>CM077151.1:62377121-62918882 GCA_039583875.1 Platanthera guangdongensis
GTCGGCATGTTGAGTAGATTCACCAGTAACCCTGGGAAGGACTACTGGGACGCCTTAGACAGGCTAATGAGATACTTAAAGTATACTGAGAAGTATGCTTTATGTTACAGTGGGCATCCTCCAGTGCTTGAAGGGTACTCCGACGCATCTTGGTGCTCGGAAATAGCTGATTGTCGATCCACTAGTGGTTTTGTGTTTATACTAGGAGGAGCTGTAGTAGCTTGGAAGTCTAAGAGGCAAACGTGCATTATATCCTCTATGGAATCGGAACTCTATGCTCTCGCTTCAGCTGGAGAAGAAGCAGAGTGGATAAGAGATCTGATATTGGACATTCCAATGACGAGTCTGAAAATACACTCTATTTCGATTTATTGTGACAATCAGGCCACAAAGACCATTGCTACAAATACGTTGTTCAATGGCAAGCGAAGACAACTTAGGATGAAACAGGCCTGGTTGACCTATCTCACCAGTCAGGGGATAATCTCCCTATTAGACGTGAGATCAAAAGATAATGTAGCAGATGTCCTTAATAAGGGCTTATATAAGGTTCTCACATCTAAAATATCGGCAGAGATGGGATTAACGTCCATTTAGGAGGACTTAATACCTAGCTTATGTTTTAAATCTAAGAACCGTTGTCTGCTTACATTCAAGCATCTACGTTGAGCACACTAAAGTATTTCAGATGCTATCTGATGAAAGCTAGAGGTGAGATAGTTGTCAGTCATTCCAAACTTGATGACTTACGTAACTATTATTTGCCAAAAGCTGAATCAGGTATCATTCCAAAAAGGAGTACTGAGGTTGCTGATATGTGTCCTGATATTATGATTATTAGTTATATCATTCCAAACTTGATGATATAATAGTCACAACTTGTTGTATCATTCCAAACTTGATGATATAGCACAATTGTGGAACGTTAAAAATAATCTTAATAATCGAAGGAACATGGTTTGATTCTATGAAATCAATTAATCTATTTTTGTGTAAATTAGATAGAGATGCTGTTTTGGGATTCTTTCCTCCCAGTTAGAGTATTAAGTTCACCCGCTGTTAGAACTAATCACTTTATTTCTGCAAATGTTTGAATTCATAGAGATTGTCTCATGACATTCTTGTTGTAATTGTTTGCAGGAAAAGTGGAGATTGGAGGAGAGACAGTTGATTTTGACCCAGATGATGATGATCTGCTTTTCGCTTAAGATCAATTATCGGTTTGAGCTTTCCAGTTTATTGCTTTTTCATGTTTGGAACATTTGGTTTGAGTTTAGTATTTTGTTATCTAAAACTCATATTTATATTTCTGGAAAAACTCTTGTTTGTTTGGTCATTATTAACTTTTGGATAAGTAGCCATTTTCTTATGCTAACACTTATATACAATATAGGAGGAGATTGTTGAGGTATATTGATATTCGTGTTTAATGAGCTACTTAACGGGTTGGTTAGGATCCGATAGGAATCCAAACCCGTAGTCGGGGATTTAGGGTTTCGTCTATAAATACCCTGCTGGGGGCAACGGGTAGACCATTCCAAACTAGATGGTCACGCGGATGCTTCGAGCGCTCTAACAATCCTCTCCAACAACGCACATAAGGTTTGCTTATGCCTCCTGAGTACTTCCTCAACTTCCCCCTTTGTTATTTTTCTAGTTTGTGTTTGCCTCCAAAGTTTTGATTTTCTCTGAATTTTATAGATCTAGATTGTGTAGATCTGGTTTGATTTGGTAGATCTAGATTTTCTAGGTCATTTATCAATTTCTGGGCCTGAAAACCTTCCTGCAAACGAACAACAGAGTTGGTTTTGACAGAAAACTAAAACCTTCTAGTTTTTAGTTTTCAAACAAAACCAATTCCTGTGAAACAAAACCTGCGAAACGAACTTAGGTGTGTTTTTTTCTCCCTAAAATTTGATAATCGCAAAACAGTTTTGACTATCCGCACTATATTTTTTCCTCTCTCCTTATCTTACATCTTCTTTAGTATGAATGCAGTGATGCTGGCCTTATTCCAAATAGATATAATGACAAATTTTTATACGTTTTACCTTAACAAGTACAACATATGTTACCGAAGTTTGTATGAATGAGAATGTTGTATCCAATGAATATATTCTCTCTTTCGTATTGGATGAAGGTTTTGTAAAGGATTGATGCAAGCAAAGATTCAAAGTATATCAATTTGTGGATATCAAAAATTTGTGGATAGTTAAAACTGTAGTGCGGATAACAATCATCTTTCTTAAATACGGTAATATTGAAAAGTGATCGTACTACAGTCCAAAAAAATCTATAACGTTAAAATCATGATTACACTGCTGTAATTATTCTAGCACGAAAAATAGGAATGTTGCAAGTACCAAAAAAATTCTCAGAGAGCGGCGGCAGTAGGAAAATGAGTGAAAGCAAAAGGAGGATATGAAAAAGAGCTATTGAAAAATGTATGTTGTTGTGAAAAAACCTAAATAAAGAGATTTTAATTGCTCCAAAACATAAATAATACAGGGGTATGTCCCCCTATTTATAGAAAATGGGGAGAAGAGAAAAAACAAGAAAGAGAATACAAAACGTCTGTCATATGCGACTAGGCGGATAGATAAAAAACAAACCACGAGGGTTGACCAGTACAAAACTGGAATGTGTTGAACATAAAGAACTGAAAGTAAGTATTGAAAGGAACTGCACCAGTACGAGACTGAATTAGTACTTAAAAGAAATGAACTGAACTGAAGGAAATAAGCAGGACCAGTGCAAGAATGAAGTACTGGAAAAGAAGTACTGAACTAAAATAAATGAAGGAACTAGAATAGTGCAAGACTGGAATAAATAAATAAGAAAATGGTTAGTAGTCCAATCACTCAAATCAGGAGACTTCAGTTCCATCTCCGTGCTCAGAAGGCAAGTTCAGTTCCAACTCCGTTTTTAGGAAGCTTCTTTTGAGTTGCACCCATAATAGGATCCTATAATAGTTTAGCTGCAACTTTCAATCATGGCTTAATCGGATTGTGGAAGCTTATTATGGGTTGCACATGTATTATTCCTTCAAAGATAATTATCAATTATTTGTCCGCGTCAAATTAAATCTGAGCATCTTATTAGAGAGCAAGTTTTTCTTCGAAATTCGACTTCGAAAAATCATTTTCAAACGTGGGGGAAATTCTTCACCTGAGATAAGGTTGGACATTTCACCTTCCAAGTTTTCTCAAAATTCTCGAGAGTTAATTCAAAAACGAGGCGCTCGATGATTTTGTAAAAATTTTCAAAACACTCAGAGCTTGGAATCTCGTCTCAATATATATTCATTTGAACTCAACATTTAAACTAAAACACGATCGCACGCTCAGATTCTCATTTTTCCGAAGGATTTAAACACATTGATTTTAAAGCGTGACTTTAGGCTCCAAGAATTTGAAAAATCTTCAATTTTCACCCAAAAGTCCCCAAATTTTAACACAACATTAAAGAGGATCTAAAATGAGCATAGAAATTTTCCCAAAATTTTCCGAGCATTTTTGAGCTTATAAATTGACCAAATAATTTTTATTTAGGTTTTTTATGATATCAAATCAAAACATAAAATTCCCCCCAAAATTGTGAAAATTGCCCTCATCAAGAGGAACAACTTTCAAGCTCAAAATTTTTTTCTAGGATCCTAGATTGTTCTAAAAAAAAACTCAAAGTTTTTGGTATCAAAATTGGTCTGCTAATAGCCATTTTTAATCTAATACCGCGGCTGAGATGGAGCCAAACAACGGGAATTGTCCTTCTGTCCCCATAGCAGATCAGGAACCAGACACTGATGCTGAGGCAGGTGCGGGGATTAATAAAATCCCTGTCGTTCAATCTCATCATGGAGATCGGACAACAGCTGCTACTCCCCGCCGATGGAGAGGGGTCGCAGCCTCTGCCACCGCCGGGTAGTGGTTTCCAGACGCCGGCTCAGCCCTCGATCGACTTGCCGTGGGCCGACAAACTTCTGGGTGGTGGTCCGGTGGCCAAGCGCCACCGGCCACCGCCAGATTTACTCAACCCGAGAGCGAGGTGGCGCGGCTGCTCTGCTCCCGGCGATGCCGCATGCCCCATCTCTTTGGTGTCTTTCCGGCCACAGAAACACCCCTAACCGGCACGCCGGGGGTCAGGCTTCACTTTGGCGGTGGTCCGGCGGCCTGGAGCCGCTAGCCTTCATCGCAGAAAATAAAATAGATAAATAACATTTCTCGGGTGCTGCCGGAGTGGCGAATTCCGGCTGCACCACGACCCTCCGCCGTCGGGGATTAACACCCCTGGTTATATAATACCCTCCCAGTGCCACCACCGGTTTTGGGCAAGGCCTACATGTAGTGCCCCCCAACCTTTTTCCCGGGTCGGGCCGGAGGGGTACTATTGGCCCAAGATGTCTACTCAGTGCTTTTAGGGGAAACGATTCACCCTTTCCAAGCACTAGATGGCCGCCTTGCTCGGCTCAAATCATAACATTCATAACCCATCAAAGTATAGCTGAAGCATTAACAGGAAACCATTGCTGATATATATATATATATAACATATTAATATCACAGAGGTTCTAGGGCTGAAGCCTAAGCGTTTAAATAAGCCCGTGGGCTATACATGTACTACATATAATCCTCATATACTCTCTCTACGCTGCTCGGCGGTACTCATATCTCTAAACTCTGGGGACGGCGGGGGTGCATCTGCTCGACTAGACCTAGCCGTTGGCATAATCTCCTGCGGCAGCGGGTCACTACGGTGCTCCACCTCCTGTGAATGGTTAATCAAATAACCGTTAGTCATAGAGCTAAGTGGAAACAAATCTCATCCCCGAATCCACATCCTGGGGACGAGCACGCACCCACCCAATAAAAGTAAATAGCCGAAGCAAGAGAGGGTTAACACAACATTTCATATATGAACAACTAGGAGCAATTATAAAAGAGTACAGTATAACCGGAAAAAGCAGCAATAGTATAAGTCGGTTATAACAAGGCTCTATTAGCTCATCAGCACATAAGGTTTTCATATCCTGAACACTATCGCATGCATTCACAGCCGCGCACACACCGCAGGCATTCATAGCCGCACACACACCGCAGGTATTCATAGCCGTGCACACAAACCCTATGTCGACATAGTTTGGATAGCTTTTGTTCCAGCAAGGTAGCGAGCCTTGCGGGCCTCACCGATGTGGTCGTCGGTGACAGTGGCCAGTCCTGCCACTTTTGGGGGTGATCGTACCGCACAACTCCAGGCCATAACGTACAACCTTGTGTACACTTGGATGTGAGCGACATCCGGTGAATCATTTTGGCCGACCAGCGGAGGAAAATTCGACGGGGAATATAACGGCCGGTCACCCGTGGTACTCATCTCCCTGTCACCTTGAGTCGTCGACCATCCCGCACCGATACGAACGGTCTGCGGGAGGGACTGACCCACCACTATTTCACCGCAAGCAATTTACAATCAATCAAACAAAAAGGCAAATAATATAAACATCGGGTCTACGTCGGTCTGCCCTACTAGGCTTTAGACTTCGGGCGTCAACACTCAGCTTTACTTTCGACAAAGAGCGTGAGAGCGCATTATTTGGGGCTAGACCTGGAGGACTACTTCAACTCCGATTATCCCCAACTAAGGCTCGACGACTGCTCGTTAGAGCAGGACCCAGGACTATAATAGTAAATTACAATGAGAATAAGTGCGGTGATTATGTTGCTTATTTAAAGTGCTGGAATGAAATGTGACCAGTACGAGATTGGAGTAGTAATGAATAGAAAGTACTTAAATAAACTTAACCAGTACGGGACTGAAGTAGTACTGAAATAAGCTTGAGCAGTACGAGACTAGAGTAGTACTGAAATGAAAGTACTGAAATAAGTTTGACCAGTACGAGACTGAAATAGTACTGAAATGAAAGTACTGAAATAAGCTTGACCAGTACGAGACTGGAATAATACTGAAATGGAAGTACTGAAATAAGCTTGACCAGTACGAGACTGGAATAGTACTAAAATGAAAGTACTGAAATAAGCTTGACCAGTACGAGACTGGAAAAGTACTGAAATGAAAGTACTGAAATAAGCTTGACTAGTACGAGACTGGAGAAATCACAAAGAAAATAGTTAGTAGTCCAACCACTCATATTCAGGAGGCTTAAGTTTCATTTCAGATTTTAAGGTGATTTCATTGGATTTCACCAATTATTTGAATCCAATTAATTTGGTTGCGCCATATTTATTGCGGCTTAATTGGTTCGTGGTACGGTTAGGAGATATATTCTTATAGTCGTTGAGAACAACCCCTAGTTCATCACTCGTACACTCATCTTCCGAGCGTGCCCTATTCATCCGAGAGTCGAGACGCTCGAAAGTTTAACGAAATCTTGGAAAACTCGGAGTTTAGTCACTTGCCTCGGCCGCTCTTGTCGAAAAAATAGTTTAAAGTACTTATTTTAATTATAAGGAGTGGTCGTGCACTCGAATTTCCGTCTTTTAGGGGAAACGAGTGGATAAAGGATCCGTGCGCGACCTTAGGCTTCAATATTTTAGGAAAAATATTAAAACTTATCCCCATAACCCTAAATTTTGATACAACCCTTCAGATGGCTTAAAATAAACCTAGTAATTTTTTTTTATAACTTTCCAAGGTGTTTTGGGCATTTAATTTAGCCAAACAAATTTTATTTTGGCTTTTAAAAATACTAAATTGACACCAAAAATTCTCAAAATTTTTGTGGAGGTATCCCTCATCATGGGGAACATTTTTCATGTTGGTCACTTTTATCCTAGAGGCATAGGTTTGGCCTCAAAAATTTCCAAAATTATGGCATTTTGATTTGGTCTGCTAATAGCAGAATAGCGTGATCCTGCGGCCGAGATTGAGCCGCAGGATGCTTTTTATCCTTCTGCCCCCACAGCGGATCGACAGAGGATCCACTGTGGGGGGCGCTGATGTTGAGGCGGGGGCGGGGATTAATAAAATCCCAGCCGACCGATCTTCATCACTAGATCGGGCGGCTACTGCTCCTCGCCGGCGGTGCAGAGATGATCGGCCTCTACCGCCGCCGGCAGGTTATCGCAGACACCGACGCCGGCCTCGATCGGCTTGTCGGGGGCCGACGGTTCTCTGGGCGGTGGTCCGGCGGCCTGGCGCCGCCGGCCGCCGCCGGAAAAATTCTTCCTGAGAGCTTGGGGTGGTGGTGGCCCTGCTCCCGGCGCCACCGCGCCACCCCCGCTCATCCGGTAGCCTGCCACCTATCAGTCCACCCCCGGCTGACGCGCCGGGGGTCGAGCTTCTCGCCTGTAGTGGTCCGGCGGCCATGCGCCGCCGGCCGCCGCCGCCAGCTTAAAACAGAGAAAACTCTATTTTTGTCGGTGCCGCCAGAACCGTGATTTCTGGCAGCACCTCCGCTCTCCGCCGCTGGGGGCCGCTGCCCCCAGTGGTATAATACTCCCCCAGCGCCACCACCAGCACTGGGGGAGGATTCCTCCTCCTTGGGCGCCACCCGGCCTGGAACAAGGCTCGGGTGGCACCGGCGTCGCTCCGGCCGCCGAGAGTGCCATGCATCACGTCAAAAATGGGGAGGGGGAGGGAGAGAAGGTTCCACCTGGGTCTGGTGGGCTCGGGAGGGGCCAACCTAGTCGGTCATGGCTTGGTGGTGGTGGTGGAGGGGAAAAACTCCTCGGGTTGCCTTTTTCCGGCCACCAGGGCTCCGACAGGGGGGTAGGGGGAGGGAGGTGGCTCAGAGGCTTGGGGGAAGGAGAGGGGGTGGGGTGGCCTTTATAGGGAGGGGGAGGGGAAGCTCCCTTCCTTTGGGCAAGGTGGGACTAATCCCTCCTTAGGGAGGGATTAATCCCCACCCTCCAACTGTTTAAGGACAGCTGGAGGTCCCTTATTTTTCCCCATGTGGGGAAAAAAGATAAAGCGCTTATGGGCTTGGGCCTTATGGGTGGGAAAGAGAGATGGGAAAAGAGAGAAGAAGTGGGTGGGCCTCCACTTGTTTTAGGATAGGGGCTTGCTGGTTGGGGGCCCAAGGAGAGTGATGGGGGCATGGGCCATCCTTCTTTGGAGAGTAGGTGGGCCCCTACTTGGATAAAAATCCAAAAAAGTGAATTTTTAGGTGGGTTTGACCAAGTCAACCCTAGGGTGGGTCCCCCTTGCTGGTCAAAGTCAAAGTGGGTCCAAGCCATCGGGGTCGGGTCAAAGTTCGAGTGTCGTGTCATAATTGGTGTGCGCACGTTTTTCGATGCACGACTACGCTTGATTTGACCACGGGTTGACCAATTATCGTCAAAATTGACTAGGACGACTTCCGTTGACTTGTATTGACCACACAAGTCCAACACCACTGACTGTGGTTGAATCAGAGTCCGTTTGGCGAAAGTCCAAAATTTGCGCGTCGCAGCGTGCTAAAATGGCCGAAGTGTGTAAAACTGTCGTTAGACCTCGGATTGTGACGTGACGGGTTCCGATGCACCGGTTTAGGTTATATGAGGTCACAGGAATTGACAGAACTCAATTCAGAGTTCTCTAGGTCGATATCCCAAAATCTGCTCTCGTTGCGTTTTATGAGAAATGGTCACATTCACTATATGACCTCAGGGTCCAACTAAACGAGTTCTGATGCACTCGCATTGACTACACGAGATCACAGGAACTGACAGAACTCAATTCAGAGTTCTCTACCTCTATTTCCCGCCTAGGGTTATTTCCCACCGGGTCAGGGGTAGGGTTCAGGCCACTTTTATCCCACTAAGGTTCTGGTGGCCCAATAAAAGTCGGGATGTTACACTACATCACGCGGCCACCACCCGAGCTAGAGCTTGGCTTCGGTGGCGTCTGCGGCACTCCGGCCGTCGGTAGGTGCATGTAATATGTGGGGGAGATGAGGAAGGGGGATGGGAGAAGCTCCACCTGGAATTGGGGGGCTCAGGAGGGGCTTGGTGTAGTCCCCCCAACCTTTTGCCCGGGTCGGACCGGAGGGGTACAACTGGCCCAAGACGTCCACCCAGTGCTCTTTAAGGGAAACGATCCACCCTATCTAAGCACTAGATGGATGCCTTGCTCGGCTCGAATCATAACATTCACAACCCATCAAAGTATAGCGGAAGCATTAACATGAAACCATTGCAGATATATATATCATATCAATAACACAGAGGTTCTAGGGTCGAAGCTTAAGCGTTTATATAGGCCCGTGAGCTATACATGTACTACATATCACCCTCACACTCTGATTCTCTATGCTGCTCGGCGGTACTCACGTCTCTAAACTCTAGGGACGGTGGGGGTGCATCTGCTCGATTAGTCCTAGCTGTTGGCGTAAGCGCCTGCGAAAACGGGTCACTACAGTGCTCCATTTCCTGTGAATGGCTATTTAGATAACCGTTAGTCACAGAACTAAGTGGAAAATAAATCTCCTCCCCGGATCCATATCCTGGGAACGAGCACACACTCACCCAACAAATGTAAATAGCCGAAGCAAGAGAGAGTTAACACAACATTTCATATATATAAATAACTAGGAGCAACTATAAAAGAGTGCATGATAGTATAACTGGAATAAAACAGCAGTAATATAAATCAGTTATAACATGGCTCCACTAGCTCACCAGCACATCAGGTTTACATATCTTGAATTCTATCGCAGGTATTCACAGCCGCGCACACACTACAGGCATTCATAGTCGTGCACACACCGCAGACATTCATAGCCGCGCACACAGACCCTATGTCGACATAGTTTTTGGACCGCTTCTGTTCCAGCAGGGTAGTGAGCCAGGCGGGCCTCACCGATGTGGCCGTCGGTGACAGTGGCCAGTCCTGACACTTCTGGGGGTGATCGTACCGCACAACCCATGACCCTAACGTACAACCTTGTGCACTCTTGGATGTGAGCGACATCCGGCGAATCGTTTTGGCCGACCAGCGGAGGAAAACCCGATGGGGAATAATACAACGGTCGGTCACCCGTGGTACTCATCTCCCTGTCTCCTTGAGTCGTCGACCTTCACACACCGGTACGAACGGTCTACGAGAGGGACTGACCCGCTACTATTTCACCGCAAGCAATTTACGAACAATCAGACAAAAGGCAAACAATAAAATACACCGGGTCTACGTCGGCCTGCCCTACTAGGCTTTAGTCTTCGGGCATCGGCACTTAGCTCAACTTTCAACAAGGAGCGTGGGAGCGCAATATTTGGTGCTAGACCTGGAGGACTACTTTGACTCCGGTTATCCCCAACTATGGCTCAATTTTAACAATGACTGCTCATCAGAGCAGGACCTGAGATTATAATAGTAAATTGCAATGAGGACAAGTGCAGTGTTTAAGCTGCTTATTTAAAGGGCTGAAATGAAATGTGATCAGTACGAGACTGGAGTTATACTGAATAAAAAATACTGAGAAAAGCTTGACCAGTACGAGACTAGAGTAGTACTGAATAGAAAGTACTGAGAAAGGCTTGACCATTACAAGACTGGAGTAGTAATGAATAGAAAGTACTGAGAAAAGCTTGACTGGTACGAGACTGGAGTAGTACTGAATAGAAAGTACTAAGAAAAGCTTGACCAGTACGAGACTGGAGTAGTACTGAATAGAAAGTACTGAGAAAAGCTTGACCAGTACGAGATTAGAGTAGTACTGTATAGAAAGTACTGAGAAAAGCTTGACCAGTACGAGACTGGAGAAGTACTGAATAGAAAGTACTGAGAAAAGCTTGACCATTTTGAGACTTAAGAAAACACAAAGAAAATGGTTAGTAGTCCAATCACTCCATCCAGGAGGCTTCAGTTTCATCTCAGATTTAAAGGAGATTTCAATAGGTTACATCAATTATTAGGATTTAATTAATTTGGTTGCGCCATATTTATTACGGCTTAATTGGATCAAGGGTTGGTTAGGAGTTATATTCTTATTAGTCGTCGGGAACAACTCCTAAATCTTCACTCATACTCTCACCTTTCGAGCGTGCCCAATTCACCCGAGAGTCGAGGCGCCCGACGGTTTTTCGAAATCTCGGAACACCCGGGGCTTAGTCACTTGCCTCGGCCGCTCTCGTTGATAAAATAGTTTGAAATACTTATTTGATTAAAAAGGGGTGGTCGCGCGCTCCAATTTCCACCTTTTAGGGAAAACGAGCGGAATAAAGGTTCGTACACGACCCTAGGCTTCCAATATTTTAGTAAAAATATCAAATCTTATCCCCATGACCCCAAATTTTTATACAACCCTTAGGAGGGCCTACAATGAGACAAGTAATTTTTTTGTAATTTTCCAAGGTGTTTTGGGCATTTAATTTAGCAATCAAATTTTATTTTGGATTTTAAAAACACTAAAATGACTCCAAAAATTCTCACAATTTTTGTGGAGGTAGCCCTTACCATGGGGAACATTTTTCATGTTGGTCACTTTTCTCCTAGAGGCCTAGATTTTGCCCAAAACATTCCCAAGTTTCTGCCCTTCAATTTGGTCTGCCTATAGCAGATCCACCTGATCCTGCGGCTGAAATTGAGCCGCAGGACACGCTTTGTCCTTCTGTCCCCACAGCGGATCAGCAGCGGATCCGCTGTGGGGGGCGCTGTTGTTGAGGCGGGGGCGGGGATTAAGATAATCAGGGCCGTCTGATCTCATCTTGAGATTGGACGGCCGCTGCTGCTTCCCGGTGGGGTGGAGGGTGACAACCTCCACCACCACCGGCCAGCCTCCGCCAACCGCCGTTGCCGACCCCGATCAACTCGCTGGGGGTCGGCGACTCTCTGGGAGGTGGTCCGGCGGCCTGGCGTCGCCGCCCGCCGCCGGAATTCTCAATACGAGAGCCTGGGGTGGCGGTGGCCCTGCTCCCGGCGCCACCGCGCCACCCCTGCTCCTCGGGCAGTTGGCCGCCTACCAGTCCACCCTCAGCCGGCATGCCGGGGGTCGGGCTTCTTGCCGGCGGTGGCCCGACGGTCATACTCCTCCGGTCGCCGCCGCCAACACTTAAACAGAGCCTGCTCTGTTTTTGCGGGTGTTGCCGGAACCACGTTTTCCGGCGGCACCGCCACTCCCTGCCACTGGGGTTCACCGCCCCCAGTGGTATAGCACTCCCCCAGCGCCACCACCGGTGATGGGGGAGGAGCTCTTCCTCCTTGGGCACCACCCGGCCTGGAACAAGGCTCGGGTGCCGCCGACGGCGCTCCGGCTGCCAGGAGGCACATGCTCGATGTCCAAATTATGGGAGGGGGAGGGAAAGAGACTCCACCTGGGTCTGGTGGGCTCGGGAGGGTCCGGACTGGTCGGCCATACCAAGGTGGCGACGGTGGAGGGAGGAGGGGCCTCAGCTTGCCTTTTTCCGGCCACCTGGGCTCCGGTAGGGGGGCAGGAGTGGGGAAGCTTGCTCAGAGGCTTGGGGGGGAAAGAGGGGGGGGGGAAGGGGACTTTTATAGGCTTGGGGAGAAGGGGCTCTCCTCCCTAGCCAAGGTGGGATTAATCCCTCCTTAGGGAGGGATTAATCGCCACCCTCTAGCTATCCAAGGACAGTTGGAGGCCCCATCTTTTCCCCCATGTGGGGAAAAGAAGATTAAGCCCCTATGGGCTTGGGCCTTTTGAATAAGAGAGGGGAAAAGAGAGGAGAGGAGTGGTGGGGTGGGCCTCCTCTTATCCTAAGGTGTGGTTTGCTTGTTGGGGGCCCAAAGGAGAGTGAGGGGGCAAGAACTATCCACCCATGGAGAGGAGGTGGCCCCCATTTGGAGAAAAATCCAAAAATGAGTTTTTAGGGGGGTTTGACCAAGTCAACCCTAGGGTGGGTCCCCCTTGCTGGTTAAAGTCAAAGTGGGTCCAAGTCATCGGGGTCGGGTAAAAGTTCGGGTGTCGTGTCACAATTGGTGTGCGCACGCTTTTCGGTGCACGACTATGCTTGATTTGACCTCGAGTTGACCAATTGTCATCGAAATTGACTGGGACGACTTCCGTTGACTTCGTATTGACCACACGAGTCCAACGCCACTGACTGGGGTTGAATCGGAGTCCGTTTGGCAAAAGTCCAAATTTTGCGCGTCGCAACGCGTTAAAACAGTCAAAGTGTCTAAATCTGTCGTTAGATCTCGGATTGTGACGTGACGAGTTCCAATGCACCTGTCTAGGTTATATGAGGTCACAGGAATCAACATAACTCAATTCGGAGTTCTCTACCTCGATATCCAAAATCTCGCTCTTGTTGCGTTTTACGAGGAATGGTCACATCCACTATATGACCTCGGGGTCCAACTGAACAAGTTCCGATGCACTCGTATCGACTATACGAGGTCACAGGAACTGACAGAACTCAATTCAGAGTTATCTAGCTCGATTTCCCGTCTAGGGTTATCTCCCACCGAGTCATGGGTAGGGTTCAGGCCACTTTTATTGGGCCCACTAGGGCTCTGGTGGCCCAATAAAAGTCAGGATGTTACACTTGGCTGGTTGGCCATTGGAGGGCGGTAGAGGAGCAAGGTGGCGAAAATAAGTTTGGGTGTTTTTTGGCGGCCTAGGGTTCAGACAGGGGTAGGCTTAGGCTAGCCCGAGCTGTGTGAGCAAAACTGGAGGGGGAGAGACATATAAATTGGGTTGAGGGGGGTGGGGATTCCTTTGCTTCTCTCCAGTGTAGGATTAATGCCCACAGAGGAGTTACTTTGCCCCCCCTCCACCTGTCCATCTAGGTGAATGCATCGAGTGATGCTGGTACTGCCATGTGGCAACCATCCATGAGGGGGAATGGTGGGCTTGGATTTGTAGCGGGCTTGAAGAAAGGAGAAGGGGAGGAATTGATGGGCCTCTACAAAGGCCCATCCTTCTTCTATTTGTTGGTGGTAGAAGGCCCAAATGATGGGGAGGGGTAGAGACCAAGCTAATCCATGAGGGGGAAGGAGTTCCTCTTTTGGAAAAAATTCCAAAATAATGGAAAATTGAGAGTTTGACCAAAGTCAACCCTAGGGGTTGGTCCACCATGCTGGTCAAAGTCAAAGTAGATACAAGTCATCAGGGTCGGGTCAAAGTTGGGGTATCGCGCCATAATTGGTGTGCACACGCTTTTCAGTGTACGATAAAGATTGGTTTGCCCACAGATTGACCACCTATCATCGAAATTAGCCGGGGCGAACTCTGTTAACTTCATATTGGCCATATGAATCCAAGCCACTGACGGGGTCAAATCGGAGCACATTTGATAAATATCCAAAATTTGCATGTTCTCGCGCACTAAAACGGTCAAATTTGTCGTTTGACTCCGGATTGCAACGCAACAAGTTCCAATGCGCTCATATCGACTATACGAAGGCATAAGATTTGACAGAACTCAAATCGAGATTCTCTAACTCGATATACAAAATCTCATATTTGCGACGTTTTTCGAGGAACAGTCATATCCACCATAAGACCTTGGAATTCAACGGAACGAGTTGCAACACACTTGTATTAACTATACGATGTCATAGGAACCTACAAAACTCAAAGTGGAGTTCTCTAGTTTCATAAACTCGACTAGGGTTACCTTCTACCTTGTTATGAGTCTTGAATAGAGGTTTGTGTCACTTTTATTGGGCCCACTAGAGTTCTAGTGACCCAATAAAAGTCGGGATGTTACAATCCAATAAAAATAAGAGGGTTTTCGTCCTCGAAAAGTTGCTTAAAGTAAGGGGAAAAGTGTAAAATACCTGGGGAAGTGCACAGGGTGCTTTTCTCGGACAAGTGCTTCGGGTTCCCACATATACTCATCTCATCTACAATTCGACAACAGTTCCTTGACCATAGGAATGATCTTTTGAGCATAATCTTTAGTTTAAAATCTATTATTTGCGCTGGTTCCAGCTGGATGGATCAGTCTGACTACAACAGTACTAGCGGTGCATGAAGGTGTTGATGTGGTTGCCGGAGGACTCGCCTTAAGGAAGAGACATGAAATACATCATTAAGGTTACTCAATTCTGGGGGCAGGGTTAACCGATAAGCAATTGGGCTAATATGCTCTATCACCAGATAGGGGCCCAAATAGCGGGGAACTAGCTTTTTCTGCTTCCTCAACTAGGAGATACCATGCATGGGCTTGATCTTTAGGAATATCATTTCCCCCACGTTAAACTCCGCCGGTCGGTGTCGCTCATCATAATACTTGTCCTGCTGGCTCTGCGCTTCCCACATCCGCTCCTGGATTAGCCGTATCGTTATGATAATATCATCAATATAAGCCACTCCTAGGGCTTCTGGGTCCTCATCCAGGGCCCAAGTCAATGGGATCCGACAATGCCTTCAATACAATGCCTCGTACAGTTCCATCTTAATGTTGGCCTGGTATCTATTGTTATAAGAAAACTCCACTAGAGGCAACAGTTGCTCTCATGGCTCGTTGTGCTCCACTATGCATAATCAGAGAAGATCCTTCATTATTTGGTTCGTTCATTCCATCTGTTCATCTGTCTGAGGGTGGAAGGCGGTGCTAAAGGCCAACTTGGTCCCCAAGTATGTCTGTACCCGCCTCCATTCTTTGGATGTGAAGCACCCATCACGATTCGACACAATGGACTTCGACACTCCATGAAACCAGATTACCTGCTCTATAAACAACCTGGCCAGAACGACAACTCCATCACTTTTTCGGTTCAGAATGAACCGCACTACCTTGGTAATTCGATCCACGATAACCCATATAGAGTCGTTTCCAACACGGGATCGAGGTAAGTCGCGGACGAAGTCCATAAAAATATCCTCAAATTTCCACTCTGGTATTGACAGGGGCTACATCAGGCCATCTGGATTGCGTCATTCGGCTTTAACCTTTTGACAGGTCTGGCATTGAGCCATGAAATTGGTGACGTCTCTTTTCATTCACGGCTAATAAATAGTCGTGTGCAGGTCAACATACATCTTAACCACACCAGAGTGAATGGGATGCCTTGTCTGGTGTGCTTCTTGAAGAATCTTATATCGAATCCTCCCTGTATAGGGGATGATCACACGATGCCTGAACTACAATATTCCATCGTGCAGGTTGTACTCCTTCTGTGCTCCTTTTGTGCTCCTTCCTGCAAAACTGGATAATCAGGGCCACTTCCGGGTCGATCTTCTAGGCCTCACGTATTTGATCCAGGATGTCACACTGAATCTCCATCTAGTAAAATTGGGACTGATATTCTTTAAGGTCCCTTCAAGCAACATGGGTAATCTTTAGATCTATCAAAGACTGAAGCAATTCCTCTGGTATTAACTCCAACCAGCTTCCAACTACTGAGGGCTGGCGGCTCAATGCGTCAGCAACTTTATTAGCTTTCCCCGGGTGGTACTGGAGGGAAAAGTCATAATCACATAAAAATTCCAACCATCAGCGCTACCAGAGGTTTAACTCCTTTTGAGTGAAGATATACTTGAGACTCTTATGATCGGAGAAGATTTCACATCTTACTTCATATAGATAGTGCCTCCAGATCTTGATGGCGAAGACAATGACACCCAACTCTAGATTGTGAGTCGTATAATTCAGCTCGTGCGGCCTAAACTGCCGACACGCGTATGCGACTACCTTATCATGATGCATCATGATAACTCCCAATCCCTTTATGGATGCATCAATATAAATCTAGAACCCTTCGGTTCCCGAAGGAATTGTAAGGATCGGGGTAAAAGTAAGCCGCTTTTTCAGATCAACAAACGCAGCCTCATATTCAGGTGTCCACCGAAACGTAACATCCTTCCTCGTAAGAGCAGTGGGGGGGGGGGGGGGTAACGCAATCTTGGAAAATCCTTCCACAAACTTCCTGCAATAATCCGCAAGACCGAGGAAGCTTTCAATGTCTGTTGTCGTCTTGAGTAGCGGCCAGTTCTGAACTGCTTGGATTATAGCTCAGTCCACTGCTACCCCATTCTTATTGATTGTGTGGCCCAAGAATCCAACTTCATCTAACTAAAAATCACACTTACTGAACTTAGCAAAGAGAGAGTGCTCTCGAAGCTTAAGTAATACCATCTATAGGTGTCTGGAATGGTCTGCCCTAGTCTTCGAATAGATCAAAATGTCATCTATGAAGACGATCACAAAGTGATCCAGGAAGAGTTCAAATACCTTATTCATCAACGCCATAAAGGTGAGGGTGCATTAGTGAGCCCAAAAGGCATCACCAAGAACTCATAGAGACCATATCAGGAGCTAAAGATGGTCTTGGAAATATCCTCTTACTGGATCTGAAGTTGATAGTAACCTGATCTCAAATCCATATTAGAGAAGATGGACGCGCCATGTAGTTGATCGAACAACTCGTCAATCCTCCAAAGGGGGTATGTGTTTCATATGGTGAGCTTGTTAAGTTCTTTGTAGTCTATGCATAAGCGCAGTGTCCCATCCTTTTTCTTCACAAACAATACAGGGGCTCCCCATTGCGAGGAACTCGGACAGACGAAACCCGCATTGATCAATTCCTGAAGTTAAATCATCAGCTCCTCAAATTCCTTAGGAGCCATCCGATAGGGTGCTCGAGACTCTAGCCGGGCTCCAGGCACAAGCTCAATCTGAAAGTCTACCTCTCACAGTGGTGGCAAACCTGGGAATGACTCAGAGAAAATATTCAGAAAATCTCGTACCACCAGGACCTTGATGAACACTTGAGTTTTGTTATCCATTTCAAAGTAAATAAGATATATCCCGTCCTTTTGTCAGACTGAATTCACCGTTCGAGCAGAGGTCAAAATGATGCGAGTGACAGATGGTATACCTGTCAGCGTAATAACGTCTCCGTCTGGGTTCCGAAGCTTGACCTCTCTGATCGAACAGTTTATCTGGATCTTATGACCGACCAGTCAATCCAACCCTAAGATGATGTCGAATCTGGTTATTGTTAGGATCGTTGCATAAATTTCAAATCCCACATTCCCTAGCATGGCCTGAAACAAGCATTTTTCTATAGAAGTCATGTTTGATCCATCTGGTAGACAAATCTGTATGGACATTCTAGACGAGCGTTTAACATTCTCCTTATTTGCAATGAATTCCTGAGACACGAAGGAATGTGTTGTTCCAGTATTGAAAAACGTTTTTTGCGGTATGTCCTTCTACCAAGAGTAATCATGATAACATATAGGTCTATCTATATATTATATAGCGGGTACATACATCAGATATAGGTATATATACATAGAGTATAGATATAGGTATATATACATTGAGTATAGATCTAGTCATATGATAAGCATCACAACATCTACCATATCACTAACGTCTGAGATAGATACCTATCACTACATCTTGTGTCAATCCGTGCTGAAGATCTAATGCATAAGCCTCTAAGGGCATTGCTCGATCATGCTGATCTCTCCTGCCAGATCCTCTCGCTGTTGGTCCTCCCTGTATTGCCCCTAGTCCCAGCCTTCCTGCAGCCTGCGGGCAGAAGGCTTTAATATGCCCAATCTGTTGGCACATAAAATAGTTCCCTACAAAAGGAACATCTTGTCGAGCTGCTAGCGTGGGCTGGGGTGCTGGAGCTGGTCTGGGATCCTATTGCGGTACTAGTCGGTGTACTGGGGGTACTGGTGCCTGTCTGGGTGGGGTGGGCTCTTATAAGGCCGCTGACACTGTCGCTGTCTACGCTCTCTCTCCTATCGGAGGGGAGAAGCTCTTATGTCTCGTCCCTGACCTCGAGGAACCTCTACCTATCCTCGGCACTGCTGGTTCACCATCCCCTGGTCTATCTCTAACATCGTTGTGTGAGTCATTATGGTGTGGAAGGTGGACTAGGAGATCATGATCAAAGCCTGCCTCAAGTCATCATGCAAGCCTCGGTAGAAACGAGCAGCCCGGTCCCTGTTAGTGGCTGCGAGCATCCCAGCAAAAAGGGTTAAGTGAATAAACTCTCACTGGTAATCAGGCACTATCTGGTCACCCTAGCAGATGTATAGGAACCTCTCCAGCAGCGCGGCTCAGCTGGCGTCTAAAATGAAATGCTCAAGGAACGCATCTGAAAACTCTCCCCACAGGATGGAATTCAATGTTTGTTCTCTGAACATCGAGCGGCTGACCGCTCTCCACCAGTCTATGGCATACCCCTCCAAGAAGATCACAACCAAAGGCACTACGGCAACTATCAGGCACATCATGCCCACTAACAGCTCCTCTACGCGCTCAATCCACTCCTCTACCTGCATGGTAGTCTTTGTGCCTCTAAACGTGGGAGGCCTCAGCCACTGGAAGTCATCAGTGGGTCAGTGGATACCGCAAGCTGCTGTGGTGGCTATACCATGACAGTATGGAACGTAGTCAGTATAGCTGTCAATGTCTGACTCAAGTCTGTCTCGGCAAATGGTACAACTGCAGGGGCAATTGGGTATGGAGGTGGAGTGGCGAGGAAGTAACATCTGGAGGAGGATCTCTCATTACTAGACTCCAGTATCTAGAGGAGTAACATGAAAAAAGTGTTAGTACTTTGCAAAAGTAAAGAAAATTTGCAAAATACTAACAAAGCGGAAACAGAAGGTGTGTGAGCGTGCTAACCTATAATTTAGAATCCCTAAGCCTCTACTATAGGGTCCACCAGGCTTCCGCGACATGGTTCATCCCGAACCAAGGAATGAAGCGAGGGATGGAGGGATCCTGAGACTGCTCACAAGGACGGATTGTGATATCTCTGATCAAATTGCTTGGGTTGGGTCGGAGACGGGCCTTACTGCCCAAGACGTCCACCCAGTACTCCCTAAGAGGCAACAACTCACTCTATTAAACACTAATTGGTCACATTGTCTGGCTTGAATCACATCATTCACATCACATCACAGAGTTGCGGAAGCAATAACAAAAAGTCGCTATATATATATATATATAAAGCAAAGGTCGTAGCCACTGTTTATACAACAAGCTCGTAGGATGCAAAAGATAACTACTGCTAACACTCTCTCACTCGCAAGCCCGCGCGCTAATAACTCACATCTCGGAAGTCTGGAGACGACGGGGGTGCCTCTGCTCAAGTAGCCTTATCAGCTGGCGCCTCAGCCCGTGGAAGCTGGATATCATGGTGCTCCGTCTCCTGTGAATGATTATTAAAATAATCGTTTGTCATAGTGTTAAGTGAAAACATCTTCTTTTCGGATCCATATCCTGGGGACAAGCTTACGCACCCAAACAAAAGTAAATAATCGAAGCATGAGAGGGTTGGTACAATATTTCATATATATAGGCTAGGAGCAACTATCTGTAAGAATATACAATATAATATAACTGAAAACGTAGCAGCTTAACCGTCAATTATATAATAAATGCTCCACTAGCTATCAACAAGACGGGTACTCACAACTTGTTCACACCGCAATTATTCAAAACCCGCCAATACTACGTAGGTGTTCAAAACCCGCGCACACACCCTATGTCGACATAATATGAACCTCTTTTCTTCAAGCAGGGTAGCGAGCCCCGCGAGGCTCATCGATGTGGCCGTCAGTGATAGTGGTCAGTCCTGCTACTTCTAGGGGTGGTCGTACCACACTTTCTAGGCCCCAACGTACAACCTCGTGTACTCTTGGATGTGAGCAACATCCAACGATTCTGAATTTAGGTCGAATAGTGTAGGAAACTCAATGGGGAGGGAAATAACGGTCGGTTACCCGGGGCACGCATCTCCCAGTCGCCATGAGTCATTGACCTTCCCGCACCGGTACGAACGGTCTGCGGAAGTGACTGACCTGACATGATTTACCGTAAGCAATTTACATGCATTTAATTAAAATAATATAAACCTTGCACGCATCGGGTTTGCGGCGACCTGCTCTACTATGCTTAAAAATAATTCAGGCAAGCGACATTCGGCTGAACTCTTAGCAAGGAGTATGTGAGCACTTTATTTGGGGATAACTCTAGAGGAATAATTCAACTCCCGTTATCCCCAACTAAGGCTCAACCTCAAACAATCAACTGCTCGTTAGAGCAAGACCCGTGCATAAAAAATTAAAACAGTAAATTGCAGGAAATATTAGCACAATAATAAAAGTTACTGAGAATATAAGCTGCAAAATTGAAATGCTGAATTGAAATAAGACCTGTACGAAACTGTAATGTGCTGAACAAAAAGAACTGAAAGTAAGTATTGAAAAGAACTTGAGCAGTACAAGACTGAATTAGTACTTAAAAAATGAACTGAACTGAAAGAAATAAGCAGGACTAGTACGAGATTGGAGTACTAGAAAGAAAGTACTGAACTGAAATAAATGAAAAAACTGGAAAAGTTCAAGACTCGGATAAAAAAATAAGAAAATGGTTATTAGTCCAATCACTCCAATTATGAGACTTCAATTTCATCTCCATTCTCAGGAGGCAAGTTCGTTCCATCTCCATTTTTAAGAAGCTTCTTTTGAGTTACACCCATTATTAGGATCCTATAATAGTTTAGTTGCATCTTTCAATCATGGCTTAATCAGATTGATGAAGCTTATTATGGGTTACCCATTTATAATTCCTTCGAGAATGATTATCAATTATTTCCTCGCGTCGGATCAAATCCGAACATCTTATTTGAGAGCACATTTTTCCTCGAAATTCGATCTCGAAAAATTATTTTCAAACGCGGGGAAAATTCTTCACCCGAGACGAGGTTGAGCATTTTACCTTCCAAGTTTACCCAAAATTCTCGAGAGTAAATTCAAAAAAGAGGCGCTCGATGATTTTGCAAAAATCCTCAAAACAGTCGGATCTTGGAATCTCGGCTCAATATTTATTCATTTGAACTCAACATTCAAATTAAAACACGATCGCGCACTTAGATTCACATTTTTTCGAAGGATTTAAACGTATCAATTTTAAAGCGCGACTTTAGTCTCCTAGAATTTGGAAAATCTTCAATTTTCATCCCAAAGTCCCCAAATTTTAACAAAACATTAAAGATGGGCCTAAAATGAGCCTTGAAATTTTTTCCATAAATTTTCGAGCATTTTCGGGCATATAAATTGGCCAAATAATTCTTATTTATACTTTTTAAGATATCAAATCAAAAAATAAAATTCTCAAAAAAATTTGTGAAGATTGCCCTCATTAAGGGAAACAACTTTCATGTTCAAATCTTTTATTCTATAAGCCATTTTTATCATCAAAATTGGTCTCCTAATAGCCATTTTTATCAAATACTATGGCTAAGATGGAGCCGAACAACAGGAATTGTCCTTCTGTCCCCACAGTGGATCTGAAACTGATCCGCTTTGGGGGTGCTGATGCTGAGGTGGGGTGGGGATTAATAAAATCCCCGCCGTCCGATCTCATCATAGAGATTCGACGACAGCTGATGCTCCCCTGCGATGGAGAGGGTGGCGGCCTCTGCCACCACTGGGTAGCGGCTGCCAGACGGCGGTGCCGCACCCAGTCGACTCGCTGGGGGCCGACGAACTTCTGGGTGGTGGTCCGGCGACCCACCGCCGTCGGCCACTGGCAGATTTACTCAACCCGAGAGCAGGGTGGCGCAGCTGCTCTGCTCTCAGCGATGTTGCGCCACCCTGCCTCTCTGGTGGCTTTCCGGCCACGGAACCACCCCCAACCGGCGCGCCGGGTGTCGGACTTCCCTCTGGCGGTGGTCCGACGGCCTAGCGCCTCTAGCCTCTACAACAAAAAGTAAAACAGAGAAATAACATTTCTCGGGTGCCACCGGAGCGGTGAATTCCGGCAGCACCACGACCCTCTGCCGCCGAGGATTAACACCCCTGATGGCGTAATACCCTCCCAGCGCCACCACATGGGCTGGGCAAGGCCTACATCATGCAGCCACCACCCAAGCAAGAGCTTGGCTTGGGTGGCGTCGGTGGTGCTTCAGCCGCGGGGAGGTGTATGTGTGCAACACGTGGGGAGATGAGGAAGTGGGAGGGGATAAGTTCCACTGGGAGTTGGGGGGCTCTGAAGGGGCCTGCATGGGGATCCCTTGCAGTCGTGACTATGGGTCTGTTTGGCGCAGCTCTGGCGGCTGGAGAATCTCTTTTTCAGCCGCCAGAGCTGTTTTTTCTGTGTTTGGGACAGCTCCTTATGAAGAGCTTTTCGTAAATCTGGAGCTGTTTTGCAGCTTTTCGGAAATCCCCCCCAGCTTCTGCTCCCGCAAAATAGCTTTCTCTCTCACAGGTTTTGGAATCTACCGGCCCCGACTTTTCCAATTCTTCCTACAACTCGCGGGAGCCGACGGATCTCGCCGGAGCTGACACATCTCGCCGGAGCCGACGCTCCCTCCTCCTCCCGCTATCGCTCTATTTTTTCAAAGCGCACTTCTGCACAGAACACCCAAACACTCTGCAGCTTTTCAAAACTGCTCCCCAGAGATCTATTTTAAAACAGTTCTATCCGGACAGCAGCTTTTCAATCCGTCAGAGCTGTCCCAAACAGACCCTATATCATTAATCATTCATGCTCCTTGTAGGTAGTGTGAGACTGTAACAATATCACTATTTCACTAATATCATCATTATAATAGTATTTTACGGTAATAATATTATTGCTCCAGTCTGCACATCCACAGCCCAAGACTAAGGAAGAATCCTGCTTAGTCGAGCTACCAGATAGACAGCCAGTCCACACACTCTGAGCATGCAATTAGAGCACAAACCGGGCTCAGCCAAATTGCCGAACTCTACGGATAGAAAAGCAATCCGCACTAACCAGCAAACTCTGCGGACTGAGAACTAGTACACACCACCAGTCCTCTCTAACTGGCGAACTACAACACCAGTCCGTACTATCTGGCGAACTCTGAGGTCATCACCAAACCGCACCACTAGAACAAGACCAAGGCATAAACAATGCCGTTTTCGTGAGCTTTAGAAGAGTCCGCAACAAGTCGGACTTGGCGAACTCCAGAAGAGTCCGCAGCTCCCGCGATAAACATCATATCCGCCCGGTTATCTAGGAACAAGCTGACACTGAACCTTGCAGGGCTGGCTAGTTGCCACTTCTGTCAGCGTAAATCGCTCGGACAGTCCGTCCAGACTGTCACTTTCATTTCAAAAATTTCAACACTCCCCCTTGAAGTGAGAAGTGGAAACCAGCCCTAGTAGTCCTCGTAACCGTTCAAATGTCCCTTTCGACAATGGCTTTGTGAAAACATCCGCGATATTGTCCTTATCCCGCACATGCTCGACCATAAGAGACCCCTCTAGTACCTTCTCCTAAATAAAGTGCTGCTTGATCGCAATATGCTTGTCCTATGCGTGACAAACTAGATTGTTAACCAGTTTAAAGGCACTTTCATTGTCACCGCGTAGCAGAGTGAGACCCCACACTTCTTAATGACGTCCTCTACTAGCCTCCTGAGCCAAAATGACTTCTCAAGCTGCCAAGGCCGAAGCCTTGTACTCCGCTTCCGTAGTAGACACGGACACTGAATCTTGCATTTTGCTGCACGATAAGATACCTGCTGATCCACATGTAAAAATATAGCCAAACGTCAACTTCCGGCCATCTGAGTCTCCCCATAATTAACATCTATGTAATTGTGCAGGTTGAAGCTCGTATCACACCCATAAAGGACCATCATATAAGAAGTGGTCTTAACGTACTTCAAGATATTCTTGGCCGCCACAAGGTGAGGCTTCCGAGGCTCCGCCATATAACGACTTACTCGGCCTATAACATAAGCAATGTCTGGCCTCATAATCATCAAGTAAATAAGGCTCCCAACCAGAGCTCGAAACACCAAGGGATCTGGAAGAACCCTCCCCTCATCATGTCAAAGCTTGTGACCAACGTCCAGTGGAGTAGAACAACTCTTTCTCTCCTACATGCCGAACCGCTGAACGATCTGTTTTGCATAGCCCCTTTGGGAAACAAGTATGCTGCTCCTTCTCCTCTTCACCTCAAGTCCAAGGAAGTGGTGAAGGTCACCCAAATCCTTCATCTCAAAACAAATAGCTAGCTCTGCCCTGAGCCTAGCTACCTCCTCTTCAGAATTCCCCATGATGATCATGTCGTTAACGTACAACAGTACCAAGACTTGCAGCCCCCCTTCTTCTTTATGAATATGCTTGAATCAAAATTAGAAGCAAAATACCCGCATAATTGGAGATATTCTGCAATCTTTCTATACCACGGTCGAGGAGCCTGTTTCAAGCCGTAAAGGGCCTTCCGGAGCTTGCATACGTATCCCGGATGATCTTCAGATGTGTAGCCTAGTGGCTGAACTATGAAGATGTCTTTATTGATCTCAATATAAAGAAAAACATTCTTTACATCAAGTTGCCACATCTTCCATCCCTGGCAAGCCGTCAAGGCAATCACCACCCGCACTAAAGTCATATTTGCAACAGGACTAAACGTCTCCTCATAGTCTTCTCCGTACTGCTGAGAGAATCCTCGAGCAACAAGACGAGACTTGTATCGCTCAATGCTTCCATCCGCCTTCTTCTTCAGTTTGTACACCCACTTACACGTCACAGGAGTAACGTCATCGATCTTGGGCACAAGATACCAAGTCTCATTTCTTCTGAGTGCAGCCATATCCTCATCCATGCCATAATCCTACTCCTTTACTTTAGTGGTGTCTTCAAATCTAGAAGGATCTTGCTCGTCCAGAGGGCCTGTGAAGAAACAAGAGGCAAAGTTCACCATGTTCCTTTCGCTGTACCGAACCTGTGGTTTGATGGTCTTCTTTGACCTTAGAAGAACTTGACCACGACTCACCACCTCCGCTGATTCATCTGAACCAACTCCGATCCTGGGCATACTTGGAGCATCGCACCCCCTACTTCCAAAACAAGAAGCCTCCGTCCTGAAGTTAGAAACACTTGGAGCTCCTGGTGGCATAGGTAGCTCCACCAAAATATCCTTAGTAGCTTTATCTTGCCCGCCGTTGGACCTACTTTCATGTAGCTCAATAGATGATCCACCTACATATGACGTCAGTTCGTCGAATACAACATCTCTGGAAATGACAAACTTCTTCGTGGCAGGGTCCATACACTTTCATCCCCTTTTCCACTAGTCATAGCCCACACAGACAAGCATCCTCACCTTCGCATCCAGCTTAGTCTTGAGAACATCGGGAATGAGTACATAGTAGGTCGATCCGAACACCCGAAGGTGTCCAAAACCGGGCTTCTCCTTAAACATCATCTCATGAGGAGACTTCATATTAATCGGACTCAGAGGCATCTGATTGATGACATATGTTGCGTAGGCCATCCCTTCTGCCCAGAAGGCCCTAAGAATGCCTTTGGCATGAAGCCAACACTTGTAGGTCTCCATCAAATGACAGATTTGTTACTCTGCTACTCCATTTTGTTGTGGAGTATGAGCACAAGTGAGCTCTCTCCGAATTCCGTGCTTCCTGCAGAAGTTAGAGAACTCATTTGAAACGAACTCACCTCCATTGTCCGTTCTCAACTTCTTAATATGCAGGTCAAGCCGTCCCTCCACTAGCTCTTTGAACTCCACGAACAATTGGAATGCGTCCGACTTCTTCTTCATAAAGTACACCCATGTGTACCTCGTATAGTCATCAATCAACACTAGCATATATTTACTGCCTCCAAGACTGGCAGTGACGGTCGGTCCCATCAAATCACCATGGATGCACTCCAATGGTTCTTTACACCTGGTCTGTGACTTATCAAACAAAAGGCAATGATCCTTAATATATTGACATCCCGAACATACATGACCGTCGCAGAAGGATGATAATTTAGGTAAGCCTTTCACAAGGCTCCTCACCGCCATAGCTTTCAACTTGTCCATCCCGACATGTCCCAGTCGTTCATGCCATATAACCGCGCTATTGTTGACTCTCATCCGATCGACATAGGAACTTGTTGATAACACAAACAAGTCCTTTACCCTTCTCCCTACACAAGCAACGCCAGCCTTCACCGCTAACACATTGCAGATAAACTTCACTTCTGTTGGGCCGAACAGAACGTGATAGCCACATCCACCGCGTTGGTCACAAAAATGAGGTTCTTCTTCATGCCCGATACGCGATAAACACTCCTCAAGGTGAGTGGACCCTTATCACTACCCAAAGAAACGTTTCCCTCCTTCTTGACTGCATGAATTGTATCATCAGCAGTAATAAAGCTTCATTACTTGAGTACACTTGCAGAGAAGAGAACTTTGACTCATCCCCAGTGAGGTGATGACCACATCCTGAGTCCACGATCCAGTCATATTGGTAGTTGATGACGAACAAAGCATGTACACACGTGCCCGACATGAATGCATTTCCCCATCCTTCTTCCTCAGCACTAGAACCAGCTTCTTCTTTACCTGCAATGTGCCCTGACTGCATTATGACTTTACAGTCCTTCTTGAAGTGACCAGGCTGATTGTATATGTAGCACCTTAGCTCTTCCTTCTTCTTCCAATCCCGCTTAGGAGCAACACTACTCTCTTGCTGATATGAAGTTGAAGGACCATCGCTAGCAGACGGATTCTTCTTCCTGTCCCATCTCTTCTTCTTCCCTGAGAAGAGCGCCTCACTATCTACTCCAGAGATAGTAATTCGAGTCATCTGTCTTGCTAGGCTTTCCAACGAAGCTAGTAAGTTCTCCAGCTCAAGCAATGACCGATGAGTGGCCCGATCTTGAACTGAAGTAATGAAGACGACATAATCTTTCTGCAATCCGCGGATTATGTACCTCTTAAGATTCGCCTCTGAAATCAGCTCATCAGGGTCCAATGCCGAAATTTCAGCACATAAGTTTTTTTTTCTTCAGGAAGAATGTTCAGAGGGACAAATCTCCCTGAGTGGCTCTTGCCAACTCATTTTTTAGAAATTATAGCCGTGCTACATTCTTCTTATTGCACAACCCATCAAGGGAAGTCCAAATCTCAGTATCTGACCGACATCCTATGATGTGGCCGAAGAGCTCCGGTGAGATAAGCTGCTTAAGAGTTGTTGGAGCATGAGGAGACCGGGTGGACTTATGTCTAACCGCATCGGTCTGCCTGTCTTAACGACCTAGCAGTTTGGTCCAGCGGTTTGGTGGTGAACCTCAGCATGCGGTCAGGTGGTCAGCAGCAGTGGCGGTCTAAGGGTTAGCCGCAACAACGGTCTGGAGGTTAGCCTCAGCGGTCTGAAGTAAGCTGCAGCAGTTTGGCAGAAAGCCGCAGTAGTGAGCTATCAGTTAGCCTCAATGATCTGGATGAAGCCGCATCAGTCTGGTTGAAGCCGAACAAGCAGACATATGGTTAACCGCAACTGCGGTCTGGTGGCAACCAGCATTTATAGTCTAATAGCTTGCACCAGCTGCGGTCTGGTGGATAGTCGCAACTGCTGTTTGGTGGCAACCCGCAGTTGCGGTCTGGCGGCCTGTACCTGCGATCTTCCCTGGTAGATTGGCGACTTTGCTAGTTGTTGATTGGTATTTTATTATTTGTTGTATAGTGGGCGGTTTTACAATGTCAAACCGCGTAGTCCGCTCGACTTGTATTTAGTCCCACATCGGTTGTTGTATTCTCTCCTTTCCCCTGATTTCTATAAATAATGGGGCATACCAATGTAATGATTTCCTTTTTGGTGCAATAAGATTTCCCTTTATTTAGCTCTTTTTACATGGTATCAGAGGTACTCAGTCCTTTGCTCCAATTCGCGTGGCTTCTAGTATGTCCGTGCGACTTCTATTCTGTTCGCACGACTTCCGTTCTGTCTGCGTGGTTTCCCTCCATGCCCTTCCTTGCTTCTCTTTTTGGTCGGGCGGCATCCTTGTACGCGTGCTTCCTTTGCTTTTCCTCCTCTTTTCTCTTCTCACTGGGTTTTCTCTAACCGCCGCGGGCTCCACATCCTGGTCGCGGCTTCTTTTCTTGCCGCTGGTGTATTGTCACCTTGACCGTGCGGTCATTTTGGTCACGATAAATTTCTTGTCGCTGGTGTGTTGACATCGAGACTATGTGGTCTCTCCTCTTGTTCATGCGGCTTGTTGGCGTTGTTTGTTCGCACGGTTTGTTTTGTGAAACCATGTAGTTTCTGTCTGTTTTCTGTTAGAAAGTAGAGAACAAGATGCGAAAAGTAGAGAACAAGCGAATAAACTTTTGAATAATTGAAATTTTATTATCCAAAAAAGATATCTATTACAAAGGTATGCCCTCCTTTATATAGAATGGAGGAGAGATGAGAGAATACAAATAAGAGATGTGGGACTATAATTTACAGGACAAGCGGACTATACAAAACAAACCGCACAAGCCGCGCGGTTAGACAACAGGGCTAACCGCACGGCTACCACCAGAGAGGAAGAGAGACTGCCAGGGCAGACCGCCAGACCTCCCGGTCTCCAAGCCGACTGAGACAAACCGCCAGACCGCGCGGTCTTCAACCCGCCAAGACAAACCGCCAGACCGCCCGGTCACCAACTTCAACACTCCCCCTCAAGCTGGAGCATATATATCGATCATGCCCAGCTTGTCGCAGATGTGGAAAAAGGAAGCGGACACCGGCTTGGTGAAGACGTCTGCCAACTCGTTATCGGACGTGACAAATGGAGTGCAAATCTGTTTCTTCAATATTTCTTCTCGAATAAAATGACAGTCGACTTCTATGTGTTTTGTTCTCTCATGAAAGACCGGATTTTTGGAAATGTGTATCGCGGCCTTATTGTCACAGAACATAGGAAGAGGATAGTTGTAAACCTCTCCTAAGTCAAGCATGAGAGCCCGCAACCACTTCAACTCACATGTAGTCGATGCCATGCTACGATATTCAGCCTCTGCACTAGACCTGGAAACGACAGACTGTTTCTTGCTCTTCCAACTCACAAGATTGCCTCCAACAAATGTGCAGAAACCTGAAGTCGATTTGCGGTCCCCTTTGTCATCCGCATAGCTTGAATCAGAATAAGCTTCAACCCTTAGGTGACCATTCTTCTGAAATAGGAGTCCTTTCCCTGGAGCAGCTTTAATATACTCTAATATCCTCAGAGCAGATTGTAGATGACACTCTCTTGGAGCTTGCATGAACTGGCTCACCTTGCCAACAGCATAGGAGATGTCGGGTCTGGTTACCGTGAGATATATGAGCTTGCCCACCAGACGCCGGTATCTCGTAAGATCAGAGAGAAGAGGTGAGTCATCTGTCCAAGTTTTGTCTTCTCCAGCAGCCATAGGAGAACGTGCAGGTTTAGCACCAGTGAGTCCTGCATCCTTTAAAAGATCAAGAGCATACTTCCGTTGTGAAAGGACCATGGAGTTGGGCTTTCTAGAGATTTCAATCCCCAGAAAGTATTTCGGGGAGCCCATATCCTTTGTAACCAGATGTTGACGAAGGTGTTTCTTGGTCATCAGTATCCCATCCTAGTCATCGCCAGTAAGAAGAATGTCATCAACATAAACCGCAAGAACAACAAGACCAGAGGCGGTTTTCCGAACAAACAAGGAGTGATCTGCTGAGCTTCGTGTAAAATCAATGGCCGCAACAATGCCACTGAACTTGTCAAACCAGGCACGAGGACTCTGCTTGAGGCCATAGATAGCCTTCTTTAGCCGACATACCCGTGTCTCCCCCTGAGCAACATACCCAGGAGGTTGCTCCATGTAAACAGCTTCCTGCAGATCTCCATAGAGGAAGGCATTCTTAACATCTAGCTGCGAGATGGGCCAAGCCCTGTTGACAGCCACAGAGAGAAGAACCCGAATAGTGCTGAGGCGAGCCACGGGCGAGAAAGTGTCAAAGTAATCAACCCCATAAGTTTGGGTAAAACCCTTGGCAACCAGGCGAGCCTTATAACGATCCACACTGCCATCTGGGAGAAACTTCACCACGAAGACCCAGCGACAACCAACAACATCGGTGCCGAAAGGAGGCGGAACAAGGGTCCAGGTACCCCGTTCAGTGAGAGTAGCAATCTCCTCATCCATGGCAACTTTCCAGTGAGGAATAGTAAGGGCCTCCTGGTAGGAACGGGGGGTGGTAGTGGCCGAGATAGCCAGGGCAAAGGCTCGGCGAGCAGGGGTAAGGCGATCGTAGGAAACAACCACAGCAAGAGGATGGTGGGTACAAGCCCGAACCCCTTTACGAAGAGCAATCGGGAGATCCAGGTCAGCAGGTGCCTCAGTATCCGGAGTATCCGTGGTGGAGAGAGCTGGCCCGGGAGTAGAGAGAGATGGCAGCGGAGTGGAGGGAGAAAGCGGAGTAGAGGGTGGAGATGAGGAGGATGGGGAAGACGGGGGAGTGGGTGGAGAGGACGGAACCTCAGTGGGAGTAGAGGGAATGGATGGGTTGGTATGAGAAGTAGGAGCAGGAGGAGGAGAAGAGGAAGCGGGAGAGAAGTAAGATGCATTGGTAAAGAAGGTGACATCCGCAGAGACAAATTGCTTGCGGGTAACAGGGTCAAAGCAACAATAGCCTTTCTGAGTGGGAGAGTAGCCCAGAAAGACACATTTGGTGGCACGGGGTGAGAGTTTATCACGGGTGGCAGCGGGAGAGTGCACAAAAGCGGTGCACCCAAAGATGTGTAGAGGAAGAGGAAAGGGATCCTTGTCCGGATAAAGAATGGAGAAGGGGGTAGCACCGTGGAGAACGGTGGAGGGAAGACGATTGATGAGATAGCAGGAGAGAAGGACAGCATAGCCCCAATAGGAGCGAGGAACATGCATTTGAGTCATCATAGTGCGAGCGACATCAAGGAGGTGACGGTTTTTGCGTTCCGCCACCCCATTTTGTTGTGAAGTGTAAACACAGCTGGTTTGACGAATAACACCATGGCGAGTGCAAAAGGAGGAGAAGTCGTGGCTAAGATACTCCTGAGCATTGTCAGAACGAAGGATTTTAATAGACGTAGCAAACTGAGTTGTAACCATTGAATAAAAGGAGGTCCAAACAGAGAACAACTCGGAGCGATCTTTAAGAAGATATACCCACGTAGATCGAGAGAAATCATCAATGAAGGTGACAAAATAGGAACTGCCCCGACCGATGGTGAGGGTAGGAGCGGGACCCCATATGTCAGAGTGAACGAGGTCGAACGGATGGGAAGAGCCCCGACTTTGCGTTGGTGGGAAGGAGGAGCGGTGATGTTTGCCAAGTTGACATGCATCACAGTTTAGAGGAGGATGATTAGGAGGGAGGTGCGGCAGGAGCTGTCGTAGAATGCGGGGAGGAGCATGTCCAAGGCGAAGATGCCATTGGAGAAGATCTGTAGAGGAGGAGGAGAAGACGGATAGAGCAGAAATGTTGTCGAGGAAGTAGAGGCCACCACTCTCAGTCCCGGTAGCAATCGTCCGTTGGGAGTCCGGATCCTGAAAAGCACAAGAGGTAGGGGTGAATGTGACAGAACACCGTAGTTGCTTGCATAAAGAAGTAACCGATAATAAATTGCACGAAAACTTGGGCACATAGAGGGTATCAGCCAAGCAGAGAGATGGAGTGACTTGAACCATGCCCGTCCCATGGACCGGGGAGGGAGATCCATCAGCGACAATGACCGAGGGCAACTGAGCCTGTGTGTCAAGAAGAGAGAAACATTGAGGGTTGCCTTTCATATGATTTGTTGCACCAGAGTCGATGAGCCAGCGTCCGCGAGTCACAACATGAGCACTACCAGAAGAGGTGACCACGGAGGCGGACAGGCTGGAGGAGAGGAAAGCCATGGAAGCAAGAGAGAGCAAACCGCGACGAGAAGAACAAGCCGCGAGAAGAGAATAGAGCACCAAGCCGGGCGACCAGAAAAGAGGTCGGGCGGCTAGGAAGGCCGCTTCCAAGAAGGCGAGCAAAGCAGAGTGAAAGAAGTCGCACGACCTGAAAAAAAATCGGGCGAACAGAGGAGAACAAGTCGCACGGCCAAAAATGAGGCCGAGGCGACTAGCAAGCAGAAGCGGGTAGAAGGCAACAAGAAGAAAGCGGCTAAAAAGCAGGCAAAGGTCCAGTGGGGAAGAAGTCGCGCGGACTGAGAAGGCCGAGCGAACAGAAGAGAAGAGAAGAGCAGGTGACCGCGACCAAGATGCGGGTGAAAAAGGAACAACCCGCACGGTCAGGCAGATCACAGCAGCAAACCGCGAGTATAGAGACAAGACCCGCGGACAGAGACAGACCGCAACGACTAGGAAGTCGGAGAGGCAAGAAAGAACAAGGAGCGCGGCGACAACGAAACAGGTCGCTGCAACAAAGAGTAGTAGCAGAAGAGAACCAAGAAGAAGCAAGCCGCGCGAACAGGTCGGCGGACAGAAACAAGCCGCGCGGATAGAAGAGAGGTCAAGCCGCGAATCAAGTCGCAGAACGCGGAAAGCAAGTCGCGAACAACAGAGGGCGCACAGAATCAGGAGGAAATGACCGTGTGCTCTGATACCATGTTAGAAAGTAGAGAACAAGATGCGAAAAGTAGAGAACAAGCGAATAAACTTTTGAATAATTGAAATTTTATTATCCAAAAAAGATATCTATTACAAAGGTATGCCCTCCTTTATATAGAATGGAGGAGAGATGAGAGAATACAAATAAGAGATGTGGGACTATAATTTACAGGACAAGCGGACTATACAAAACAAACCGCACAAGCCGCGCGGTTAGACAACAGGGCTAACCACACGGCTACCACCAGAGAGGAAGAGAGACTGCCAGGGCAGACCGCCAGACCGCCCGGTCTCCAAGCCGACTGAGACAAACCGCCAGACCGCGCGGTCTTCAACCCGCCAAGACAAACCGCCAGACCGTCCGGTCACCAACTTCAACATTTTCTATGGACACTCCTTATACTCTCTCTGTTTCTTCTTCTCTTTCTACTTCTTCTTTCTCTGCTTCTGGTAATTTGGGGGCTGCTTCGAAACTTACAGGTCCAAATTAACCTGACTGAAGTGTATCTTTCATTTTTTCTCTTGCGTTCTCAGCACAAATGTCATCATTTGACTAATGACCCTCCTCCTTCTAGATCTATTTCTTTTGATGATTGTGATGCTTCTGATACGTTGGTGCAGACTTGGTTGGCCAATAGTTTATCTGATTAGTGCCTTCCTATCATCCATCATGATCTGACGGTCAAGGTTGCCTGGAATCATATCGCCGCCTTGTATTCCAAGGGAGCCCAAACTTCGTGCATTTATACTTTATATGCCGATCTTTTCGCTCGACCAGTCATGACTCCTACTTCTGCCTATCAGGAAGTTTAGACTCTTGGTGCTGAACTTCTTCAGCATCGCCATTTTTCTGTGGATCTAGCAAAAGCAATCAGTTACCTTTGGTTCTTATTGCAGACGGTTCTCCTTCTCCGGTTTCTGGGTCTGACACTGTGCAAATTACTCACTCTCTTCAGCTGCAGGACACCCTTTATGTCCCGAATTTTCCACGCAATCTTCTTTCAGTTACTATTCTTTGCAAACAGTTGCATTGTGAAACTATTTTTACTGTCTCCACTTATGCTTTTCAGATTCCTCATTCCAAAAAGGTGATTGCTACTGTGACTGAGAGCGACGGCTTGTTCTACCTTGATACTGCTTCTGCTTTTTCTGTCTCTTCTTCTGTACTTCAGTAGCATATTCTCCTTGGGCAACCTCATCCTCAGATTCTTTATTAGCTTTTGCCAGATTTTCCTCGTGACAATTCTACTCTGGATTGTGAAGCTTGTCAGTTTGGCAAGCATCACCGCTCTTATTTTCCTGCTAAGCAAGGCCGCAGTTCTTCTCGCCCTTTTGATTTAGTTCATTCTGATGTTTGGGGTCATGCTCCCCTTCAAACTATTGGTAAGGGTAGTTTATATTTTGTTACATTCATTGATGATTTTTCCAGGTGTACGTGGTTATATTTGTTACGTGAACGCTCTGAGATTTTCTCAGTTTTTTCTTCCTTTTATAATAAAATACGTACACAATTTGATATCCCTATTAAAATTCTTCGTACTGATAATGCTAAGGAATACATTAGTCATCAATTTACTTCATTTTGTTTGGATCATGACATGGTCCATCAAACTACTTGCCCTTATACTTCACAACAGAATGATGTTGCTGAACGTAAGAATTGCAATCTTTTAGATGTGGCTCATATATAGTCTTCTTACTCATATGTTGTTCCCCGGTCCTATTGGGGTCATGCAGTTCTTCTTTCATGTTTTCTCATTAATCGAGTTCTATCTTCGGTTCTTAATGGAAAAACTCCCTTTTCTATTCTCTATCCTGATGGGACACCCTTTCCGTTCCCTCTTCGTGACTTTTGTTGCACAATGTTTGTTCACTCTCCTGCTTCTGGACGTAACAAACTCTCTCCTCGTTCTGTGAAGTGCATCTTTTTGGGATATTGTATGACACAAAAAGGGTATCGTTGTTTTGATCATGTTCTTCAAAAACAGTATGTGTCGGCAGATGTTACTTTCTTAGAGAATGCTCCCTTCTTTTCTTCTCCCTCTCTTTCTTCTTCTTCAGATAGTTCTTATCCTCCCGATGTACTGGCATCTCTTCCGGATCCTGGCCTGTTTTATTCTTCTCATATTACTGATTCGTCTCCTTCTGACTCCATTATTGTCCCTACTTCTTCTCCTGAGCCGCTGCAACCAGCTCCCAGGTCAGTAGTCTCTTCTTTGGATGGGCATGATATAGTATACATGTCAGATCTGTATCTTCCGATTTCTCTTTAGAAAGGTGTTCGCTACTACACCCAACATCTTGTTCAGGCTGTGGTCTCTTATGCTCAGCTCTCTCCTTCGTCTAGGAGCTTTGCTCTGGCCCTCTCAGCTAATATTGCTCCCGCTTCGTATCAAGATGTTCTTGTTATCCCTCATTGGAAGGCTGTTATGGATGAAGAGATGCGTACTCTTACTGAACGGGGTACTTGTACTCTTGTTTCTACACCTCCCAGTACTGACGTGGTTGGCTGTCGCTGGGTCTTTGTCATTAAGTTTCTACCTGATGGATCTATTGATCATTACAAGGCCCGACTTGTTGCCAAAGGTTTTACACAGCCTTATGGCGTGGATTTCTTTGATACTTTCTCTCTTGTGGCAAGGATTACTACAATCCATGTCGTCTTTTAAGTGTCCATCAACCGAGACCGGGAATGTCTCAGCTGGATGTTAAGAATGCCTTTCTTTATGGTGATTTACACAAAACTGTCTATATGGAGAAACCTCCTGAGTATGTTGCTCAGGGGGAGTCTTAGGTCTGTAAACTGCAAAAGACAATCTATGCTCTTAAGCAAAGTCCCAGGTCCTGGTTTGACAAGTTCAATGAGGTCACTTCGTTGGTTGGGCTTGCTAGAAATGCTGCATATCACTCATTATTCATTTGCAATACATTAGCCGGTCTTGTTATCCTTACTATTTATGTGGATGATATTCTTCTCACATGGGATGATAGAGAAGGTGTAATGCCCCCATCCGTCGCTCAGCATATGACAGAAGGTCCGACCAGGGCCCGACCCCATATACTACAAACAGGTAAGGAGATTACAAGTTGTTGCCAAACCCAAGTTCAAGTAGAAACGCGTCCTACCATAGAACATTCTAGCAGAAACATTTTAATGTAAGAATCCACTCATAATGAGAATGTCCACTACACAAAAGTAATGACATAACATACACATATATTACATCACATGTTTCAGTCGTAGCCTTATTACAAATGTTTCATATACAATAAGTGATTTCATACATCGGTACGCAGGCCGGCCACACTTGAAAACAGTAAATATTCGCTTTTGTCCTTCGAGGGCCAACCAATTGCAGCATATGGGTTTCAGCCTGCTACTTTCCACTTGGCTCTCCAGCACCTGCACAGAAGGACCCACCAAAATGTGGTAAACAAAGCAACGGTCAACATTTTGCTGACCCGTTTATAACGATCCCACCCCTTACTCAGGGTAGCATTTCTCTATCCCTACAAATAAGGCATATCGTATATATATAGTGGCAACAACAAAGTGCAGTTAAGCACCATTCACCATAAACGTTGGCCCAACGACCACATTCCCCGTGCACTCAGGGCATATTTTCTGTGTACCGGATTCCCCCGTGTAACACCACCATTCAGTGGTCCATGACTTAACAGTAACTTTGTTGTTCAGAGGTACTTAACTTGACGACCATGTCATATAGAGGTACTTAACTTGACGACCCAGTCGTTCAGAGGTACTTAACTTGATGACACAGTAGTTGGCCTTCACGGCTCAACACATCACAAGCCACACGACTTTGTCCATTTTGGGTTGACACCCACCACAAGCCAGACAACTTAAGCACACAACTTTACATATAATGGCCCCCAGGTCTCTTAAAGACAGGCCTCATAACACTAGCTCACAATGAGCTATCGCCGACGACATTCACTATCACCCGTTAACATCAACAGTTCACAAAACCGTGATGTTTCCTGGGTATTTTCCTGGAAATACTTCCAGTACTTTAATGCAGCCTCCTATACACCCCTTGACTCCGAATTTCACACGTACATCACACGTATATCCACAGAGTCTTCTCCGACACGTAAATACAAAAACATCACCAATCTAGACCAACCTGTCCAGATGAGCTTCTCATAACATGCCTATTCTATACTCTACATTTCCGGATCTATATGCAGGAATATATGGGAATCAAACCGATCTACCTACTAGAATCCACCCTTTTTCACCTTTTGGTGAGGGGATCCATGCAAATATGCATATTGAGGACTTCACTTGTCCAGGAGAAATTCGTTACCCTTGAAGTTCTCTTCGGAGCCATGATAAAGCTTTTCTATGCGGATGGAAATGAGCGCCTCACTTTCCCCTTCGCGAATCGAGCTTCAGATCCTGATTCCAGTCACAAGCTCGACTCCAGCAACTCAATTAGTCCACTCAAATCCTAGCAGTCGAGATTTCTCTTCTCCAGAACTCGGAAAATAAGGAAGAGAAAGAGAGAAAAGGAAATAATGATTTCCTGCAACCCATTCCTTGACAGATAAGGTCTCAGGTTTTCCCCAACCACACAATCTCTTCCCATCAAGGGCTCGGGTTTAAGCTGAAAAGTCAACCACCGCTCACTGGCCTCTCACCAGCCTTCTCACACGAGTCACTGCTCTACCATATCCACATTTTCCGCCAAATCGTTGAACAAGACTGATTTCGTCGACCGAACTTCGTCGATCGGGAGTAAGTTCGTCGAACGGGTTTGATTCACATAACGGGCCACAGTCGTTGAACTCAGCTCGACGTTCGATATTGTCGTCAAGCTCCGCTCGACGATCTTCATCAAGCTCCGCTCGACGATTATCCTATTCTCGCCAACTCCTTTTTGAGGTGTTACAACCCTCCACTCCTTATAGAAATTTCGTCCCGAAATTTGCATGCATCATGCTGAAAGCAGTAACAAATATGTTACAACATATAAATTCTTCACCAAAAAAATGTTACAATATTTTAGATAAACAGCTCGGGAAATTCAGCACACATGGTCTGCTCGTGCTCCCATATTAGTTCTTCATGGCCACAGTTGTCCCACCGGACCTTGACCCTCCCGACAGTCTTGTTCCGCAGCTGCTTAACTGCTTGATCCTTGATCCGAATGGGCCTAACCTTTGTCGTTAGTTCGGAGTCGACTGGTACGCGATCATTCGCAATCACTTGAGCTGGATCCTTCACGACTTTTCGAAGCACTGATATGTGGAACACATCATGCAACCCACTCAATTCTGCCGAAAGACCGAGCCGATAAGCATCATCCCCAACTCGCTCCACCACTTCAAATGGACCAAGATACCTCAAACTTAATTTTTTAAGCGCCGTGTAACGCCCCAGGTTCAGGAAATGCTTTTTGGAAGGTACCACACGATGGTAGTGCTATAGCTGGAGGTTGTTCGGTGTTCTCGATACTCTCGACGCTCTCGGCATCTCAGCGCATGCTAGCGCCGGGAGGTAATGCATACCGCGTGGCAGTAGTCCGCTCGACGCTTGGGACGGGGCACTCAGAGATCGACGTTCTCGAGAAGCACTAGTGCTCGGTGCTGTAGCGCGGGGCGGTAGCCCGACGATTTATTTGACAGAGCTCTCGGGTTGTTACCGCGCGACGTTAACCCTACCGTAGGCAGTAACATAGTTTTGTTGTTTCCTTCCAAACGTGTAAACTACCGCGCAGCGATAGTTTTCTACCACGTGGCGGTAGCATAGCAGTTATGACGCATCCACATGTCACCGCCCAATCGGGTTTCTAAGCGGTGGCGTCCTCGAGAAGTCGAACGATTGGGCTACCGCGCGACGGTAGCTCTCGTAAACTGAATTCTTGGAGGAATCAGGACTGTCCACTGGTTTTATTTGGAGATCCGACGGCTGGTGTGTGCCTCTGCGGGTATATAGCTGAGAGTTAGGTTTTCCCACTCATTTCTTCCTTGACTCTCTCTTTCTAAGTACTAGAGAGAAAAGAGAGTGAAGAGGGAAGAAGAAGGAAGAGAACCCATCGCCATTGGAGTTCCGAAGCTCCGATTCGCAAGTTGAGTCCGGATTTGTGGAGGCAAGGTCATTGTGGTCGCGTCCATCCATCTAGATCTTGGGCATGGCACCGAAGAAATCACAAAGGGTAACGATTCTCTACTTGGACATGTGAAGTCCTCTTCCGTTTGCATAGGAAACCCTCTCCAGCGAGTGTGCGGTGAGCGTGAGGTATTCCTTCGGGTAGATATGGATTATCCCCGTAGTTTTGCATATAGAGTTCAGAATCGAAGTACGAACATAGGCATGGTGTGTGAAGCCCATCCGGACGGGTTGGTCTGGATTGGTGATGTTTAATTATGCATGTATTATCGGATAAGACTCCGTGCTGCTTGTTTTCGGGTTTCTACGTGGTAGATTGCAATAGGGAACTTTGGGTACTAACTCCAATGAGAACCCGAAAAACTGGGCAGAAACGCATTTCTGCCAGATACCGCGCGGCGGTAGTGTTACCACCGACGGTAGCTCAGTGAGAGAGCTTTTGTGAGGCCTGTTTCGTAGAGACCTGAGGGCTAGTGTGTGGGGCTGCGTGCTCTGGGAGCACAGCTTGGTGGCCTGAGAGCCGACCTTGTGCATAACTGGGTTATGTATTATTGTATGATGAATACGATGGGCCTCGGGGAAACTTGACCCACACTGATGGCTTAAATTGACATGGTGATGTGAGTAACGGGTTGAGTGGATCCGTACCGGCTTTATGTGGTTCGGTTCAAGAGACCTAAAGTATGTGTCACTTACCGGGGGCATAGAAGGAAGAGTCTTAGGCTTCGGCCGGAAAGACTCAAATGCTCACGATGGTTGCCGTCCTGGGGGCGGTGGTGAAGACTCGGATTGGATTGGAGTCACTAAGAATGTGCCCTGAGAGCACGAGATGTGTGGCCATTCGTTCCTACGCCTGTGGTGAAGTGTGCTTAAATTGCACTTTCATTTCCATGTTGGATTTTGCTAATACAATTGCAGGGAAGGAGCACCGCCGCCCCAAGTAAGGGGTGGGGTTGTTATAATTTGGTCAGCTTTAGCTGACCGTTGCTTTGTTTTGCCACCGTGTGGTGGATTGTTCTTATGCAGGAACAAGTGAGCCTAGTGGCAAATAGCGGGCTGAAGCTCTTGTTGCTGTGCTGGACCTTGAAGGCCAAGGCGAAGTGTTTTTCTTTTGATACTATTATGTATGGCCGACCTGCGAGCCGATGTATGTAAATCACTTTAATTCAAGCTGAATGTTGTAAGGCCATAAGGCCAAGAATTTTGTGTATGTTATTTCATTCCTGCTGTGGCTGTAGTGGACATTCATGTTATGTTTATGGGTTCTTTTAACTTATTTAAAAGCTTCTGCTAGAATGCTCTGTGTTAGGTTTCGATATTATTTCATAGTAATTTGGTATTAATTTGTAACTCCGCTGACTGTCCGAGTAATATGGAGTGGGGCCCCGGCCGGACCTTTTGTTATACCCCATGTGACGGATGGTGGTGTTACAATTTGGTATCAGACTACGGTGTCGGTCTTTCTCAGGAGAATTCGTGGTCGAATTATTTTTAATGTGTGGTGAGCATAGTCATGTGCGTCATCGTTATAACATGAAAAGAACCCATGAATGTCCACTTAGGAATGAACATACACATGTTTGAGGAACCTGCGTGTTCCTATGATTATTTTTTGCAATCCTGTTTGGTCACTTAATGGTGTGTTGTACGACTATATGTGACCAGGAGTGGCGCAGGGCAATCAGAATGCCCGACTTCTGAGGAAAGTAGTGCACCCAATGACGTGCATGCAACCCCTCCTTCGGAGAAAACAATAAAACTTGTGGCTGAGGCGGTATTTGCGATGCTAAATGCCCAGCCAGGAAGGCAAGTGCATCATCCTGCCCCTACAGGGGAGCAGGTACCTCTTCGAGCAGCAAAACCTAGAATGGTGGAACAAGTGGTTGTAGAGCCTTTAGTACCAAGAAGAGCAACATAGAAGCAGCTCAAGTATGTAATGAGCTTTAATCCTCCGGTGTTTTTGGAGACTGGAACCCCATCCCAGGCCGAAGATTGGCTTTCTCTGGTGAAAAGAGTCTTTACGACCACTGAAATAGAGGAATGGCAGACGACCACCATAGCCACCTTCCTATTGGATGGTGAGGCGAGATTGTGGTGGGAAGAGTTGGAGCTGCATCTCTTGGTTGGAAGGCAACTCATTGATGTCTCGATGGAGGAATTCTCGAGGTTATTCTTGGCAAGATACCTTCCCTCAGCACAGAGGATCAATATGGAGAATCAGTTCCAGAGACTGGCACATGGAGTTAGTAGCGTAGATGAGTATCTCCACGAGTTTATACGGTTGGGTCGTTATGCTGGCTTTACGTTTGCCGATGAGGAGCGTAAGACTAACCGGTTATACAAGAGTTTGTGTGATGACCTGAGGTTACTACTTTCTGGGCCTATGACGCAAGGGTTCCTAACCCTGGTCAATATGACCCGATCATTGGAAAAATATCTGAAGAGAATCCAAGGGAAGAAGGACTCAAGTGCAAAGAAGATGGAGTTCAAAGTGCCGAACTCAAAGTCTGGGTTCCGTACGTGGAACAAGAAGGCTCAGACTTCGATTCCAGCCCCTTCTTCGGGTGTGTCTGGGGCAACTATAGGCCGAGCTCAGGGCTCTTGTTATAACTGTGGAAAGCCTGGACATTTTGCCCGAGATTGTAGGAGCGGATATATAATGTCCGAGAAGAGGCCTGGAGCAACTTACGAGGAGAAGGGAAAGGTGGTGGAGTCAACCACATCCCACTATGCTCCAGCACAGTCTAGAGTGTACAACCTTGGCCTTCAGGAGGCCATAAAGCAAGCTGACGTGGTGACATGTATGATTTAATTAATGACAGTTTAGCTTTATATACTTGTTGCCTCATGCGTGTTAGCTCATGACTACTTGTGCTAAGCTTTGTTTCGATTTTTGTTTTTTCGGCGAGAGCACTGTTCGACACGAGAGCTTTGCATTCCTTTTTGTCCGAAGAATTTGTATCGTGCATCGGAGTACCTTCTTCGATGGCAAGGGACAAATTGGATGTGCTACTGCCTAAGGGGTGTTTTATGCGCGCGAATAAAGTTTGTTGCTTGAAGATACGGATTGGGAGTCAAGAGTTTGACTTGCAAGCATCGCTACTACCGATAGTGGAGTTCGACTTGATCTTTGGTATGGACTGGCTATCAGAGCAGCATGCACACATTGATTGCAACCGTAAGGTGGTCAGATTGGGACTAGATACAGATCGTGAGACAACGTTTTCAGGTATGAAGGGATCGTGCAAGACTTTGATGTCTTCTCTTCAGGTGGTTAAGGCAATTCGTAGGGGTGCAGAGTTGTTTTTCACATTAATGGAGGCTTCGAAACCAAAGCCTGGTCTGGACAGCATCCCAGTTGTATCTGAGTTTCCTGACGTATTCCCCGAAGATCTCCCTGGAGCTCCACCTCAGCGAGAGATTTACTTCACCATTGAGTTAGTGCCAGGTGCCAAACCTGTGTCACGCTCTCTGTATCGGTTAGCGCCTAAGGAGATGGAGAAACTGAAAGTACAACTTCAAGAGCTGTTGGATCAAGGTTATGTGCATCCAAGTTCGTCGCCTTGGAGCTCGTCGGTCCTCTTTGTGAAGAAGAAGGACGGAAGCTTACGACCATGTATTGATTACCGGGAGTTGAATAAGCTAACGGAGAAGAATAAGTATCCAATCCCAAGGATTGACGATCTGTTCGATCAGCTGGTCAGGTCAACTGTGTACTCGAAGTTGGATATGAAATCCAGATAATATCAGCTGCGAATAAGGGAAAGTGACATTCCCAAAACAGCTTTCAGCACACGTTATGGGCATTATGAGTTCACTGTCATGCCGTTTGAGCTGACAAATGCGTCATCCGTGTTTATGGATTTGATGAACAGAACATTCAGAGAATACTTGGACCAGTTTGTGATAGTCTTTATCGATGATATACTGGGGTACTCACAGTACGAGGATGATCATTTCAAGCATCTGCATATGGTGTTGGAGACATTGAGAAAGAACCAATTGTATGTCAAGTTCTCCAAATGTGAATTTTGGTTGTCCTCGGTAGCGTTCCTTGGTCATATAGTTAGTGAAGAGGGTATTGCGGTAGATCCGACAAAGATAGTTGCTATACGGGAGTCGCCTGTGTTGTATATGGTGGCAGAAGTCCGGAGTTTTCTGTGGCTTGCCAGCTATTACAAGCGCTTCGTGGAGAACTTCTCGCGGATAGCATTTCCCCTCACTACTCTGACAAGGAAGGATTAGAAGTTTGTTTGGTCGTCGGAGTGTGCATAAGCTTTCAAAGAACTAAAGTGTCGTTTGACCGTGGCACATGTCTTACGTTCGCCTTATGGTTCTGAAGGCTTTGAGGTTTATAGTGACGCCTCTGGGAGTGGATTAGGCTGTGTCCTGCTTTAGCACTGGTCTGTGGTAGCCTATGGATCACGTCAGTTAAAGGTACATGAGAGGAACTACCCGGTTCATGATTTGGAGTTGGCGGCCGTGGTATTTGCTCTCAAGATTTGGTGGCATTATCTGTACGGGGTAAAGATCGATATATATTCAGATCACAAGAGCCTGAAGTATCTATTAGATCAGAAGGACCTGAACATGCGTCAATGCAGGTGTTTGGAGTTCCTTGGGGACTACACCTATAAGATTCATTATATTCCTGGGAAGGGGAACGTCGTGGCAGATGCTCTGAGTCATAGGACTCCTGCACGGGCCAACTGGTTGCAGATGCATGACAAGCGGCTTATTCAGTACTTGGAGGCCTTGGAGCTCGCTTGTGTTGATAAGGGATTTAGTACAAACACATGTTTGAGTTGGACGGAGGTTAAGTATGACCTCGCGGTCAGGATTCAGCAGGCTTTGGAGTTGGACATGAGCTTGAAATGTCACTAGGAGGAAGCCATTGATGGGTCTAACGACCAGTTCTCTATCGATGATGGCCTTTTGTGGAAAGGTAGTCATTTGTGCGTTCCCAATGTAGGGAAGTTACAGGAGAAATTGATGTACGAAACACACTTTACAAAGTACTCGATTCACCCCGGGAGCACCAAGATGTTCAAGGACATGAAGAAATTGTTTTGGTGGCCGGGTCTGAAGAAAGACATAGCATTGTATGTGGCAAAATGTCAAACATGTGCCTTGGTAAAAGCTGAATGTCAGAAACCTGGCGGATTCCTAAAGTCTTTGCCCATACCAGAGTGGAAATTTGATGACATCTCCATGGATTTCGTGCATGGTTTACTGAGATTGCATAAGGGGAACGACGCCATTTGGGCGGTCATTGATCGTTTAACGAAGGTGTCACATTTTATACCCAATAGGAAGGATGATTCAGTGGAGAAGCTGGTGAAGCTTTATGTGGACATCATAGTCCGATTGCACGGCGTGCACCGAAGCATAGTAAGTGACCGAGATGGTCAGTTCACGTCTAATGACTGGAGGCTCATTCATCAGTTGTTGGGTACCAAGTTGCATTTCAGCATGACTTTTCACCCACAAACAGATGGGCAAAGTGAATGGGTGAATAGTACGATGGAAGACATGCTTCGTATGTGTGCGTTGGATTTTAGGAAAAGGTGGGAAGACCATCTTTACATGATTGAGTTCGCTTATAATAACAACTATCAAGCCGACATTCAGATGACGCCTTTTGAGGCTCTGTACAGAAGGAGGTGTCGTACACCATTGTCTTGGGCAGGAACGGGAGAATCAAAGATGTATACGCGAAGGGACGTTGAAGATGCTACTTTAACGATACGGTTGATACGAGAACGACTACTGATCGCTCAAGATAGGCAGGCCAAGTACTTTAATGTAAAGCACCAGAACGTGGAGTTTGCGGTGGGCGATTGGGTGTACCTCAAGATAAAACCGTCTAAAGGCGTAACAAGGATTCGACGCTTAAAGAAGCTTAGTCCGAGGTATGTTGGGCCTTTTGAGATCTTGGAGCTGATTGGTGAAGCTGCCTATAGTTTGGATCTTTCGCTAAAGTTGAGCAGTTTGCATGATGTATTTCACATCTCAGTGTTGTGGAAGGCTATCCAAGAGCCTACACAAGTGGTAGCTGTGAATCAAGTGCCGATCGATAGTGGATTGACGACGAAGGTCAAGCCCATTCGCATTGAGGAGGTGGAAGTCAAGCAACTTCGTAATAAAGCTATCAGAATGGTAAAAGTCTGTTGGGATAATTGTGGCCGAGAAGAGTTATCTTGGGAGCATGAGCAAACTACGAGAGAGGCGTTTCCCGAGCTTTTTCCCTAAGATAACCTGATGTATTGCTACTCTTTCTGTTTTCCTGTAACTTTAAATTTTGGGACAAAATTTCTTTAAGTGGGGGTGATTTTGAAAGTGCAAGTTAGATCTGATATACTCTAGAGGGGGGGGGGGGTGAATAGAGTATGGTGCTTGCTAAAAACTTTTTACAACAGTTATTGTATTCCTAGGTGAACAGGGAAGCAAATATCATAAAGTAAATCTAAACACAGAATAATCACACAGCAATCACAATCCACAACCAGAAACAAAAGAAAGACAAGCAACCAGATGACACAAGGAGCTATAGTGGTTCCCCAATCAACCTGGGTACATCCACTCTTCTACCACCCTAGGTAGGAATCCACTGCAGGATGAGTTGATCAGGTGTCCTGGGCACCAATGAGCTTTTGATAAGGTGCTCAAAAACCAAACCAGATTTTTTGATCAGGTGTCTTGCCACCACTTAGTGTTGATAAGGTCTCAGAAACCAAACACAAACTTTTGAAGGGAGTTTGAAAAATCCTTTACAGCAGAGAGAGAGAGAGAGAGAGAGAGAGAGAGAGAGAGAGATGAGATGATCTTCTCTGTCAACAATCAGAGAGAAGATAGTGGATGTTGTCAAAGCTCCCCCTGAGATCTTGAGTTGATCAAGAAGTGAAGCTTTGCAGTAGGGTGATAGGCCTTTAGATAATTTGATCTCGAGCAAAAGATGATTTCAGCAACAACTGAAATGTGAGGTGTCTGGAGTCTTGAATGATGATGGCCTTTGAAAAATTGAATCAAGAGAGATCTGAAAATTTCAGTTAGTTGATCTCCTTTGGTGATGTGTTCTTGTTTGAATTCTTGAGACTGAGAATGTCTGCAACTCTCTTTCTTTCTCTTGTGTAATTGTTGTTGTTAGAGCTGTTATTCTTGTTGTTGCAGAGAATTGTTCTATGTTCTACAGCAGGAATGAATAATCTGATCTTTTATTCCTTTGATATGAATAGAAATGATCCATTGTCCAAGATAGACGTTAGCCTGTCAATAAATGACTTCCTTAATTGCAATTTGTCTTCTAGAGGAAAGTCCAATAAAACATTCCTTGAAAATTCCTTGAAACTTGCTCCAGATTAATTGAAAAATGGCTACAAGATCTCTGAATTAAATGCTGACAATAATTCCACAACTGTCTAAATTTGAATCTTGAAAATCATCTAACTCTTCAGAAAAACGTTGAACTGAGCTCTACTATCGTTGAACTGAGCTCATAGATTGGACTTAGACAGAAACAGAGATTGTCGATTTGAGCTCAACTATCGTCGAACTGAGCTTAGAGATAGATAATCAAACTGGAGTCAAGATCGTCGATCTGAGCTCGAAGATCGTCGAATGGAGTTCGAAGACTTGTTGAAGTTGAGCTCAGAGATTGTCGAATGGAGTTCGACGATCCGTCGAAGTGAGCTCAACGACCGTCGAATGGAGTTCGACGATTCGTCGTACTGAGCTCGACGAAATGACTAGGTCTCCAAAACTGAAAAACTTTGGTCTTGAGGGCAGCTTCCAAACCTAAATACTAACCCTTAGACTCAATTCTAATTGACCTTTAGATCTATACAATGAGGTCAAAACAGGTTTCCTAAGAGACATAGTGATCCTTGCCCAAATCAGTAATAGGGTGTTCCAACAGATTTGTAACGCCCCAGGTTCAGGAAATGTTTTTTGGAAGGTACCGTGCAGCGGTAGAGCTACCATTGGCGGTAGGTTAGTGTTCTCGATGCTCTTGATGCTCTCGGCGTCTTAGTGCATGCTAGTGCCGGGCGGTAATGCATACCGCGCGGCGGTAGTTCGCTTGACGTTTGGGTCGGGGCACTCAGAGCTCGACGTTCTCGAGAAGCACTAGCGCTCGGCGGTAGCGGTAGCGTGGGGCGATAGCCCAACGATTTATTTGACAGAGCTCTCGGGTTGTTACGACGCGACATTAACCCTACCGCAGGCGGTAGCATAGTTTTGTTGTTTCCTTCCAAACGCGTAAACTGCCATGCGACGATAGTTTTCTATCGCGTGGCGGTAGCATAGCAGTTATGACGTGTCCATGTGTCACCGCCCAATTGGGTTTCTAAGTGCTGGAGTCCTCGAGAAGCCGAATGATTGGGCTACCGCGCCGCGGTAGCTCTCGTAAACTGAATTCTTGGAGGAATCAGGACCGTCCACTGATTTTATTTGGAGATCCGACGGCTGGTGCGTGCCTCTGAGGGTATATAGCAGGGAGCTAGATTTTCCCAACTCATTTCTTCCTTGACTCTCTCTTTCTAGGTACTGGAGAGAAAAGAGAGTGAAGAGGGAATAAGGAAGATATCCCGCCTCCATTGGAGTTTCGAAGCTCCGATTCACAAGCCGAGTCCGGATTTGTGGAGGCAAGGTGTTGGAACCCCACCTGTGTTTAGGATTTGGGCTAAGGTTCACTATTAGGGTTGCATAGATTGACCCTCCTTGTATAGTCTAGGGTCATAGGTCTTCATTAGATTATAGGGTAGGTCAACAAGTCATATTGATCAGACCAAGCCTTCAGAAGACTTAGAGGATTGCAAAAACTAGAACAAGGCAAAAAATTTCAAGTTGAAGTAGTCGTTCGACAAACTCTGACCGTCTATCAGACTTTGAGTTCGACGATCTTCTATCTCTGTTCGACGAACTCTGATATTCTATCAGACTTTGAGTTCTACGATCCTCTATCTCTGTTCGACGATCTTGGAGCCCAGTATGGAAAGCTATATTTCAGTTCAAAGCTCTCAGGGCTCAGCTCGACGAAAGAGATGTTGAGTTCGACGATCCAGGATCTTAGATCGACGAAAATTGCCAGTTCAACGTTTCCATTCCCTGCAGTTACTTCAAATTGATTAGGCTTATTTTATTGCTTATATTGCTCTGAGTAATTAATGCTTAGATTTTCCAAATATAGTCGTTCATATGGCAGCATTAATTACTGGTTTTCACAGAGTCATTATACAGCTAATTCTTGGGACAGTAAAGGAATTACTTGATTGCTCTTCTAGCCGTTGTTCAAGTTTCAAAAATTTCAGCAGTCAATCAAGGCAATCAAATTAAATTCAAAGACCAATTTGCTGCAGATCATATAGTTAAGTTGTTTAATAAAAACACAGGGACACAAGAAATAATTCAAGGAAAAAGAGTTCTGCATTGTCTACATCAAGTGTTCTTCTTCCAGCAAGCTTTCTAGGGACAATCAACTTCATATGTCTACAGCTTTTTGGAGAATTTTTTTCAAGAAGGCCTATACACCATGCAAAGCTCTCAATCTTCCTGAATAGAACTTCATCTCAGGGGGAGCTTTGACACCATCAAGGATCCACAAGTCTTCTCAATTGTTTTGAGAAAAGAGAAGACAACATATAGTTTTTATTTCTTTCACCCCACTGTACACAGGGTTCTAACAACCTTCAAAAGTTAAACACTTGTTTGCAAGTCTCCCGATCAAAAGACTTGATTTGGTTTTTGGGCACCTGATCAAAAGCCTGAAGGGTTTCCTGATCTACCTGAATCAGATCTTGTAGTGACAGGCACTTGAGCAAAAACCTGATTGGTGGCAGGGCACCTAATCAAAAACCTGAGTGGATTCCTACCAGGGTGGTAGAAGAGTGGATGTACCCAAGTTTAGGGGAACCACTATAAAATTCTTGTGTCATCTGTGATGCTTTATTATCTTCATTGTTTGCTTCTTGCTAAATAGTTTAGTTTTGTTTCTGCACTAACTGATTACATATACAAGTATTACTATTTTTAATTCCGCAATAAAAATCTAATAAGATTTTAAAATACTCTATTCACCCCCCCTCTAGAGTTAAACAGATTTAACCCCTCTGGTGGTATCTATCTTACCATCCTTCAATTGGTGTCAGAGCCAGGTTTTCTTTGGTTTCACAGATTCACATCTGAACCAATATCCTTGTTAGATTGTTTTTCTCTTCTTTAGTTTTTCTGTTGTTACAACAATGACACAGAATAAAGATTATGTTAGCACCAAACCTCCAGTCTGCAACCTGAACAAATTTACACTCTAGAAGGCAAGAATCAAGTTTTACATGAATTCTATTGATGAGGATATTTTCAATTCAATTTTGACAGGACCCCTTTAACCTACAGCTGCTACATCAACTTCAACTTCATGCACTCATGCAGTTCCACCACCTGAGTGGACTGATGCTCAGAAGAAAGCCAAAATAGCTGATGCAAAAGCTATGAATATACTGGCCCAAACTATGTCAGATGACATATTTCAAAAGGTGGCTGAATGCACTTCTGCCAAAGAAATCTGGGGCTCTCTAAACTAGATGGTGGCAGGCTCAGCAGATGAGAGAAAGGACAGAAGATCCCTCCTAATATCTTAATATGAGAACTTCAAGAAGGAGGAATCTGAAATAGTGGCTGAGATGTATAACAGGCTTAATGTTATCATCAATGAACTAAAGACCCTGGATAAAGATATCTCCTTAACTGATATTAATGACAAGATCCTAATGTGCTTCCCCAGCACTTGGAATTCCAGGATCTGGCCAATCAAGGAAGCCAGAAGTTTAAATGAGATATCCACTGAATCTCTTCTTGGAAAGCTAAAATCCTATGAGCAGTTAATCAAGACCAGAGAGTCTGCTGAACTGAAGGCCTCAACCACTTCAAGGAAGGAGCACAATATTGCTTTCAAAGCAACAGAAGAATCAAAAACCCTTCCTGCCAATGAAGAGTTGATGAGCTTGCAGGCCAAAAGGTTCTACAAACTAGCAAAGAAAGACTTCAGGAGAAGGCTATCCAAGAGTGATGATAAACTTAAGTATGACAGAACTCCTACCAAGGAGATTATCTGCTTTGGATGTAGAAAGCCTGAGCACATTCTTCCTGAATGCCCAGAAGCTCAGAAAAGAGACAGAAGAAAAGAGAAAGAGAACAAAAAGAATTCAAGTAGGCACTCAAGCAAACGCTCCTACAGTAAACATAAAAGAAAGGAGAAAGGCTTCATTGCTAAAACTTGGAGTGATACTAATGAAGAGACCTCATCTTCTAGCTCCCATGAAGATGAAGAAGAAGCCAAGGCAAGAGAAGTCTGCCTCATGGAAATCAATGCCTCATGTAGCAGGCCTGATGCCGAAGACCAAGCAGAAACTCATTCTGAGGAATCAGAAGAGGAATCAGAGAGAGAAGAGGATCAGGTAATCTCTTCTTTTGATTTCAATTCTATTGATTTTAAAAATGAATTCAAAGACTTATGTAATGACCTAATAAAATCTGAAAAAGAAATCAAAATGCTAAGAGATAGACAAGCTGAATTTGATAATCTATTTACTAAAAACACTAAGCTCAAGGATAATTTAGTTTTAGCAAATGAACAAATCATTTCTCTGAAGACAAAATTATGTGAGGCCAAGCAACTTGAGGAATCTCTCAATGGGAGAAGTTTTAAGCTGATGGACATCACAAGTACAGTCAATATTAGACTGAATGACAAGCTGAGCTTAGGTGCTTCATCAAGCTTACCTCCCATACTTAAGAAAAACATATTAACTACTCCAATAAAATGTCTCTGAAAAAGGAAAGGAAAATGATAAACAACCTGAATTAAAACTTAAGAATAAGAATAGAAACAAGAAAATCTAAATAAAAACAATGTTCAACAGATTTCGTCGAACTCAGATCGACGAAATGTGGCTAGTTCGTCGAACTCCGATCGACAATCTATGTGTAACGCCCCGAAACTCAAAAAGCGACGGGAGGCATTTTGGGCCAAATCTAGTATTTGGCAGGGGGCACACGGCCTGAGACACGGGCGTGTCTCAGGGCGTGTCGAGCCCGTGTCGATGATCGGCCCAGGGAGTCGACATTTTCGCTTGACGATGTGTAAAGACGGGGCACACGGCCTGAGACACAGGCATGTATCATGGCATGTCGAGCCCGTGTCGACGATCGGCCTAGGGAGTCGACATTTTCTCTTGACGATGTGTCGAGACAGGGAACACGGGCTAGGACACGTGCGTGTCCAAGGCCGTGTCGGGTGTCGATGAACTTCGCTCGACGAAGTGTCGAGACAGTGAACACGGCCTGGAGCCCAGGCGTGTTTGGGCTTGACACGGGCATGTCAAATAGGACACGGGCGTGTCCAAGACCCGTGTGAGTCTCGGGTTGTTTTCGGGGCTGTGTCGATGGGGGCACACAGCCAACAACACAGCCGTGTCAGTTGGAACACTGACGTGTCAGGTTAAACACGGGCATGTCGGGACCAGTGTAAGTTTCGTAACGCGTTGATTTTGACGGCGAATGAGGGACACGGCCCTGGACATGGGCGTGTCGCAGGCCGTGTTCGGCCCTGGTTTTACTTTTCAGCTACAAATCGTAGCCATTCATTTCCTTATTTTGGGATCCGACGGTTGGGGGTTGTTCCTACTGGGATATACCCAGGATTGGGCCTTTCAGACCTTCATTTCTCTTAAGTGGTTCTCTTTCTAAGTCTAGAGAGAGGGGAGAGCAAAGGAGGAAGAAGAAGCCTAGATCCGGTCACCGACGGAGCTTCGGAGCTCCAAATCGAGAACCGATTTCGGATATACGGAGGCAAAGAGAGTGCGGTGCTTTTCATCCGCTTACATTTCCATGGCGCCAAGGAAGAACGCTAGGGTAACGATCCTCTACTTGAGCATGTGAAGCTCTTCTTATTTTGCATAGGAAGCCCGCTCTCGCGAGTTTGCGGTGAGTTTGAGGCGTTCCTTCGGGTAGATATGTAAAGTCCTCGTTGTTTAGAGTCCGTATTCGAGAACGGACATAGGCATGACGTGTGAAGCCTACCCGGACAAGTTGGTCTGGATCGGTGATGTTGCATTGCATAAATGGCCGGAGAAGACTCCATGCGAATGTGTGTTTTTCGGGTTTTCTATGTGGTAGATTGCAGTGGTTTTGGAGAGTGAGGAAGATCACTTCAGGCATCTTCATTTGGTTTTGGAGACGCTAAGGAGGAAACAATTGTACGCCAAGTTCTCGAAGTGTGAGTTTTGGTTGTCCTCAGTGGTGTTCCTCGGTCATATAGTGAGTGGGGAAGGTATTGCAGTGGATCCGACGAAGATTGTTGCGATACGAGAGTGGCCTGAGCTTTCTACGGTAGCGGAAGTCCAGAGCTTTCCGGGGCTTGCCGGTTATTATAGGAGCTTTGTAGAGAACTTCTCGCAGATAGCGTTACCTCTCACTACTTTGACGAGGAAGGAGCAGAAGTTCGTTTGGATGCCGGAGTGCGCACGAGCTTTTGAGGAGTTGAAATGTCGGTTGACCACGGCGCCTATATTGAGTTCACCGAGTGGGACCGAAGGTTATGAGATTTATAGCGATGCTTCAGGCAGTGGTTTGGGTTGTGTGTTGTTACAACATGAAAGCGTTATAACATATGGCTCGAGACAGTTGAAGGTGCACGAGAGGAACTATCCGGTCCATGACTTGGAGTTAGCGGCCGTGATTTTTGCCTTGAAGCTGTGGAGGCATTATTTGTATGGTGTGAAGATTTATATCTACACCGATCACAAGAGCCTGAAGTATTTGATTGATCAGAAAGATCTAAACATGCAGCAACATAGATGGATGGAGTTCCTGGGGGACTATAAATTTAAGATCCACTACGTGCCTGATAAAGGAAATGCGGTTGCGGACGCGTTGAGTCGCTAGGCCCCAGCTCAAGCCAATTGGCTGTCGGTCCATGACGAGTGGTTGGTTCGGGAGTTAGAGGCGTTGGAGATCTTTTGCGTTGATAAGCAATCAAGTGCTGAAGCAGTATTGAATTGGACTGAAGTCCAATATAACCTGGCTAATTGGATTCGTCAGCCATTGGATATGGATGTCCACATGAAGCAACTCATGATAGAGGCTCTGGATGGGTCAAATTCCCAATTAGTTGTGGAGGACGGATTACTTTGGAAAGATGGTCGTCTGTGCGTCCCAAGCGTGGGCAATTTACGGGTGGAATTGTTATACGAGGCGCATCATACTAAGTACTCGATTCACCCGGGGATCACGAAGATGTACCGCGATGTTAAGAAATTGTTCTGGTGGCCAGGACTGAAGAAGGATGTGGCGCTGTACATGGCGAAGTGCCAAACTTGCGCCTTGGTGAAGGCGGAGTGCCAAACACCGGGAGGATTCTTGAAATCCTTGCCTATTCCGGAGTGGAAGTTCGACGACATTACTATGGACTTTGTGTACGGGTTGCCAAGGTCACAAAAGGGGAATAGCGCCATTTGGGTGGTCGTAGATCGTTTAACGAAGGTGTCGCATTTCATTTCACATAGGAAGGATGATCCGGTTGAGAAATTGGCAAAGTTGTATGTAGAAAATATTGTGCGGCTTCATGGTGTGCCCCGCAGCATCGTGAGTGACCGAGATGGGCGGTTCACGTCCAATGGTTGGAGGCTTGTGCAGCAGATGTTGGGAACAAAGCTGAGTTTTAGCACAGCCTTTCATCCGCAAACGGATGGGCAGACCGAGAGGGTCAATAGGACAATGGAAGACATGCTTCACATGTGTGTCCTGGACTTTGGAAAGCAATGGGAAGATCACCTATACTTGGTGGAATTCTCTTACAACAATAACTATCAGGCGAGTATTCAAATGGCGCCCTTCGAGGCCCTTTATGGTAGAAAATGTCGCACGTCGTTGTCCTGGTTGGAAACGGGTGAATCAAAGTTGTATAAGCGTCAAGAGGTGGAAGATGCTACTTCATTTGTGCGAACCATTCGGGAGAGGTTGCTAATCGCTCAGGACCGTCAGGCAAAGTACTATAATGCCAAGCGCAGGAACGTGGAGTTCGCTGTGGGCGACTGGGTGTACTTAAAGATCAAGCCGTTCAAGGGTGTCTCGTGGGTGTGGCGATTGAAAAAGCTAAGCCCGAGGTACCTTGGGTCGTTTGAGGTTCTGGAGCGGGTTGGCGAAGCAGCCTATCGTTTGAAGCTATCAGTGGAGCTTAGTGGTCTACATGATGTATTTCATATATCGGTGCTACGGAAGGCGGTGCAAGAGCCTACGCAAGTGATCGCGGTCGATCAAGTACCAGTTGATAGTGGGTTGACGACGAAGGTCAAGCTCGTGCGTATTGAAGACTCGGAAGTCAAGCGGCTACGTAATAAAGAGATCAGGATGATCAAGGTCCGTTGGGAAAATTGCGGTCGAGAAGAGATCTCTTGGGAGCGAGAGCAGACTATGCCTTAGGAGTACCCGGAGTTGTTTCACTCAGGTACCATTTAAGTTTTATGTTTCTTTCCTTTATGTAATTTCGAGGACGAAATTCTTTTAAGAGGGGGAGAGTTGTAACGCCCCGAAACTCAAAAAGCGACGGGAGGCGTTTTGGGCCAAATCTAGTATTTGGCAGGGGGCACACAGCCTGAGACACGAGCGTGTCTCAGGGCATGTCGAGTCCGTGTCGACGATCGGCACAGGGAGTCGACATTTTCGCTCGACGATGTGTCGAGACGGGGCACACGGCCTGAGACACGGGCATGTCTCAGGGCGTGTCGAGCCCGTGTCGATGATCGGCCCAGGGAGTCGACATTTTCGCTCGACGATGTGTCGAGACAGGGAACACGACCTAGGACACGGGCATGTCCAAGGCCGTGTCAGGTGTCAACGAACTTCGCTCGACGAAGTGTCGAGATAGTGAACATGGCCTGGAGCCCAGGCGTGTTTGGGCTTGACACGGGCGTGTCAAATAGGACACGGGCGTGTCCAAGACCCGTGTGAGTCTCGGGTTGTTTTCGGGGCTGTGTCGATGGGGCCACACGGCCAACCACACGGCCGTGTCAGTTGGAACACGGGCGTGTCAGGTTAAACACGGGCGTGTCGGGACCCGTGTAAGTTTCATAACGCGTTGATTTTGACGGCGAATGAGGGACACGACCCTGGACACGGGCGTGTCGCAGGCCGTGTTCGGCCCAGGTTTTACTTTTCAGCTACGAATCGTAGCCATTCGTTTCCTTATTTTGGGATCCGACGATTGGGGGTTGTTCCTACTGGGATATACCCGGGATTGGGCCTTTGAAACCCTCATTTCTCTTGAGTGGTTCCCTTTCTAAGTCTAGAGAGAGGGGAGAGCAAAGGAGGAAGAAGAAGCCTAGATCCGGTCACCGGCAGAGCTTCAGAGCTCCAAATCGCGAACCGACTTCAGATCTACGGAGGCAAAGAGAGTGCGGTGATTTTCATCCGCTTACATTTCCATGGCGCCAAGGAAGAACGCTAGGGTAACGATCCTCTACTTGAGCATGTGAAGCTCTCCTTCTTTTGCATAGGAAGCCCGCTCTCGCGAGTTTGCGGTGAGTTTGAGGCGGTCTTCGGGTAGATATGTAAAGTCCCCGTTGTTTAGAGTCCGTATTCGAGAACGGACATAGGCATGATGTGTGAAGCCTACCCGGACAAGTTGGTCTGGATCGGTGATGTTGCATTGCATAAATGGCCGGAGAAGACTCCGTGCGAATGTGTGTTTTTCAGGTTTTCTACGTGATAGATTGCAACAGGGAGCCTTGGGGATTAACCCCAAGGTGCACCCGGAAAACTGGGCAGATGCGTGATTCTGCCAACATGGTGGCCTGGGAGCCAACTTGAACATAACCGGGTTATGTAAAGTGTGTGATGGAAATGGGACTCAGGAGAAGTTTGACCTGCGCATATATTTTAAATTAACGTTGCGGTGTGAGCAACGGGTCAGACGGAACCGTACCCATTCTATGTCATTCGGTGTGAGCCGTTGGTATAGATGAGGGTCTTCGACGGTCTATGACTTAAATTGACGTGACCCATGCCGGGAAGACAAAATGCTCATAGTTTGGCCGTCAAAGTGGCGGCGGTGAGATCAGAATGTCTATGGCTTAAATTGACGTGACATCGACCGGTTCACCGAGAATGTGCCCTGAGTGCACGTGGTGTGTGGCCATATGAGCCTACGCCTGTAATGTAGTGACATTGCTATACTGCTTGGTTATACTAATAAAGTGCAGGGAAGGAGCATCACCGCCCCGATTTTGGGGGCGGGATCGTTATAATTTGGTCAGCATTGCTGACCGTTGCCTTTGTTTGCCACCGTGCGGTGGATTGTTGCTTGCAGGTGCTGCTGGACCGAGCGGTCAATAGCGGGCTAAAGCCCAAGTTGCTGAGCCGGCCCTCGAAGGCCTAATTTTTGAGTGTTTTCTTTTATGCATGTATGGCCGGCCTACGTGCCGATGTTTGAAAACATGCAATTTGAGGAAAATATTTGTAAGGCCTTAAGACCTGTACTTGTGTATTTGTACTTCATTCCTTTTTGGGGGTGTTTAGTGGACATTCATGCTATTTGTGCTGGGTTCTTTTAATTGCAACTTATAAAACTGCTTCCGCTAGAATGACTCTATGTAGGACGTTGAAATGGTTGGATGGTTTCCATTGAGTAACCACCCGGTCTGTCTGTGGTATATGACGTAGGGCCCCGGCCGGACCTACTGTTATATGCTATGCGACGGATAGGGGGTGTTACAATTTGGTATCAGACTACTGGTTTCGGTCAGGCTTAAAATGAATTCGTGGACGAATTCTTTTTAAGGGGTGGTGAGCACATATGTGTGCGTCATCGTTATAACAACAAAAGAACCCATGAATGTCCACTTAGGAATGAAAATACACGTATTTGGGGAACCTGCGTGTTCCTATAATTGCTGTTTGCAATTTTGTTTGGTTGCTTAACAGTGTTTTGTACCACTATAGGTGACCAGAAGCGGTGTTGGGCCGTCGGAACGCCGAGTTTCTGAGGCTAGTAGTGCACCAAATGATGCTCCTACAACACCTCCATCGGCTGAAACCATAAGATTGGTGGCCGAAGCAGTGTTTGCCATGATTAATGCGCAGTCTGCAAGGAAAATGCAGCAACCTGCTCCTGCGATGGAGCAGGTACCTCTTCCAGAGGTTGAGCCGAGAAGAGTGGAGCAGGTAGTAGTGGAGCCATTGGTGCCAAGGAGGGCAGCCGAGAGACAGCTCAAACATGTCATGAGCTTTAATCCTCTGGTATTCTCGGGGTTGGGAACCCCATCTCAAGCTGAAGACTGGCTCTCCCGTGTGAAGAGAGTCTTGACAGCGACGGAGACGGAGGAGTGGCAGATGACCACTATAGCAACGTTCCTGTTGGATGGAGACGCTAGACTGTGGTGGGAGGGTTTGGAGCTCCATCTATTGAGAGGAAGGCAACTTACAGACATCTTGATGGAGGAGTTCTCGATACTGTTCTTGGCTAGGTACCTCCCTTCGGCGCAAAGGATAGCGTTGGAGAATGAGTTCCTGAAGTTGGTTCAAGGAGACAGTAGCGTGGATGAATATCTCCACGAGTTTACTCAATTGAGTCGGTATGCTAGCTCCACCATCACGGATGAGGAGCGCAATACGAATCGATTCTACGAAGGGTTGAGAGATGAATTGAGGCCACTACTGTCGGGGCCTATGACGCAGGGATTCTTGACCCGAGTCAACACGGCCCGGTCCTTGGAGAAAGACATGAAGAATGTACAAGCAAAGAAAAGCCTTGGCGATAAGAAGTCTGGGTTCAAAGTGCCGACTACTTCAAAGTCCGGCTATCAAAGGTTCTTTAAGAGGTCTAGGACTTCGGGTCCAGCTCCTTTTTCCGGTGCTTCTGGGGCGACTATGGGTCGGACCCCGGGTGCATGTTTTACGTGTGGGAAGCCGGGGCACTTTGCCCGTGATTGTTGGAGCGGACGTGCCAAGTCCGAGAGAAAGCCGGGAGCAACTTATGAAGAGAAGGGCAAGGCGGTGGAGTCAACCGCATCCCATTATGCTCCGGCTCAACCAAGGGTTTATAATCTTGGCCAATAGGAGGCCATCAAACAGGCGGATGTGGTGACAGGTAAAATTTAAATTTATAGCAAGTTAATCTTTTAAATACTTTTTATGTGCATGTTACCTTACCACTGCTTGTTTAGGATTTGTTTTGATTTGTGAGTATCTGGCAAGCGCGCTCTTTGACACGGGAGCTTCACACTCCTTCTTGTCCGAAATATTCATATCGCGCATCAGAGTTCCTTCTTCGATGGCGAAGGACAAGTTGGATGTGTTATTGCCCAATGGGTGTTCGATGCATGCGGATAGAACATGCGGTGTTAAGATTCGCATTGAGAATCAAGAGTTCGATCTGCAAGCGTCGTTACTACCGTTGGTGGAGTTCGACGTTATATTTGGCATGGACTGGCTCTCGGAGCAGCAAGCCTATATTGATTGCAGTCGCAAGGAAGTCAAGTTGGGAGCAAGTCGTGAGACGACTTTTACGGGCTTAAAAGGGTCGAGCAAGACGTTGATGTCTGCTCTTCAGGTGGTGAAGGCGGTTCGTGCTGGTGCAGAGCTGTTCTTTACACTAGTGGAGGTTGCAAAGCCAAAGCCTACATTGGATAGTATATCAGTGGTAGCTGAGTACCCTGATGTGTTCCCCGCAGATCTTCCTAGAGCCCCGCCTCAACGAGAGATAAATTTCAATATTGAGCTAGTGCCATGTGCAAAGCCTGTGTCACGATCTCCGTATCGGCTAACGCCTAAGGAAATGACAGAGCTAAAGGTGCAACTTCAAGAGTTGTTGGAGCAAGGGTTTGTGCGTCCAAGTTCGTCGCCTTGGAGCACACCGGTCGTCTTTGTAAAGAAGAAGGACAAGAGCTTGAGACTCTGTATTAATTATCGGGAGTTAAACAAGTTAACGAAAAAGAACAAGTACCCAATCCCAAGGATCAATGATCTTTTTGATCAGTTGGTCGGGTCGACGGTGTACTCTAAGTTGGATCTAAAGTCTGGTTACTATCAGCTGAGGATAAGGGAGAGTGATATCCCTAAGACAGCGTTCAGTACAAGATACATACATTATGAGTTTACGGTCATGCCGTTTGGGATGACGAATGCGCCGTCAATGTTCATGGATTTGATGAACAGGACCTTCAGGGAGTACTTGGACCATTTTGTGATCGTCTTCATCGACGATATTTTGGTGTACTCGCAGAGTGAGGAAGATCACTTCAGGCATCTTCATTTGGTTTTGAAGACGCTAAGGAGGAATCAACTGTACGCCAAGTTCTCGAAGTGTGAGTTTTTGTTGTCCTCAGTGGTGTTCCTCGGTCATATAGTGAGTGGGGAAGGTATTGCAGTGGATCCGGCGAAGATTATTGTGATACGAGAGTGGCCTGAGCTTACTACGGTAGCGGAAGTCCGGAGCTTTCTGGGGCTTGCCGGCTATTATAGGCGCTTCGTAGAGAACTTATCGCGGATAGCGTTACCTCTCACTACTTTGACGAGGAAGGAGCAGAAGTTTGTTTGGACGCCGGAGTGCGCGCAAGCTTTTGAGGAGTTGAAATGTCGGTTGACCACGGCGCCTGTGTTGAGTTCGTCGAGTGGGACCGAAGGTTATGAGATTTATAGCGATGCTTCGGGCAGTGGTTTGGGTTGTGTGCTGTTAAAACATGGAAGCGTTATAGCATATGGCTCGAGACAGCTGAAGGTGCACGAGAGGAACTATCCGGTCCATGACTTAGAGTTAGCGGCCGTGATTTTTGCCTTGAAGCTGTGGAGGCATTATTTGTACGGTGTGAAGATTGATATCTACACCGATCACAAGAGCCTGAAGTATTTGATTGATCAGAAAGATCTGAACATGCAGGAACGTAGATGGATGGACTTCCCGGAGGACTATACATTTAAGATCCACTACGTGCCTGGTAAATGCAATGCGGTTGCGGACGCGTTGAGTCGTCGGGCCCCAGCTCAAGCCAATTGGCTGTCGGTCCATGACGAGCGGTTGGTTCGGGAGTTAGAGGCGTTGGAGATCTTTTGCATTGATAAGCAATCAAGTGCTGAAGCAGTATTGAATTGGACTGAAGTCCAATATGACCTGGCTGATCGGATTCGGCAGGCGTTGGATATGGATGTCCACATGAAGCAACTCATGATAGAGGCTCAGGATGGGTCAAATTCCCAATTCGTTGTGGAGGACGGATTACTTTGGAAAGACGGTCATCTGTGCGTCCCAAGCGTGGGCCATTTACGGGTGGAATTATTGTACGAGGCGCATCATACTAAGTACTCGATTCACCCGGGGAGCACGAAGATGTACCGCGATGTTAAGAAATTGTTCTGGTGGCCAGGACTGAAGAAGGATGTGGCGCTGTACGTGGCGAAGTGCCAAATTTACGCCTTGGTGAAGGCGGAGTGCCAAAAATCGGGAGGATTCTTGAAATCCTTGCCTATTCCGGAGTGGAAGTTCGACAACATTACTATGGACTTTGTGCATGGGTTGCCAAAGTCGCAAAAGGGGAACGACGCCATTTGGGTGGTCGTAGATCGTTTAACGAAGGTGTCACATTTCATTCCGCATAGGAAGGATGATCCGGTTGAGAAATTGGCAAAGTTGTATGTAGATAATATTGTGCGGCTTCATGGTGTGCCCCGCAGCATCGTGAGTGACCGAGATGGGCGGTTCACGTCCAATGGTTGGAGGCTTGTGCAACAGATGTTGGGAACAAAGCTGAGTTTTAGCACAGCCTTTCATCCGCAAACGGATGGGCAGACCGAGAGGCTCAATAGGACAATGGAAGACATGCTTCGCATGCGTGTCCTGGACTTTGGAAAGCAATGGGAAGATCACCTATACTTGGTGGAATTCGCTTACAACAATAGCTACCGGGCGAGTATTCAAATGGCGCCCTTCGAGGCCCTTTATGGTAGAAAATGTCGCACGCCGTTGTCCTGGTTGGAATATGCTACTTCATTGGTGTGAACCATTCGGGAGAGGTTGCTAATCGCTCAGGACCGTCAGGCGAAGTAATATAATGCCAAGCACAGGAACGTGGAATTCGCTATGGGCGACTAGGTGCACTTAAAGATCAAGCCGTTCAAGGGTGTCTCGCGGGTGCGGCGATTGAAAAAGCTAAGCCCGAGGTAACTTGGGCCATTTGAGGTTCTGGAGCGGGTTGGCAAAGCAGCCTATCATTTGAAGCTATCAATGGAGCTTAGTGGTCTACATGATGTATTCCATATATCGGTGCTACGGAAGGCGGTGCAAGAGCCTACACAAGTGATCGCAGTCGATCAAGTGCCGGTTGATAGTGGGTTGATGACGAAGGTCAAGCTCATGCGTATTGAAGACTCAGAAGTCAAGCGGCTACGCAATAAAGAGATCAGGATGGTCAAGGTCCGTTGGGACAATTACGGTCGAGAGGAGCTCTCTTGGGAGCGAGAGCAGACTATGCTTGAGGAGTACCCGGAGTTGTTTCACTCAGGTACCATTTAAGTTTTATGTTTCTTTCCTTTATGTAATTTCGATGAAGAAATTCTTTTAAGAGGGGGAGAGTTATAACGCCCCGAAACTCAAAAAGCGACGGGAGGCGTTTTGGGCCAAATCTAGTATTTGGCAGGGGGCACACGACCTGAGACACGGGCGTGCCTCAGGGCGTGTCGAGCCCGTGTCGACGATCGGCCCAGGGAGTCGACATTTTCGATCGATGATGTGTCGAGATGGGGCACATGGCCCGAGACATGGGCGTGTCTCAGGGCATGTCGAGCCCGTGTCGACGATCGGCCCAGGGAGTCGACATTTTCGCTCGACGATGTGTCAAGACAGGGAACACGGCCTAGGACACGGTCGTGTCCAAGGCCGTGTCGGGTGTCGAAACATTTCGCTCGACGAAGTGTCGAGACAGTGAACACAGACTGGAGCCCATGCGCGTTTGGGCTTGACACGGGCGTGTCCAAGACCCGTGTGAGTCTCGGGTTGTTTTCGGGGCTGTGTCGATGGGGGCACACGACCAACCACACGGCCGTGTCAGTTGGAACACAGGCGTGTTAGGTTAAACACGGGCATGTCGGGACCCGTGTAAATTTCATAACGCGTTGATTTTGACGGCGAATGAGGGACACGGCCCTGGACACGGGCGTGTTGCAGGCCGTGTTCGGCCCAGGTTTTACTTTTCAGCTACGAATCGTAGCCATTCGTTTCCTCATTTTGGGATTCGACGGTTGGGGGTTGTTCCTACTGGGATATACCCGGGATTGGACCTTTGAAACCCTCATTTCTCTTGAGTGGTTCTCTTTTTTAAGTCTAGAGAGAGGGGAGAGCAAAGGAGGAAGAAGAAGCTTAGATCCGGTCACCGGCGGAGCTTCAGAGCTCCAAATCGCGAACCGACTTCGGATCTACGGAGGCAAAGAGAGTGCGGTGCTTTTCATCCGCTTACATTTCCATGGCTCCAAGGAAGAATGTTAGGGTAACGATCCTCTACTTGAGCATGTGAAGCTCTCCTTCTTTTGCATAGGAAGCCCCTCTCGCGAGTTTGCGGTGAGTTTGAGGCGTTCCTTCGGGTAGATATGTAAAGTCCTCGTTGTTTAGAGTCCGTATTCGAGAACGGACATAAGCATGATGTGTGAAGCCTACCCAGACAAGTTGGTCTGGATCGGTGATGTTGTATTGCATAAATGGCCGGAGAAGACTCCGTGCGAATGTGTGTTTTTCGGGTTTTCTACGTGCTAGATTACAACAGGGAGCCTTAGGTATTAACCCCAAGGTGCACCCAGAAAACTGGGCAGATGCGTGATTCTGCCAACATGGTGGCCTGAGAGCCAACTTGAACATAACCGGGTTATGTAAAGTGTGTGATGGAAACGGGACTCGGGAGAAGTTTGACCCGCTCATATGTTTTAAATTAACGTTGCGGTGTGAGCAACGGGTCAGACGGAACCGTACCCGTTCTATGTCTTTCGGTGTGAGCCGTTGGCATAGATGATTGTCTTCGGCAGTCTATGGCTTAAATTAACGTGACCCATGCCGGGAAGACAAAATGCTCATAGTTTGGCCGTCAAAGTGGCCGCGGTGAGATCGTAATGTCTATGGCTTAAATTGACGTGACATCGACCGGTTCACTGAGAATGTGTCCTGAGTGCACGGGGTGTGTGGCCGTATGAGCCTATGCCTGTGATATAGTGACATTGCTATACTACTTGGTTATACTAATAAAGTGCAGGGAAGGAGCATTGCCGCCCCGATTTTGGGGGCGAGTTCGTTATAATTTGGTCAGCATTGCTGACCGTTGCCGGAAAGATATGGTACCTAAACACCTAGAGGGGGGGGGGGGTGAATAGGTGACCTAATCCTTTTTAAACTTTAATGGCAGCAAACGGTTAATATCACAGATTCCTAACTACTTTTGCACAGCAATCACAAAGCATACACACACAACAACAAACACAGCACAACAGACACAGAGTTTATAGTGGTTCCCCAAGCATTGGGTACATCCACTTTCCCCCTTCGTCTATCTAGCAGTGTACTAGATTCGGCCAAACTCCTCCACTGTCTCAGAACCCAAATTGGTTCCTACACCTCAGGCCCAAGGCCCTACAACTCAGCTTTTCCCAAAGCCTACACTCAGCCACAAAGGCCTACACTCAGCCAATCTAGGCCTACACTCAGCCAACAAGGCCTACACTCAGAGATTTCAATCTCCTACACTCAGGCTCTCAAGCCCTACCCTCAGCCTTTATAAATACAGGCTTACAATTCACTCAGATCCAAAGGATCCTACAAGTTAAAAATGAATTACAAATATTAACTCAACAACTCAGAAACAAAAGAGGGGAGTTGAGAGTTTCTTGATGAGTTCTTGGAAGAACTCAGCTGGATTCAATCTGACTTAGCTTTCTTCAAAGCTTCTTGAAAGTAGAACTGAATAAGAATGAATCCTCCTGCAGTTGATCCTTGATCTCTGCTTCTTAAGATCCAGAATGAATCTGAATCTTTCTTCTCAGCCTAGTTCCAATGGCTGATTTCTTGGATGGAGCCCTCTCTCTCCAACTTCTTGGATCTGCACTTGGACGGCTAGATCTTCTTGATATGATACTTGATCAATGATATGAACCACTTGAACAACTTCATTAACTAACTGTTTCTGTAGAATGTATGTGCCTATTTATAGGCCTTCTTCATGGTAACCAGCTGGTCCGATCCATAACTGAATTCTGACATCTCTGACAGGTGTTGTAGACCGGCTGGAACGGCAGCTGTCAAGTCATCCAGTCAATTATTGAAAATCTCTAACTGTCTGAAAGTGTCGAGACTTTCTGTCTTTAAGTGTCGACACTTATAGGCCAAGTGTCGACACAAGTTGTGTAAGTGTCGACACAAGTCTACAAGGTGTCGACACAACTTCTTGTATGTTTCGACACAGTTTCTTCTGCATGTGTCGACACTGAAATTGAGTGTCGACACAAGTACTTGATCTTCTGTAACTTGCTGAATTCTTCTAAGTGTCGACACATCACCTTTGTGTCGACACAACTTCTTGTGTTGAATCTGTTAAGTGTCGACACTGCTTCTTGGTGTCGACACAAGTCTTCTATGTTGATACTTGCTCAGTGTCGACACAGCTCCTTGTGTCGACACTTGATTCTTCTGTTGAGACTTCAGCTGAGTGTCGACACATTCCCTTAGTGTCGACACTTGTACTTAGAATAATTTGTTGATCTTTCTGTTCTTTGCTAAGTGTCAACACAGCTCCATGTGTCGACACTTTCTTCAAGTGTAGAGTCTTCAGCTGAGTGTCGACACATTGTTCTAGGTGTCGACACTTACTTTATGTGTTGACTCTTCTAATGAGTGTTGACACTTTGTTCTTGGTGTCGACACTTTCTTCAAGTGCTGACTCTTCTTGTTGAGTGTCGACACATTGTTCTGGGTGTCGACACTTTAACTTAGTCTCTGCAGACTTTTGCTGAGTGTCGACACAGCTCCAAGTGTCGACACTTTCTGGTGTAGACACAGTTCTTCTAGGTGTCGACACTGCTGTTAAGTGTCGACACAGCTTTACTGCACTTTTCTTCACTAAGTGTCGACACAGCTCCAAGTGTCGACACTTTCTATCTGGTGTCGACTTTGCATCCCAGGTGTCGACACAATGACTCCAAGTGTCGACACTGCTTGCCTGGGTGTCGACACAAGTCTTCTTAAGTGTCGACACTTTCCCTCTGGGTGTCGACACATGGACTTAGAAACTTTTTTGCTTCAGTCCATTAATTACTTAACCTGCACAAGTAAACTCAACATACATCAAATACATTATGATGCATATCATTGAGTTGGGTGAGGCTTCTTCAAATCAGGTACATTTAACCAATGTACCCAACAATCTCCCCCTATTTGGAGAAGTCATAACCCTTAGTCAATGATATACACCATTCATAATTAAAAATTACAAAATGATGTAAAGCAGGATAATGTACAGCAGGGTAAACATAAACATGTATAAATCACACATGTATACACATACATCAACACAGAACAAATAAGAAATAGACATATTCACAGAACAAACATGAAATATATTGATCATATATTGTTCTAACATTTGTCTTATACATTTCCAGTAGTTCACGAAAATGTTTTACATTCAAAAGATTACAAAATAATCTTCAAGTAAATTCTTAATCTATTTCTGTTCTGGTTCCTTGATAACTATTCCCTTGCCAGCTTGAACTTGAGCTTTGACAGGGGCATCAGCAGTTTCAGCATCAGCAGGCTTCTTGCCTTTCAGATCTTTCTTTTTAAGCTTTTCAGCTTTGATCTTCTGCCTCTCAAAATAATGGTATGACTTAGGAAAGTACTTGCTAGGCTCCACTGCAGTAGGAGGTAGCTTTCCCATCTTTGCCTTCCTTCTGTATTGAACAATGACCTCTTGTCTTGATTCATGCTTTCTCCATTCAGCTTCAGAGAACCACTTGTTCCTGTCATGAGTGTTATCCTTGGCAGCTTTCCAGGCAGTTAATATTATGTTTCTAGAGGTAGGGCTCCACTGTTCAAAGTCTGGCCTTTGTTCTGCTTGTTCCCTAAACCTCTTCTTAGACAACCTTGTCTCTTCCTCTTTCTGTAATGCCTCTTGCATAGCTTCAGTAATAGGTTGAACCACTTTCTCCAGAATAACATTAGACTTCCCTTCAGTTGGGCTATACATATGATGAATGTCATCTTGCACCATTTCAAAATCTGGTGGAGGATAGATCACTTGAGCTACCTCTGGTTGCTCACCTCCAAGATATGCAGTTTGAATTCCAGATTCAGCAACATTGTCATCATCACAAAGTGGAGGATAGCCTAGTGTAGCTCTGATGGAATTAGATATCCATTTTGCATGATCAGAGCTAGCTTTGACGAAAACTCTCTCCCCCTTTATGACTTCTCTAGCCATATGATCTCTGACATCATCCTTCTGAAATCTTATTTGACTATCCAAGTATCTGACTCCATCTTTAAAGAATGGTTTGAGCTTTTGAAGTTGTTCAGACATGGCTTTCTGGGAGGCTTGGATAGCAGTCTTTACAGCAGTAATTTCTTCTTGAAAGGCTTTGTCAAATTCAGCTTTAACTGTAGTAGAAGAAGTAGAAGGTCCAGCAGCCTGGTTCTTTAACTCAGTGATAATAGCATTATGTGAAGCAGTCAAATTGTCATTCATTCTTAACTGATTTTCAAGTACATACCCTTGCTTCAATGCTATGTCATCCACTTGTGCCTTTATCTTGTCTTGGTGTGTTGCCAAGTACACCACTGTATTGCCACCCTTGTGGAAGCAGTCTGTCATCTCTTTCTTGTTAAGGTTCATCTCAAACCTTATAGACTTGATATCTTGGGCCAGATCAAATTATAAAGATTTCTGCCCTTCATCCACATAAGCCTCTATGGCTTTTCTCTGTTCATCCAGTTTTATCTGCATTGCAATCATTAAAGCACTATAATCAACAGTTGGAGCTTGCTGAACTATAGGCTGTGGGGCAATAGATTGCAGAGCTTTCTTATAACTTTGACTTCTTCTCTTGAAGACATACGGTTTCTTCTTCTTTGCCCTAGCACTCTCCTCATCTTCAGAGGTAGAAGTGCTGGTTATGTCAACCCTTTCCTTAGAGCTTGAAGGCCTGTCAGCTTGCACATCTTGTGCCTTCTCAGTGTCTTGCCTTATAGGCTCTTCCAGAACTTGCACTTGCTCCCCCTCAGCAGCAGCATTATCTCTTGCATCAGCATCCTTGTCCATGTCAAAATCTTGTTGGTCTAGATTTAGGAATAAATCTTCCATGGTGTATTCTGGTGGAGACTGTGCAGGAGATGTCCTTGGTTCTTCAACCACTGGATCAGGAATCACTTGTAGTACAGCAGATGTGTCTTCTTTGTCAGCATCTGAGACTTGGCTATCCAGCTGGATTTGCTGATGAACATCAGACAAATTAGCATCTTCCATAGAAAAATCTAAAGTGTTTAGTTCAGTGAGTACCTCTTGTATGATGGTAGTGGCTTGTTCACTTTCCAGTGTAGAGGGTTCTTCTACAACTGGAGGCTCCCCCTGGCTTTGATCCTTGTTGATGGGGCTAGCTTGAGGCAGCTCCCCCTGGATCTCAGCAACCTTTTGAGGAGCAGGAGACTTTTCAGCAGGCTCTTCCTCATGTTCATCTGGAGTGAAGACAACCTGTTCTTCACCATCTGAACTGCTAGTGGACACTTGTGCCACTGGAGCAGTCTTCCTTTTCTTCTTTGGAGGAGTGTCTTTCTCAGTAACTGTCTTCTCTGGGGTTGGCATTTCCTTGGACAACACCCTGTCCCATCTAGAAAAGATCCTCAGATCCATCTTCCTCATATGATTTATCTTGCTCCCTGCAGCTTGTTGCATTACCTCTGGTATGGCACCAGCTAGGTACAAACTTATAATTCTGCCCAGGTTGGGCTTCTTCATACTTGCCTTGATTTGCTCAAATACTATAACTGACCAATTAGTTTTTAAAGTGAAGATAATTCTGGTCATTACAGTGAACATGGAGGCAGACACTCTGTCATGCCCTCCTGGCTTGCTGAGTAAGACCTTTCCAACAATTTCAGACATGAATTTGCCTTGGCTGTTTATGCCTTTCCTGTTAAACACTGATCCCAGCTTCATCTTAGGATCAAGTCCACACCAGGTTAGAGCTTCCCTGATTTTTGATGCAGTAACTTCTTCTTCATCTTGAGTTCTTGGCAATTGAAGAATCTTCCTCAGGCTCTTTGGTGAAATCTTAACCTTTGTACCATGAACTCTGGATTTGATTTTGTATCCAAATTCATCTACTTTCGCTCCATTAAGGAATTCTAGAACCTCTTTCTTCCAAATCTTAGTGGGTTCAGACACTAGATATTCTAGTCCAGAATCGGCGACTAGGGTTACGACTGACTTGATTTCTTGATCTGCGTCTTCGAAAGCGCCGCGCACCAGCTCATATCCTTCGTTGACGTTCTCCTCAAGCTTAGGTGCCATTAGGGTTTGTAGAATTTGTCTTGAGAGAAGAGAGGTGTCGACACAGAAGTTTTAGTCTCGAAACTTTGAAAGCGTGTCGACAAACAAAGACAGAACCCTATTTATACCTTTCTGATTTTGAAGATGAACAGGCGGGACTGCTAACTTAAAATGTGTCGACACTGGCAATAAGTGTCGACACTGACTTATAATGTCTCGACACACATGTGTCGAGACAAGTTTAGTCAACAGATTTTATGTGTCGACACTTGGTTATGTGTCGACACATCATAACTCGACACATTGTCGAGACTTTACTTAGAAAAATTCTGAGTAAAACTTAAGTGTCGACACCACTATGGATGTGTCGACACCTACTTGACATGTGTCGACACTAACATTCTGAAGTGTCGACACCAACTTCCTAGATGTGTCGACACCTTTTTCCTGAAGTGTCGACACCACTATTCTGTGTCGACATAGACTTGTCTATGTGTCGACACCTTTTTACTTAGCCAATTTCAATTCTGTAAACTTACTCTAAGTTTATCATTCCTAGTTCAATTTTGAATCTATTGAACTTAGCTTCTTCTAGGGGCTTAGTAAACATATCAGCTACTTGATTATCAGTTTTAACATATTCCAATAAAATATCTTCTCTTTCTACATGCTCCCTAAGAAAATGATATTTAATTTCAATATGTTTTGTTCTACTATGAGATACAGGGTTATTAGCTATTGAAATAGCACTTGTAGAATCACAGAAAAGTGGAGTTCTACTTACCTGTAATCCATAGTCCTCTAGCTGATGTTGTATCCACAGAAGTTGAGCACAGCAACTTCCTGCAGCCACATACTCTGACTCTGCTGTGGAGATAGCCACACTGGTTTGCTTCTTGCTACTCCATGAAATTAGTCTCCCACCTAGGAATTGACAGGTTCCAGTAGTGCTTTTTCTATCCTCTTTGCATCCTGCAAAGTCTGCATCTGAATAACCTGTTAGATCAAAATCTCCATTCCTAGGGTACCAGAGGCCTAGATAGGGAGTGCCCTTTAGATATCTCAATATTCTTTTGACTGTTGTCAAATGAGACTCTTTAGGGCAGGCTTGATACCTTGCACAGACACATGTAGCATACATGATATCTAGTCTACTAGCAGTCAAGTATAATAGGGAGCCAACTATCCCTCTATACAAGGTTTCATCTACAGGTTTCCCTGCATCATCCTTGCTGAGAGACATATTTGACCCCATAGGAGTCTTCATGGTACTGGATGAATCCATACCATACTTCCTTATGAGTTCTAGGGTGAACTTGGACTGACATATGGATAAACCACTTTCAGTCTGTTTAACTTGGAGACCCAAGAAAAACTTCAGCTCTCCCATACTACTCATCTCAAATTGGCCTTGCATCAGTTTTGCAAACTTTTTGCAAAGGCTGCTTTCAGTAGACCCAAATATAATGTCATCTACATATATTTGGACTAGTATAACTTTGCCTCTAGATTCCCTAAGGAATAGAGTCTTATCTATTTTCCCCCTTGAGAACTTGTTCTCAATGAGGAAACTAGATAGGGTTTCATACCAAGCCCTAGGGGCTTGCTTTAACCCATATAAAACTTTCCTAAGTCTATAGACATGATGAGGTAGAGTTGAATCAACAAAACCTGAAGGCTGTTCCACATAGACTTCTTCCTTAAGATTACCATTCAAGAATGCTGACTTGACATCCATCTGGTAAACCTTGAATCCTTGATAGGTTGCATAGGCCAAGAACATCCTTATGGCTTCCAGTCTAGCTACTGGAGCAAAGGTTTGATCAAAGTCAATACCTTCTTCTTGCCTATATCCTTTAGCAACCAGTCTAGCCTTATTCTTAATGATGACCCCTTGTTCATCCATCTTATTCCTGTAGATCCACTTAGTTCCTATTATATTGTGGTCTTTAGGTTTAGGAACAAGTTCCCAAACCTTGCACCTCTTGAACTGATTAAGCTCTTCTTGCATTGCTTCAGTCCATTGTGGATCTTGTATTGCTTCTTCAAATTTCTTAGGTTCAACTTGAGACAGGAAACTGAAGTAGATTGCTGCATTCATGTATCTGCTCCTGGTTTGTACTCCTTGTCTTGGATCTCCAATAATCTGCTCTACTGGATGATCTCTTAGATGCCTGTTGGCTGGAGGCGTCCTAACTTCTGGTTGAACCTCTTCAGCATCTCCATCATGTTGTACTCCTTGTACTTCTTTAGCAATTGGCACATGTAGATCTCCCCCTGGACAACAGCTACTGTCTTCTACTTGCTGTCTTGCAGCAGGTATTTCTTCTATAGTAAGCTTGTCCATTTTCTTTGTTAAACCTGTGGGGCTGCATACACTACTAGACAACTCATTATTAATAAGTTTAGTCTCATCAAAAACTACATGCACAGATTCTTCTACAACTTGTGTAGACAATTTGTAGACCCTATAAGCCTTACTATTATTGCTGTACCCAACAATAATTCCCTCTTGGGACTTGGCAGCAAACTTAGTCAAGTAAGACTTCACATTGTTAAGTATGAAGCATTTGCAACCAAAGATCCTGAAGTAGGATAGGTTTGGTTTCCTGCCTTTCACAACTTCATAGGGGGTCTTGTTTAGCCCTTTAGTGATGGTAGCCCTATTTATAACATGGCATGCAGTGTTAACTGCTTCAGCCCAGAAATACTCTGGCAGTGATGTATCACTTAGTAGGGTCCTACCAGCCTCTATCAAGGTTCTATTCTTCCTCTCAGCAATGCCATTTTGCTGAGGTGTTCTAGGTGAAGAAAACTCTTGAAATATCCCAAAGTCTTCACATAGTTTTGTCATGCTATCTGATTGAAATTCAGTACCATGGTCACTTCTAATCTTGACCACTGTACTGTTTAGTTCATTCTGAATTTGCTTGACAAAGTTATGGAAGACACTAGGTGTTTCAGATTTCTGTCTTAAGAAGAACACCTAGGAAAACCTTGAGTAGTCATCTACAACTACAAAGGTATAGACCTTCCTACCTAAGCTGTGAACTGGCATTGGACCAAAGAGATCCATATGCAAGAGGTATAAACACCTCACAGCATCTTTGTTTTCTATGCTTCTAAAGGTGGATTTAGTCTGCTTGCCCTTTTGACAAGCTGAGCAAATACCATCTTTAACACACTTAACTTGAGGACCATTCCTCACCAACTCTTTGCTAAAGAGTTTGCTAATAGTCTTATAGTTAAGATGGGCTAGCCTCTTGTTCCATTTGACACAATGAGAGACTGTCTCATCAGCTACAAGACAAACTGGAGAACCATTGTTCTCAACCATAATGTCTAGGCAGTAGACATTCCTCTTCCTATAACCAGTCAAAATGATCTCTTGATCACTTGACCTCTTGATATGACAACCATTTTTAACAAATGAGATGTCATACCCTACATCACTTAATTGACTTATACTTATTAGGTTGTGTTTCAACCCTTTAACATAAGCCACTTGAGTAATGGTAACCAAGTTTGTAGAAATGTTACCAAATCCTTTGATGATTCCTTTTTCAGAACCACCAAAGGTGACTTTTGGACCATCTTTTATTGGAATGTAGTCCTTTAGTAGTCCTTTAGTTCCAGTCATATGTCTGGAACATCCACTGTCCAAGTACCATGTTGGGGTATGACCACTTGGACTCACCTGCAAAACAGATTAATGAACCTTAGAGCCCAAAGAATTCTTGGGTCCTTGGTACTTGTTAGTCTGCAACTTGACAAAACTACCTGCAGGCTTTCCAACAGGTAGCTTGCTACTCACTTTGGCACTGGCATTGTGCCAACAGTCCATTGCAAAATGGCCAACCTTGCCACAGCACCAACATTCAAACTTATTGTACCTTTGCTTAGGTACTGTCTTTGCTGTTTTATCTACAACAGACTTGTTGAATGTTGGGGCTTTGCCCTTGGACTTAGACTTGGACTGCTCAGTCCTTGTAGGTCTAATAAAACCCAATCCAGCCTTGCCTTTATGATGAACAAATTCATCAATTAAAGGTAGCACTGACTTAGGTTTAGAAAACCTAGCAACAAGCTCTCTCTCTTTCTGAAGATTGATCTCCAGACTCTTGATTTGATCATTCTTAAAGGTGATAGTCCCCATCTGAATCACTGTTATGTGTTTCAGCCTGACTATCTCATTAAGCTTTTGATCAAATTGCTTCTCAGAATCTGTTGCAGCAGCTTTAAGATCAGCAATTTCCTTTGCCTGACTTTTGGCAAGGGACTTGCTTTTCTTGTAAGCTTGCAACAGCACTTTATATTCATCTATAAGCTGATGAATATCATCCTCAGACTCAGATACATTCTCATCACTTGATGAAGAAGAATCTGAATCTGTACTGGAACAAGAACTGAATTTAGAGTTGAACTTTGTACCTTACTGGGTCCTGGCTGCTCCAAGATTTTGTCACTCTCAGTCAATGCCATCAGTCCTTGGCACTGACAGTCTTCTTGTTCATAAATAGACTCCATGATCTTCATGAATTCTTCTTCTTCTTTTTCAGCAAATAGCCCTATGTAGGCCTCAGCCTCAGACTCAGTTTCTGAAGAAGAGATATCTGATAGAGTCTTCTCTTTCTTGGCTACAAAAGACTTTTCTTTCTTGCCTTTAAAATGAGTCTTCTTCCTGTCACTAGACTCTTTTCTCTTTTCAGGACAATCTGCAATAACATGACCCTGTCTATTGCAGCAATAGCACACTATCTTAGAACCAGTTGCCTTGCCAGATTTTGTCCTCTTCCTGTCATTCTTTGAAGCCTTTTTATCTTGATAAAAATCTTCTTTTCCTTTTGAAGTAGAGGGCCTTGTCCTCCACTGTTTCTTCTTCAAGAATTTCTGAAAGTGTATAGTGAAGGCAGCAAAGTCTTCATCACTTTCACTGCTTGCAGATTTTGTACTGACTGACTCATCTGACTCTGATTCAACTTCCTTTGGAGGTGGAGTTGATGACTTATTCCTGCACTTTCTGGAGGCTTCTGTCTTGAAGGCTACTGTTCTTTCCTTGTGTTCAGTTCTTGTTGATTTCTCCTCCTCTTTCCTCACTGTCAACTGCATTTCATAAGACAATAACTTACCAAACAGTGTAGGAGGAGGAATTTCTCCCAACTTAGCCATTTCTCTAATGGCACAAATCTTTGTGTCCCAATCTTTGGTTAGGGACCTTAGGAACTTGTCATTTAGTTCATAGTTACTGAACTCTCTTCCATAAGACATGAGTTCATTCACTATTCTGTAGAACTTATTATAGCACTCAGTTATGCTATCACCCTTACCTTGTCTAAAACTCTCATACTCCTGATTTAGCAAGGATTTTCTATCTTGTCTAACTTCTTCAGATCCTTCCATATACACTATAAGAGTGTCCCACATCTCTTTGGCTGTCTTACAGTGTATAAGATTCTGAAAGGTTGCATCATCTATGGCACTCACTATAATGTTTTGTGCCCTCTTGTCCATAGTGGCTAGGACAATCTCATCCTTAGTCATTTCAGAGAAATCCTTTGGAGTTCTCTGATTTGCATCTAGAACAAATATCTTCATGGGCACATAAGGCCCTTCCTTTACTGTGATGTAGATTCTAGGGTCTGAGGCTTCCATAAACAGCCTTACCCTTTCCTTCCAGATCCCAAAGATTTCCTTTCTGCATATTGGTAATTTCATGGAATCCAATTCCTTGTGATTTTCAGAGGAACCCATGGTTCTTGATTTTCTTGAAGCTGTATTTTGACTAAGACTGAATCTGCCAAACAGGATCTCCTTAGACTGTTAGTCCTTTTTAAGGAACCTGGCTCTGATACCACTTGAAAGATATGGTACCTAAACACCTAGAGGGGGGGGGGTGAATAGGTGACCTAATCTTTTTTAAACTTTAATGGCAGCAAACAGTTAATATCACAGATTCCTAACTACTTTTGCACAGCAATCACAAAGCATACACACACAGCAACAAACACAGCACAGCAGACACAGAGTTTATAGTGGTTCCCCAAGCATTGGGTACATCCACTTTCCCCCTTCGCCTATCTAGCAGTGTACTAGATTCGGCCAAACTCCTCCACTGTATCAGAACCCAAATTGGTTCCTACACCTCAGGCCCAAGACCCTACAACTCAGCTTTTCCCAAAGCCTACACTCAGCCACAAAGGCCTACACTCAGCCAATCTAGGCCTACACTCAGCCAACAAGGCCTACACTCAGAGATTTCAATCTCCTACACTCAAGCTCTCAAGCCCTACCCTCAGCCTTTATAAATACAGGCTTACAATTCACTCAGATCCAAAGGATCCTACAAGTTAAAAATGAATTACAAATATTAACTCAACAACTCAGAAACAAGAGAGGGGAGTTGAGAGTTTCTTGATGAGTTCTTGGAAGAACTCAGCTGGATTCAATCTGACTTAGCTTTCTTCAAAGCTTATTGAAAGTAGAACTGAATAAGAATGAATCCTCCTGTAGTTGATCCTTGATCTCTGCTTCTTAAGATCTAGAATGAATCTGAATCCTTCTTCTCAGCCTAGTTCCAATGGCTGATTTCTTGGATGGAGCCCTCTCTCTCCAACTTCTTGGATCTGCACTTGGACGGCTAGATCTTCTTGATATGACACTTGATCAATGATATGAACCACTTGAACAACTTCATTAACTAATTGTTTCTGTAGACTGTATGTGCCTATTTATAGGCCTTCTTCATGGTAACCGGCTGGTCCGGTCCATAACTGAATTCTGACATCTCTGACAGGTGCTGTAGACAGGCTGGAACGGCAGCTGTCAAGTCATCCAGTCAATTCTTGAAAATCTCTAACTGTCTGAAAGTGTCGAGACTTTCGGTCTTTAAGTGTCGACACTTATAGGCCAAGTGTCGACACAAGTTGTGTAAGTGTCGACACAAGTCTACAAGGTGTCGACACAACTTCTTGTATGTTTCGACACAGTTTCTTCTGCATGTGTCGACACTGAAATTGAGTGTCGACACAAGTACTTGATCTTCTGTAACTTGCTGAATTCTTCTAAGTGTCGACACATCACCTTTGTGTCGACACAACTTCTTGTGTTGAATCTGTTAAGTGTCGACACTGCTTCTTGGTGTCGACACATAGTCTTCTATGTTGATACTTGCTCAGTGTCGACACAGCTCCTTGTGTCGACACTTGATTCTTCTGTTGAGACTTCAGCTGAGTGTCGACACATTCCCTTAGTGTCGACACTTGTACTTAGAATAATTTGTTGATCTTTCTGTTCTTTGCTAAGTGTCGACACAGCTCCATGTGTCGACACTTTCTTCAAGTGTAGAGTCTTCAGCTGAGTGTTGACACATTGTTCTAGGTGTTGACACTTTATGTGTTGACTCTTCTGATGAGTGTCGACACTTTGTTCTTGGTGTCTACACTTTCTTCAAGTGCTGACTCTTCTTATTGAGTGTCGACACATTGTTCTGGGTGTCGACACTTTAACTTAGTCTCTGCAGACTTTTGCTGAGTGTCGACACAGCTCCAAGTGTCGACACTTTCTGGTGTAGACACAGTTCTTCTAGGTGTCGACACTGCTGTTAAGTGTCGACACAGATTTACTGCACTTTTCTTCACTAAGTGTCGACACAGCTCCAAGTGTCGACACTTTCTATCTGGTGTCGACTCTGCATCCCAGGTGTCGACACTTTCTATCTGGTGTCGACTCTGCATCCCAGGTGTCGACACAATGACTCCAAGTGTCGACACTGCTTGCCTGGGTGTCGACACAAGTCTTCTTAAGTGTCGACACTTTCCCTCTGGGTGTCGACACATGGACTTAGAAACTTTTTGCTTCAGTCCATTAATTACTTAACCTGCACAAGTAAACTCAACATACATCAAATACATTATGATGTATATCATTGAGTTGGGTGAGGCTTCTTCAAATCAGGTACATTTAACCAATGTACCCAACATTGCCTTTGTTTGCCACCGTGCGGTGGATTGTTGCTTGCAGGTGCTGCTGGACCGAGCGGTCAATAGTGGGCTAAAACCCAAGTTGCTGAGCCGGCCCTCGAAGGCCTAATCTTTGAGTGTTTTCTTTTATTCATGTATGGCCGGCCTGCGTACCGAGGTTTGAAAAAATGCAATTTGAGGAAAACAATTATAAGGCCTTAAGGCCTGTACTTGTGTATTTGTACTTCATTCCTTTTTGGGGTTGTTTATTGGACATTCATGCTATTTGTGCTGGGTACTTTTAATTGCAACTTATAAAACTACTTCCGCTAGAATGACTATGTGTAGGACGTTGAAATGGTTGGATGGTTTCCATTGAGTAACCACCCGGTCTGTCTGTGGTATATGTCGTCGGGCCCGACTGGACCTACTGCTATATGCTATGAGACGGATAGGGGGTGTTACAATTTGGTATCAGACTACTGGGTTCAGTTAGGCATAAAATGAATTTGTGAACGAATTGTTTTTAAGGGGTGGTGAGCACATGTGTGTGCGTCATCGTTATAACAACAAAAGAACCCAGGAATGTCCACTTAGGAATGAAAATACACGTGTTTGGGGAACCTGCGTGTTCCTATAATTGTTGTTTGCAATTTTATTTGGTCGCTTAACGGTGTTTTGTACCCTATAGGTGACCAGAAGCGGTGCTGGGTCGTCGGAACGCTGAGTTTCTGAGGCTAGTAGTGCACCATATGATGCTCCTTCAACACCTCCATCGCCTGAGACCATACGATTGGTGGCCGAAGCAGTGTTTGTCATGATTAATACGCAGCCTGCATGGCAAATGTAGCAGCCCTCTCCTGCGATGGAGCAGGTACCTCTTCTAGAGGTTGAGCCGAGAAGAGTGGAGCAGGTAGTAGTGGAGCTGTTGGTGCCAAGGAGGGAAACCGAGAGACAGCTCAAACATGTCATGATCTTTAATCCTCCGGTATTCTCGGGGTTGGGAACCCCATCTCAAGCTGAAGACTGGCTCTCCCGTGTGAAGAGAGTCTTGACAGCGACGGAGACGGAGGAGTGGCAGATGACCACTATAGCTACGTTCCTGTTGGATGGAGACGCTAGACTGTGGTGGGAGTGTTTGGAGCTGCATCTATTGAGAGGAAGGCAAATTACATACGTCTCGATGAAGGAGTTCTCGAGACTGTTCTTGGCTAGGTACCTCCCTTCGGTGCAAAGGATAACGTTGGAGAACGAGTTCCTGAAGTTGGTTCAAGGAGACAGTAGCGTGGATAAATATCTCCACGAGTTTACTCGATTGAGTCGGTATGCTAGCTCCACCATCGCGGATGAGTAGCCCAAGACGAATCGATTATACAAAGGGTTGAGAGATGAATTGAGGCTACTATTGTCGGGGCCTATGACGCATGGATTCTTGACCCTGGTCAACACGGCCCGGTCCTTGGAGAAGGACATGAAGAATGTACAAGCAAAGAAAAGCCTTGGCGATAAGAAGTCTGGGTTCAAAGGGCCGACTACTTAAAAGTCCGGCTATCAAAGGTTCTTTAAGAAGTCTAGGACTTCGGGTCCAGCTCCTTCTTCCGGTGCTTCTGGGGCGACTACGGGTCGGACCCCGGGTGTATGTTTTACGTGTGGGAAGCCGGGGCACTTTGCCCGTGATTGTTGGAGCGGACGTCCCAAGTCCGAGAGAAAGCCGGAAGCAACTTATGAAGAAAAGGGCAAGGCGGTGGAGTCAACCGCGTCCCATTATGCTCCGGCTCAACCAAGGGTTTATAATCTTGGCCAACAGGAGGCCATCAAACAGGAGGATGTGATGACAGGTAAAATTTAAATTTATAGCAAGTTAATCTTTTAAATACTTGTTATGTGCATGTTACCTTACCACTGCTTGTTTAGGATTTGTTTTGATTTGTGAGTATCTGGAAAGAGCACTCTTTGACACGGGAGCTTCACACTCCTTCTTGTCCAATGGATTCATATCGCGCATCGGAGTACCTTCTTCGATGGCGAATGACAAGTTGGATGTGTTATTTCCCAATGGGTGTTCGATGCGTACGGATAGAACATGCGGTGTTAAGATTCACATTGGGAATCAAGAGTTCGATCTGCAAGCATCGGTACTACCGTTGGTGGAGTTTGACGTTATATTTGGCATGGACTGGCTCTCGGAGCACCAAGCCTATATTGATTGCGGTCGCAAGGAAGTCAAGTTGGGAGCAAGTCGTGAGACGACTTTTACGGGCTTAAAAGGGTCGAGCAAGACGTTGATGTCTGCTCTTCAGGTGGTGAAGGCGGTTCGTGCTGGTGCAGAGCTGTTCTTTATACTAGTGGAGGTTGCAAAGCCAAAGCCTACATTGGATAGTATATCAGTGGTAGCTGAGTACCCTGATGTGTTCCCCGCAGATCTTCCCGGATCCCCGCCTCAATGGGAGATAGATTTCACTATTGAGCTAGTGCCAGGTGCAAAGACTGTGTCACGATCTCCGTATCGGCTAGCGCCTAAGGAAATGCCGGAGCTGAAGGTGCAACTTCAAGAGTTGTTGGAGCAATGGTTTGTGCATCCAAGTTCGTTGCCTTGGAGGGCACCGGTCCTCTTTGTAAAGAAGAAGGACGGGAGCTTGAAACTCTGTATTGATTATTGGGAGTTAAATAAGTTAACGAAAAAGAACAAGTACCCAATCCCAAGGATCGATGATCTTTTTGATCAGTTGGTCGGGTCGACGGTGTACTCTAAGTTGGATCTCAAGTCTGGTTACTATCAGCTGAGGATAAGGGAGAGTGATATCCCTAAGACAGCGTTCAGTACAAGATACGGGCATTATGAGTTTACGGTCATGCCATTTGGGCTGACGAATGCGCCGTCAGTGTTCATGGATTTGATGAACAGGACCTTCAGGGAGTACTTGGACCATTTTGTGATCGTCTTCATCGACGATATTTTGGTGTACTCGCAGAGTGAGGAAGATCACTTCAGGCATCTTCATTTGGTTTTGGAGATGCTAAGGAGGAATCAACTGTACGCCAAGTTCTTGAAGTGTGAGTTTTAGTTGTCCTCAGTGGCGTTCCTCGGTCATATAGTGAGTGGGGAAAGTATTGCAGTGGATCCGGCGAAGATTGTTGCGATACGAGAGTGGCCTGAGCTTTCTACAGTTGCGGAAGTCCGGAGCTTTCTGGGGCTTGCCGGCCATTATAGGCGCTTCGTAGAGAACTTCTCGCAGATAGCGTTACCTCTCACTACTTTGACGAGGAAGGAGCAGAAGTTCGTTTGGAAGCCGGAGTGCGCGCGAGCTTTTGAGGAGTTGAAATGTCGGTTGACCACGGCGCCTGTGTTGAGTTCGCCGAGTGGGACCGAAGGTTATGAGATTTGTAGCGATGCTTCGAGCAGTGGTTTGGGTTGTCTGCTGTTACAACATGAAAGCGTTATAGCATATGGCTCGAGACAGCTAAAGGTGCACGAGAGGAACTATCTGCTCCATGACTTGGAGTTAGCGGCCGTGATTTTTGCCTTGAAGCTGTGGAGGCATTATTTGTACGGTGTGAAGATTGATATCTACACCGATCACAAGAGCCTGAAGTATTTGATTGATCAGAAAGATCTGAACATGCGACAACGTAGATGTATGGAGTTCCTGGGGGACTATACATTTAAGATCCACTTTGTGCCTGGTAAAGGCAATGTGGTTGCGAATGCGTTGAGTCGCCGGGCCCCAGCTCAAGCCAATTCTCTGTCGGTCCATGACGAGCGGTTGGTTCGGGAGTTAGAGGCGTTGGAGATCTTTTGCGTTGATAAGCAATCAAGTGCTGAAGCAGTATTGAATTGGACTGAAGTCCAATATGACCTGGCTGATTGGATTCGGCAGGCGTTGGATATGGATGTCCACATGAAGCAACTCATGATAGAGGCTCTGGATGGGTCAAATTCCCAATTCGTTGTGGAGGACGGATTACTTTGGAAAGACGGTCGTCTGTGCATCCCAAGCGTGGGCAATTTACCGGTGGAATTGTTGTACGAGGCGCATCATACTAACTACTCGATTCACCCGGGGAGCACGAAGATGTACCGCGATGTTAAGAAATTGTTCTGGTGGCCAGGACTGAAGAAGGATGTGGCGTTGTACGTGGCGAAGTGCCAAACTTGCGCCTTGGTGAAGGAGTGCCAAAAACCGGGAGGATTCTTGAAATCCTTGCCTATTCCGGAGTGGAAGTTCGACGACATTACTATTGACTTTGTGCACGGGTTGCCAAGGTCGCAAAAGGGGAACAACGCCATTTGGGTGGTCGTAGATCGTTTAACGAAGGTGTCACATTTCATTCCGCATAGGAAGGATGATCTGGTTGAGAAATTGGCAAAGTTGTATGTAGACAATATTATGCGGCTTCATGGTGTGCCCCACAGCATCATGAGTGACCGAGATGGGCGGTTCACGTCCAATGGTTGGAGGCTTGTGCAGCAGATGTTGGGAACAAAGCTGAGTTTTAGCACAGCCTTTCATCCGCAAACGGATGGGCGGACCGAGAGGGTCAATAGGACAATGGAAGACATGCTTCACATGCGTGTCCTGGACTTTGGAAAGCAATGGGAAGATCACCTATACTTGGTGGAATTCGCTTACAACAATAGTTACCAGGCGAGTATTCAAATGGCGCCCTTCGAGGCCCTTTATGGTAGAAAATGTCGCACACCATTGTCCTGGTTGAAAACGGGTGAATCAAAGTTGTATTAGCGTCAAGAGGTGGAAGATGCTACTTCATTGGTGCGAACCATTTGGGAGAGGTTGCTAATCACTCAGAACCATCAGGCGAAGTACTATAATGCCAAGCACAGGAACGTGGAGTTCGCTGTGGGCGACTGGGTGTACTTAAAGATCAAGCCGTTCAAGGGTGTCTCGCGGGTGCAACGATTGAAAAAGCTAAGCCCGAGGTACCTTGGGTCGTTTGAGGTTCTGGAGCGGGTTGGCGAAGCAGCCTATCGTTTGAAGCTATCAGTGGAGCTTAGTGGTTTACATGATGTATTCCATATATCGGTGCTACGGAAGGCGATGCAAGAGCCTACGTAAGTGATCGCAGTCGATCAAGTGCCAGTTGATAGTGGGTTGACGACGAAGGTCAAGCCCGTGCATATTGAAGACTCGGACGTCAAGCGGCTACGCAATAAAGAGATCAGGATGGTCAAGGTCCGTTGGGACAATTGTAGTCGAGAGGAGCTCTCTTGAGAGCGAGAGCAGACTATGCTTGAGGAGTACCCGGAGTTGTTTCACTCAGGTACCATTTAAGTTTTATGTTTCATTCCTTTATGTAATTTCAAGGACGAAATTCTTTTAAGAGGGGGAGAGTTGTAACGCCCCAAAACTCAAAAAGCGACGGGAGGCATTTTGGGCCAAATCTAGTATTTGGCAGGGGGCACACGGCCTGAGACACGGGCGTGCCTCAGGGCGTGTCGAGCCCGTGTCGACGATCGGCCCAGGGAGTCAACATTTTCGCTCGACGATGTGTCGAGATGGGGCACACGGCCTGAGACACGGGCGTGTCTCAGGGCGTGTCGAGCCCGTGTCGACGATCAGCCCAGGGAGTCGACATTTTCGCTCGACGATGTGTCGATATAGGGAACACGGCCTAGGACACGGACGTGTCAAAGACTGTGTCGGATGTCGACGAACTTCGCTCGACGAAGTGTCGAGACAGTGAACACGGCCTGGAGCCCAGGCGTGTTTTGGATTGACACGGGCGTGTCCAAGACCCGTGTGAGTCTCGGGTAGTTTTCGGGGCTGTGTCGATGGGGGCACACGGCCAACCACACGGACGTGTCAGTTGGAACACGGGCGTGTCAGGTTAAACACGGGCGTGTCAGGTTAAACACGGGCGTGTCGGGACCCGTGTAAGTTTTGTAACGCGTTGATTTTGACGGCGAATGAGGGACGCGGCCCTGGACACGGGCGTGTCGCAGGCCGTGTTCGGCCCATGTTTTACTTTTCAGCTACGAATTATAGCCATTCGTTTCCTTATTTTGGGATCTGACGGTTGGGGGCTGTTCCTACTGGGATATACCCGAGATTAGGCCTTTGAAACCCTCATTTCTCTTGAGTGGTTCTCTTTCTAAGTTTAGAGAGAGGGGAGAGCAAAGGAGGAAGAAGAAGCCTAGATCCAGTCACCGGCGGAGCTTCAGAGCTCCAAATCACGAACCGACTTTGGATCTACGGAGGCAAAGAGAGTGCGGTGCTTTTCATCCACTTACATTTCCATGGCGCCATGGAAGAACGCTAGGGTAACGATCCTCTACTTGAGCATGTGAAGCTCTCCTTCTTTTGCATAGGAAGCCCACTCTCGCGAGTTTGCGGTGAGTTTGAGGCGTTCCTTCGGGTAGATATGTAAAGTCCCTGTTGTTTAGAGTCCGTATTCGAGAACGGACATAGGCATGATGTGTGAAACCTACCCGAAAAAGTTGGTCTGGATCGGTGATGTTGCATTGCATAAATGGCCGGAGAAGACTTCGTGCGAATGTGTGTTTTTCGGGTTTTCTACGTGATAGATTGCAACAGGGAGCCTTGGGGATTAACCCCAAGGTGCACCCGAAAAACTGGGCAGATGCGTGATTCTGCCAACATGGTGGCCTGAGAGCTAACTTGAATATAACCGGGTTATGTAAAGTGTGTGACGGAAACGGGACTCGGGAGAAGTTTGACCCGCACATATGTTTTAAATTAACGTTGTGGTGTGAGCAACGGGTCAGACGGAACTGTACCCATTCTTTGTCGTTCGTTGTGAGCCGTTGGCATAGATGGGTCTTCGGCGGTCTATGGCTTAAATTGACGTGACCCATGCCGGGAAGACAAAATGCTCATTGTTTGGCCGTCAAAGTGGCGGCGGTGAGATCAGAATGTCTATGGCTTAAATTGACGTGACATCGACCGGTTCACCGAGAATGTGCCCTGAGTGCACGAGGCGTGTGGCTATATGAGCCTATGCCTATGATGTAGTGACATTGCTATACTGCTTGGTTATACTAATAAAGTGCAGGGAATGAGCATCGTCGCCCCGATTTTGGGGGCGGGATCGTTATAATTTGGTCAGCATTGCTGACCGTTGCCTTTGTTTGCCACCGTGCGGTGGATTGTTGCTTGCAGGTGTTGCTGGACCGAGCGGTCAATAGCGGGCTGAAGCCCAAGTTCCTGAGCCGACCCTCGAAGGCCTAATCTTTGAGTGTTTTCTTTTATTCATGTATGGCCGGCCTGCATGTCGAGGTTTGAAAACATGCAATTTGAGGAAAACAATTGTAAGGCCTTAAGGCATGTATTTGTGTATTTGTACTTCATTCCTTTTTGGGGATGTTTAGTGGACATTCATGCTATTTGTGCTGGGTTCTTTTAATTACAACTTATAAAACTGCTTCCGCTAGAATGACTCTGTGTATGATGTTGAAATGGTTGGATGGTTTCCATTGAGTAACCACCCGGTCTGTCTGTGGTATATGGCGTCGGGCCCCGGCCGGACCTAATGCTATATGCTATGCGACGGATAGGGGGTGTTACACTATGAACGCCAACATTAGCCATAATAATTTGTCTTACTGCGATTGACGAATCTTGTATGGTTCTTCGAGCAGAGATCGGCGAACTTGGGGCACAGTAAATGAATGTATTCATTCTCTAAGCAGAGATCGACGATCTCATCCCATCTCGTTGAACTACGGTCGACGAACTTACAACACTTCGTCGAACCCAGTCATATTTAACAAAAATCATAACTTTAATAGAAATTTTAATCAAACTAGAAAACCGATTAATCCATTTTCTGATTGGGAAATTCCACCTAGGAGATACCATCCCTTAGGATATAAATCTCAACCTGAATTTTCTGTTATATCAAGTTTTTCATATCAGGAAAATAAAGGGCCAAGGTAATCTGGGTCAAGAACCACTAATTTTTCCCTTTGCAGGTAAAGAGCTGTCCAGCTTTTAATCAACAATGGTATCTGGACAGTGGTTGCTCCAAGCATATGACTATGATCAGACATTTGATCCTATTACAAGGCTTGAGGCTATAAGAATCTTCCTTGCATATGCTGCATTCAAAAAGATCAAAGTCTACCAAATGGATGTCAAAAGTGCATTTCTGAATGAAGAAATCAAAGAAGTATATGTGGAGCAACCACCAGGTTTTATCTCTCCAACATAACCCTCTTATGTCTTTAGATTGTATAAAGCTCTCTATTGTTTAAAGCAAGCTCCAAAAACTTGGTATGAGACCTTAGCTAGTTTCTTGTTAGAGCATAAATTTTCTAGAGGCATTGTAGATAGGACTCTTTTTATTAAGCATCATAAAGATAAATTCATATTAGTACAAATTTATGTAGATGATATTATCTTTGGCTCAACTGATCCCAAACTATGCAAAAGGTTTTCTGATCTTATGCATTCAAAGTTTGAGATGAGTAGCATGGGTGAACTTTCATATTTCCTTGGTCTCCAAGTGAAGCAATCATCTGATGGTATCTTCATCTCCCAATCTAAATATGCTAAGGAGCTTATTAAAAGATTTGGGATGTGTGATGCCTCAGCAATGAAGACACCCATGACTGCAAATGCTGTGATAGATTCTGATGAGCATGGAAAATCTGTTGATCAGAAGTTGTATAGGGTCATTGTTGGGTCCTTATTATATCTCACGGTAAGTAGGCCAGACATCATGTTTGCTACATGCATTTGTGCTAGGTTTCAAGTGAACCCTAAAGAATATCACTATATTTTGCTAAAAAGTATTTTGAGATATATAAAGGGTTGTCCAAATCTAGGACTTTTATATCCATCAGAGTCATAATTTGACTTAACTGGATTTTCAGATGCTGACTATGCTGGATGTAGAGTGGACAGAAAAAGCATAACAGGAACATGTCAGTTCCTTGGTGATAGGCTAGTGTCCTGATTCTGTAAAAAGAAAACCTTTGTGTCCACATCAACTGCAGAAGTAGAATACATAGCTGCTGACAATTGTTGCTCACAGGTTTTGTGGATACAAAACCAACTACTGGATTATGGATACAACTTAAATAATTCAACTATATATTGTGATAGTACCAGTGCTATATCCATAGCACAAAATCCAGTGCATTATAGTAGGACCAAGCATATAGAAATAAGATATCATTTCATTAGAGATTGTGTAGACAAAAAGAAAATTAATCTTGTCTTCATTTCTACTGATTTACAAAGAGCAGACATCTTCATCAAGCCATTGGATGAGAAGAAACATCTATTTTTCTTAAATCAGTAAGGAATGATCAATGAAGATGAGTTAATTTAAATTTTGTCTGTGGTCGACGTTTTGTTGACAGTTCGTCGAATGGAGATCGACGATCTGTGAACTCCTCATGAAAAGTTCGTCGAACGGAGTTCGACGATCACTTCTTAGTGAAACAGTTTTCGTCGTACGGAGATCGACGATCCCTGCTTTAGTGAATTTATCGTCGAATGGAGATCGATGATTTATTCATCTTCTTCAGACTGAGATCGACAAACTCATTTTCTATTAAAATACTTCGTCGAACTCAGATCGAAGATCTTTTCTTTTTCATTGGACGGAGATCGTCTTTTCGTCTTCTAAAGACCTTATAATCTAAGTTTTAGATGAAATCCGTCCCACGCTTTCAATTTCCTTTGCACTTGATCTCTTGTTCTTCCTTGCAGGAGCTCTTATGGCGATTTCGGCGGCATACCTCTCCGGGATGAAGTTTGACGCTGGGTTTGATATAGATGTGAACTCCTTCAAGCATACAAACCAAATCTTCCAAGATATTTTGAAGTTGTTCGATGAGCCGCAACTTCTCAAAGTGATGACTACCAGGATGAAGCTGCCTGTGGCAGAGATAAAAGAATGGGTTTTCTCGTTGTCTTCTCCAGACGGACAAACCCTAGTCGGCACCATTACTGGATAGGAGGTGATTCAAACTCCTGGTATTCTTCTGAGATATTTGGCTTTATTAATGTAAATGACGATATAGAACTGGATAGTGATGAGTTTGGTGAAATGTTTACATGGATGGGTCACTAAAAGGGAAACCCTAGTAAGTTACTGAAGAAGAACTTATCTGTTGAGTACAAGTTTCTGGCCGACATAGTAGGTAAGGTGCTGCTTGGGAAGCACACCGCCCATGACTATATTACTAGGCACCAATTCCTTTTGATGAGTGCCTTGATAAATAAGAAATCAGTGAATTGGGGTAACATTTTGTTTGATTTGATTAAGAAGAAAAATAATAAAAGAGAAGTCTATTTTGGGAGGATTCTGGGCATTTTCCGCCAGGAGAAATGTCCTCGACTGTTGGTCTCTTCAACAGTTTTCATCAATGCTTCCAAGAGACTGACCTCAGCTCTCTTTGGAAAATGGGAGAGGATCATCTCAAAGCCCTCCAGGGCCTCCTCCTCCTTAAGGACTTCAAAGTATAAGGACTATAATAGTCACTCCTCAACCTACTGAAGAGGCACCAAAGAATCCTCCTCCTCCTTCTCCACCTCATACCTCACTACCTCAAACTCCTCTACCTCACCATCCTCAGGAGATTCTATTTACCACTTATGTATCTACACAAATGTCTCCCACCTTCAATCTCCTCATAACACCAACACCATCCCCATCACCAATACAATCAACAGTACATACTTCTCCACATTCTCTACTTGCTGATACCACTCCTATGGATATCACATCTGACATCCCTCCACTCATTACTCTAGTCATCCCCTCCACATCCACCATCATCCCTCCAATTCTACCTTCTCCTTCATCCACTTCCTTAAATGTCTATACTTCTTGTGGTATCACCACTTCTTCTCTCCCATCTTCTTCATCTGATCCATCTACCATCATCTCTCTTCTCAGCCCAACCATCAAATCTCTCATAGAGGATGCCATTGTACCTCTAATTCTTTCCATCAATTCCTTATATACTCAGATTGCTTCTTTCTCTGGCCCTTCTTCACTTAGGGGCCTGACATCAGGTCTTCCTGATACCAGGCAGGGGGAGATGTTCTATGAAGAAGTTCCCCCTCCTCCAACAGCAGCAGTAGAAGCAGCAGTTCTTGCAACAACAGTAGTAGAAGCAACAATTCTTGTAGATACAGTTATTTCAAATACTGAGATACCAGATGCACAAGAAACAGAGCTAGCAGAAATTTTGGCTACAGATTCAGAGACAGATGATTCAATTTATTCTTTGGATGTTCTTTCTGTTGGAGAAGTTACCATCTCTCCTTCAGTTGAACTGACTGATATTCTAGATTCTTTTGATTTGACTCACAACAACATTATTTCATTTATTTCCAATCAGTTCTTCACAGATATTGTCTGTTATACTGCTCTAGTGAGCACAAAAATTTTACAGCTTATTCAGAGCAGCTTTATAGCTCCAGAGCCTAAGCTTGTTCCAGCTCCAGAGGCTGAGTCTGTTAAAATTGCTGAGGATGAGTCTTCTGAGCACAAGGCTCTCTCTCCTCCAACCTCTGTCTTCTCCTCTTCTCCACTACTTAACATGGATGAAATTCAAGATGAAGAAATGGCTGAAGATAAGCAGAATGTTGAAGAAAAGAAATCTGTAGAGGAAATTCCAGCTCCAGCTCAAGGAGTATCTCTTTCAGAAGAGCAACTTAAGACTAGTTCTCCAGAGGCCATCTCAGCTCCAACATACAAAATGGATGACAGTACCCTCCCTGATCTTGATGCAATCATTATGGCAGACATAGAAGAAGAAAATAAGTTACTGGCTGAAAAAGTTGCTGAAACAGTTGCTCCAAAATTTGATCTTACAGAACCTTCAGTGGCTCCTCCAGCAGAAAATCATATTTCAAAAGATCTTCTAAAATCTCTTGATGAGTTATACAATGTTCCTTCCAGTGATTTCAGTGATGATGATGAGGATTCTAATGATGATTCTGACTCTGACAGTTTCAAGAGTTCTAAATCAAAGAAGAGGAAGGCTCCAGGAAAGGTTGCTCCCAAGCCCAATCCAAACAATGATATTCCTTATTACATCTTATATAACATTCCTTTGACTCCAACAACTCCTCATTGGATGAAGTTGTCAAGGAACCAGGCAAAAGCTCAGAAGAAGAAGAAGAGGTCTGGATCTTCTCCAGTGAAGAGATTCAGGAAAGATCCACCTCCTCCTCCTCCTGCTGCAGGTGCCTCAGGAAACATTGCTTCCAGATCAACCTCCTCCAAGCAACCTAAGCCTTATGCCCCTCACAGTCAAGGAAGTTCTTCTAGATATTATTCCAGAGGTGGCTAATCTAGTGGGAAAGGAAGACATCACCAAGGCAGATTTGCTGGAAAACACAGTGAATGCAGACCTCCAAGTTTTTATTATGCTAGAAAATCTGTAAAGAATTATCCTTCAACAAATTTTCAGCAATAGTTTGTTATTTTAAGGAAGCCACAAAGGACTGCTCAGGATATTTCAACTGATACAGGGAGACCTCCATCTCCAGGTTATGAACCTGAGTTAGATCCCAACTTCAAAATGGCTAGATTCCAAGAATTGGTTGGCTTGTCTCAGATAAACAAATCTAAAGCAGAAGGATCTGATCCATCAAAATTCACCACTATGTCTACCTACAGACAAAAAGAGCTTGACAAATTTGAGGTAGATAAACATCTTTTTGATCCTAATGCTTACATGCAGCTACACCCAGAAGCTGTTGTTCCAAGAGCTTCTACTGTAAAAATTATGGGAGTTCAAGACCTGAAGATGTCCAAGCGAGAAGCAGAAGGTCCTCTTAGGGAGATTGTATTTACTAAATCTTCTTCTTCTGCTCCTCCCTCAGACAGGCCCTAAAATAATTTTATTATATGTGTATATTTATCTGCTGAATTATTTTTCATTCTGTCAGATATTTACTTTCATGTTGAATGATTGTATTTTCTTTACTTATGCATTTTACATAGTGACCTCACCCAAATAGGGGGAGATTGTTGGAACCCCACCTGTGTTTAGGATTTGGGCTAAGGTTCACTATTAAGGTTGAATAGATTGACCCTCCTTGTATAGTCTAGGGTCATAGGTCTTCATTAGATTATAGGGTAGGTCAACAAGTTATATTGATCAGACCAAACCTTCATAAGACTTAGAAGATTGCAGAAACCAGAACACGACAGAAAATTTCATGTTAAAGTAGTTATTCGACGAACTCTGATCGTCCATCAGACTTTGAGTTCGACGATCTTCTATCTCTATTCGACAAACTCTGATCTTCTATCAGACTTTGAGTTCGACGATCCTCTATCTCTGTTCGATGATCTTGGAGCCCAGTATGGAAAGCTGTATTTCAGTTCAAAGCTCTCAGGGCTCAGCTCGACGAAAGAGATGTTGAGTTCGACGATCCAGGATCTCAGATCGACGAAAATTACTAGTTCAATATTTCCATTCTCTGCAGTTATTTCAAATTGATTAGGATTATTTTATTGCTTATATTGCTCTGAGTAATTAATGCTTAGATTTTCAAAATATAGCCATTCATATGGCAGCATTAATTACTGGTTTTCACAGAGTCATTATACAGCTAATTCTTGGGACAGTAAAGGAATTACTTGATTGCTCTTCTAGCCGTTGTCCAAGTTCCAAAAATTTCATCAGTCAATCAAGGCAATCAAATTAAATTCAAAGACCAATTTGCTACAGATCATATAGTCAAGTTGTTTAAGAAAAACATAGGGACACAAGAAATTATTCAAGGAAAAAGAGTTTTGCATTGTCATCATCAAGTGTTCTTCTTCCAGTAAGCTTTCTAGGGACAATCAACTTCATCTGTCTTCAGCTTTCTGGAGAACTTTTTTCAAGAAGGCCTATACACCTTGGAAAGCTCTCAATCTTCCTGAACAGAACTTCATCTCAGGGGGAGCTTTGACACCATCAAGGATCCACAAGTCTTCTCAGTTGTTTTGAGAAAAGAGAAAACAACATATAGTTTTTATTTCTTTCACCCCACTGTACACATGGTTCTAACTCCCTTCAAAAGTTAAACACTTGGTTGCAAGTCTCCTGATCAAAAGACTTGATTTGGTTTTTGGGCTTTCCTGATCTACCTGAATCAGATCTTGTGGTGACAGGCACCTGAGCAAAAACCTGATTGGTGGCAGGACACCTGATCAAAAACCTGAGTGGATTCCTACCAGGGTGGTAGAAGAGTGGATATACCCAAGTTTAGGGGAACCACTATAAAATTCTTGTGTCATCTGTGATGCTTTCTTATCTTCATTGTGTGCTGCTTGCTAAATAGATTAGTTTTATTTCTGCACTAACTGATTACACATATAAGCATTACTATTTTTAATTCCGCAATAAAAATCTAATAAGATTTTAAAATACTCTATTCACCCCCTCCCTCTAGAGTTAAACAGATCTAACCCCTCTAGTGGTATCTATCTTACCATCCTTCACAAGGTCATTATGGTCGCGTCCATCCATCTAGATCTTAGGCATGACACTGAATAAATCACAAAGGGTAATGATTCTCTACTTGGACATGTGAAGTTCTCTTCCTTTTTCATAGGAAACCCTCTCCCGCGAGTGTGCGGTGAGCGTGAGGTATTCCTTTGGGTAGATATGGATTATCCCCGTAGTTTTACATATAAAGTTCTGAATCGAAGTACAGACATATGCATGGTGTGTGAAGCCCATCCGGACGGGTTGGTCTGGATTGGGGATGTTTTATTATGCATGTATTGCCGGAGAATACTCTGTGCTGTTTGTTTTTTGGGTTTCTATGCGGTAGATTGCATCAGGGAACTTTGGGGACTAACTCCAAGGAGCACCCGAAAAACTGGGCAGAAACGCATTTCTGCCAGATACCACGCTGCGGTAGTATTACCACTGGCGGTAGCTCTGTGAGAGAGCTTTTGTGAGGCCTGTCTCATGGAGACATGAGGTCTAGTGTGTGGGGCTGTGTGCTCTGGGAGCCCAGCTTGGTGGCCTGAGAGCCGACCTTGTGCATAACCGGGTTATGTATTATTGTATGATCGATACGATGGGCCTCGGGGAAGCTTGACCCGCACCGATGGCTTAAATTGACATGGCGATGTGAGCAACGGGTTGAGTGGACCATACCCGATCTATGTGGTTCGGTTCAAGAGACCTAAAGTACGTGACACTTACCGGGAGAATAAAAGGACGAGTCTTAGGCTTCAGCCGGAAGGACTCAAATGCTCACGATGGTTGCCGTCCTGGGGGCGGTGGTGAAGACTCGGATTGGACTAGAGTCACTAAGAATGTGCCCTGAGAGCACGGGGTGTGTGGTCGTCCGTGCCTACGCCTGTGGTGAAGTGTGTTTAAATTGCACTTTCATTTCCATGTTGGATTTTGCTAATACAATTGTAGGGAAGGAGCACCGCCGCCCCGAGTAAGGGGTGGGGTCGTTATAATTTGGTCAGCTTTAGCTGATCATTGCTTTGTTTTGCCACCGTGCGGTGGATTGTTCTTATGCAGGAATAGGTGATCCTAGTGACAAACAGCGGGCTGAAGCCCTTGTTGCTATGCTGGCCCTTGAAGGCCAAGGCGAAGTGTTTTTCTTTTGATACTATCATGTATGACCAGCCTGCGAGCCGATGTATGTAAAACACTTTAATTCAAGTTGAATGTTGTAAGGCCATAAGGCCAAGACTTTTGTGTATGTTATTTCATTCCTGTTGTAGCTGTAGTGGACATTCATGTTATGTTTATGAGTTTTTCTAACTTATTTAAAATCTTCCGCTAGAATGCTCTGTATTAGGTTTCGATATTGTTTCATAGTAATTTGGTATTAATTTGTAACTTTGCTGACTGTCCGCGTAATATGGCGTGGGGCCCGGCCGGAACTTCTGTTATATCCCATGTGATGGATGGGGTGTTACATGCCGAATCCTGGACACTCCATTGAAAGGTTTAATTTTTAAATATACCCATTCGCCAACCGCAAACTCTACATTTCAGTGCTTGGCGTCATAATACTTTGCTTGCCGGTCTTGGGCTATTAATTGCCTCTCCCGAATAGAATGTATTGTCAAATTAGCCTCTTCGACTTCCTTACGCTTATACAAGTTAGATTCGTCTGTTTCCGCCCAAGCTAACAACGTACGACACTTTCTACCAAACAAAGCTTCAAAAGGAGCCATATTTATACTAGCTTGATAGTTATTATTGTAGGAGAACTCTACCATATAGAGATGATCTTCCCATCTCTTCCTGAAATCCAAGGCGCACATTCGGAGCATGTCCTCCATCACTATATTGGTCCTCTCAGTTTGGCCATCCGTTTGTGGATGAAATGTAGTACTGAGTGTTAACTTTGTCCCAAACAACTGATGGATTAGCCTCCAATCATTCGAAGTGAAGCGCCCATCTCGATCACTTACGATGCTATGCGGAACACTGTGTAACCGTACTATCTGCTCAACATAAAGCTTAGGCAAGACTTCCACTGAATCATCCCTCTTGTTGGGAATGAAGTGAGCCACTTTAGTTAACCGGTCTACGATCACCCAAACCGAATCGTTACCGTGTTGAGATCTCGGCAAATCGTGCACGAAATCGATTGAAATATCATCAAACTTCCATTCCGGAATAGGTAGCGACTTCAGGAAACCTCCAGACTTCTGGCATTCAGCTTTCACTAAGGCACAAGTCTGGCATTTAGCCACGTAATGTGCTATGTCTTTCTTCAAACCCTGCCACCAGAACAGCTTTTTCATGTCTTTATACATCTTTGTGCTCCCGGGGTGAATTGAATATTTTGTGAAGTGAGCTTCATACATCAATTCATCTCTTAGCTTACCCATATTCGGGATGCACTAACGACCATCTTTTCGCAAAAGGCCGTCATCACAGGAGAATTGGCCCTTTGACCCATCCACTACATAGCGTTGTAAACTTTCATCAAGTTTCGTTGATCACCGAACCCTATCCGCAAGGTCATATTATACCTCCGTCCAGTTTAAGCACACATTTGCTGTGGAATCCTTGTCAACACAAGAAATCTCTAACGCTTCCAACTCCTGGATCAGACGCTCATCATGCATCTGCAACCAACTTGCCCTTGTCGGCGTCCTACGACTCAAGGCATCTGCGACGACATTCTCCTTCCTTGGAGTATAGTGAATCTGGAAGGTGTAGTCCCCGAGGAACTCCATCCACTTACGTTGTCGCATGTTGAGATCCGTGAATATATCCACCTTCACACCATATAAATAATGACACCACAGTTTAAGAGCAAAAATCACCGCCGCCAACTCCAAGTCGTGGACGGGATAGTTCCGCTCATGGACTTTCAATTGGCGTGAGCCATAAGCAATCACCTTTCCAAACTGAAGAAGAACGCAGCCTAAGCCGCTTCCTGATGCATCACTATAGGTTTCAAAGCCGTCCGAACCACATGGCGACGTCAAGATTGGAGCCGTGGTCAAGCGACTCTTCAACTCTTCAAAAGCTCGCGCGCACTCCGGCGTCCAAACAAATTTCTGATCCTTGCTCGTTAGTGTGGCAAGAAGCAAAGCGATCCGTGAGAAGTTTTCTATGAAACATCTGTAGTAGCCCGTCAGTCCAAGAAAACTCCTTGCTTTGGCCACAGAAGACAACACTGGCCACTCCCGTATGGCAACTATCTTTGCAGGATCCACCACAATGCCCTCTCCACTAACCATATGGCCAAGAAAGGCCGCTGATGATGACCAGAACTCACATTTTGAGAACTTGACATAGATCTTGTTTCTCCTCAGGGTGTGCAACACCATCCGTAAATGATTCACATAATCTTCTGCAGACTGAGAGTACACTAGAATGTCATTAATGAAGATAATTACAAACAAATCCAAGTACTCTCTAAACGTTCGGTGTATTAGATCCATGAATACCGATGACGCATTTGTTAACCCAAACGGAATTACAGTGAACTCGTAATGACCGTAGCGTGTTCCAAACACTGTCTTGGGAATATCACATTCCTGAATCTTCAACTGATAGTAGCCAGACTTCAAGTCTAGCTTCGAGTAAATAGTAGATCCCACTAGCTGATCGAACAAGTCATCAATCCGTGGAATTGGATACTTGTTCTTTTCCGTCAGCTTATTCAACTCTCGATATTCAATGCATAGCCGCAAGCTTATATCCTTTTTTTTCACAAATAGGACCAGAGCGCTCCAAGGTGACATACTTGGGTGTATAAAACTTTGCTCCAGTAACTCTTGCAATTGAACCTGTAGTTCTGTCATCTCCTTTGGCGCAACTCGATATGGCGAGCGGGCCACAGGTTTCACACCTAGCATGAACTCAATAGCGAAGTCCATCTCCCACTGGGGCGGTAACCCCGAAAGATCCTTAGGAAACACATCATCGTACTCCGATATAATAGGAACATCAGTCACACCGGGCTTTGGCTTAACTGCCTACAACAGTGTGAAGAACAACTCCACGCCCTTCCGAACTGCCTTGACCACTTGGACAGCAGACAACAATATCTCACTCGGTCCTCGCATACCAGTGAATTTGGTCTATCGTTCGGTGTTCTGCCACAGTGTGACTTCCTTATAGTTGCAATCTATATAGACACGCTGCTGCAAGAGCCAGTCCATACCAAAGATTACATCAAATTCCGATATCGGGAGCACAAATGCTTCCAATCCAAAATCCCAACTTCTGATTCGCACCTCCACACAGCAGGCTCGATCCACGTGCATCAAGCACCCGTTAGGAAGCAACACTTACACTTGATCTATCGGCGTAAATGAAGGCACTCCGATACGCCCTACGAAGTCCTCCGACAGAAAAGAATGAGAAGCTCATGTATCAAATAATGCTCTCGCCGGACATTCGAATATCAGGACAAAGCATAATGCAAACCAATCACACACACAAGTAACGCAAAAGTACTAAGTATGGAAGCAGTAAAAACTGAATCTTAACTCATACTTATTACGACGTTACTTTGTTTTATGGCCTCCTGTTGGCCAAAATTATATACTCGAGGTTGCGCCTGAGATGCAGTTGATTCCACCACTGCCTTGCCCTTCTCAGCATATGATGCACCCGTCTTTTTCTCCCCTTTTGGAAGGCCACTCCAGCAATCTCGAGCTATATGACCCTCCTTTCCACATGTATAACATGTGGGTGGGCCTCTCCTCGAAGTTCCTCCAGGCGCAGGAGAAGAAGGAGCCGGCGCAGAAGGTTTAGGCTTCTTTTTCCATCGTTGAAACCCAGACTTTGAAGAACTAGGTATCTTGAACTATGTCTTCTTCCCTGCCAAATCATTTTTACGCTGCACACGCTTCATGTCCAGCTCAAGGGAACATGCCATATTGACCAAGGTAAGGAAACCCTGCGTTATCGGTCCCGAGAGAAGCAACCGCAGGTCATCTCTCAGCACTTCATCGAACCGATTTGTTTTCCATTCCTCATCTGCAAACGTAAAGCCTACATTTCTCCCCAATCTCGTAAACACATGCAAGTAGTCATCCACCGACCTCTTGCCTTGAGTTAGCCTTTGAAATTGGTTCTCCGTCATAATCCGCTGTGTCGATGGAACATTTCTTGCCAGAAAACATCTTGAGAACTCCTCCATTGAGATCTCGCTCAACGTCCGACCAGCAAATTGGTGCAGCTCCAGCTCGTCAAACCAAAGTCTTGCCTCACCTTCCAACAAGAAGGTAGTCATAGTGACTTTTTGCCACTTTTTTATTTCTGTTGCCGTCAGAACCCTCTTTATTCTTGAAAGCCAATCTTCGGCTTGTGACGAGGTTCTAGTACCCATAAACACATGCGGATTAAAACACATCACATGTTTCAATTGCTTCTCCGTTGCTCGCCTTGCGGCCACTGGCTCAACGACCACTTGTCTCACCGCTACACGCTCCACTATGCCAACCGGTTCCTGAACCATCGTAGGAATAGTAGGTTGTCTATGACCTCTAGGTTGCACATTGATCATTGTGAACACAGCTTCAGCAACCAACCGTACAGTTTCCGCAGAAGGAGGAGCTGTTGGCACCTCATTTGGTGCACTACTCTCCACCGAGCGTTGGCGTTCTTGCTGCCCCACACCACTTCTAGTTGCCTACAATGTGAAACATGCAATTAATCAACGAAGATATTGCCAAAAGCAATCATAGGAACATACCAGTCCCACAAACATGTGTAATTTTATTTCTAAGTGGACATTCATGGGTTCATTATTGTTATAACGATCGCGCACATACACATGCTCACCACCCCTTAAAAGAATTCGACCACGAATTCAAATAAGAAAGATCGAGAACAGAATCTGATACCAATTTTGTAATGCCCCCATCCATGGCTTAGCATATGACAGAAGGTCCGACCAGGGCCCGACGCCATATACTATGGACAAGTAAGGAGATTACAAGTTGTTGCCAAACCCAAGTTCTAGTAGAAACGCGTCCTACCACAGAGCATTCTAGCGGAAGCATTTTAATGTAAGAACCCACTCATAATGAGAATGACCACTACACAAAAAGAATGACATAACATACACATATATTACATCACATGTTTCGGTCGTAGCCTTATTACAACTGTTTCATATACAACAAGTGGTTTCATACATCAGCACGCAGACCGACCATACATGAAAACAGTGAATATTAGCTTTTGGGCCTTTGAGGGCCAGCCAATTGTAGCACATGGGCTTCAACCCACTACTTTCCACTTGGCTCTTCAGCACCTACACAAAAGGGCCAACCAAAATGTGGTAAACAAAGCAACAATCAGCATTTTGCTGACCAATTTATAACGATCACACCCCTTACTCGGGACAGCATTTCTCCATCACTGCAAACAAGGATATATATATATATATATATATATATATATATATATATATATATTGGCAACAACAAAGTGCATTTAAGCACCATTCACTACAGACGTTGGCCCAACGACCACACGCCCCGTGCACTCAGGGCATATTTTCGGTGTACCAGATTCCCTTGTGTAACACCACCATTCAGAGGTCCATGACTTAACGGTAACTTTGTCGTTCAGAGGTACTTAACTTGACGACCAACTGCCCATTCAGAGGTACTTAATTTGACGACCCAGTCGTTCAGAGGTACTTAACTTGATGACACAGTAGTTGGCCTTCACGGCTCAACACAACACAAGCCACATGGCTTTGTCCATTTTGGGCTGACACCAACCACAAGCCAGGCAACTTAAGCACACAACTTTACATACAATGTCCCCCCAGGTCTCTTAAAGACAGGCCTCATAACACTAGCTCACAATGAGCTATCGCCGGCGGCATTCACTATCACCCGGTGACATCAACAGTTCACAAAACCATGATCATTCCTGGGTATTTTAGTGGAAATACTTCCAGTACTTTAATGCAGCCTCCTGCACTCCCCTTGACTTCGGATTTCACATGTACATCACATGTATATCCATGGAGTTTTCTCCGGCACGCAAATACAAAAACATCACCAATCCAGACCAACCTGTCTAGATGGGCTTCTCACAATATGCTTATTCCGTACTCTATATTTCTGGATCTATATGCAGGAATATATGGGGATCAAACCGATCTACCCACTAGAATCCACACTTTTTCACCTTTTGGTGAGGGGATCCATGCAAATATGCATATTGAGGACTTCACTTGTCCAGGAGAAATTTGTTACCCTTGAAGTTCTCTTCGGAGCCATGATAAAGCTTTTCTACGCGGATGGAAATGAGCGCCTCACTTTCCCCTTCGTGAATCGAGCTTTAGATCTTGATTCCAGTCACAAGCTCGACTCCAGCAACTCAATCAGTCCACTCAAACCCTAGCAGCCGAGAGTTCTCTGCTCCAGAACTCGAGAAATAAGAAAGAGAAAGAGAGAAAAGGAAATAAGGATTTCCTACAACCCATTCCTCGATAGATAAGGTCTCGGGTTTTCCCCAGCCACACAATCTCTTTCCATCAAGGGCTCGGGTTTAAGCTAAAAAGTCAACCACCGCTCACTGGCCGCTCACCAGCCAGCTGACACGAGTCACCGCTCGGCCATATCCACATTTTCTGCCAAATCGTCGAACGAGACTGATTTCGTCGACCGAACTTCGTCGATCGGGAGTAAGTTCGTCGAACGGGTTTGATTCACATAACAGACCACAATCGTCGAACTCGGCTCGATGTTCGACATTGTCGTCGAGCTCCGCTCGACGATCTTTGTCGAGCTCCGCTCGACGATATTCTTCGAGCTCCGCTCGACGATCCACTCGACGATTATCCTGTTCTCGCCAACTCCTTTTTGGGGTGTTACAGAAGGTGTGGATATGACCAAGAAGCATCTTCTTAAGCATTTTGTTACTAAAGATATGAGATATCCAAAATATTTCTTGGGCATTGAAATATCCAGTAAACCAAGGTCTATTGTTCTATCACAAAGAAAGTATGCCTTGGACCTCTTAAAAGAGACAGGATTCCTTAAGGCTAAACATGCTCGTTCTCAGATGTCGGTTGGAGATGACAAGTGTTGGAGTGAGGACTCACCTCTTCTTGAGGATGTCACCAGGTACGGACGACATATGAGAAAACTCATTTATCTGACAGGCACAAGAACGGATATTTGCTATGCAGTAGGAAGAGTGAGTCAGTTTATGCAAGCTCCTAAGGAGTGTCATCTACAGTCGACAATGAAGATTCTAGAGTATGTGAAAGGTGCTCCAGGGAAAGGACTTCTGTTTTAGAAAATGGGACACATGAAGGTTGAGGCATATTCTGATGCAAGCTATGCAGATGAAAAGTAAGATAGGAAGTCCACATCTGGGTTCTGTACTTTTGTTTGCGGGAATTTGGTCAGCTGGAAGAGCAAGAAACAAGTTGTTGTCTCTGGTTCAAGCGCAGAAGTTGAGTATGTGAGCATGACTCTAACTACTTGTGAGCTGAAGTGGTTACGGACACTTATGCTTGATTTTGGAGAGCTTTATGATCATCCACTTCCAATGTTTTGTGACAACAAGGCAACCATATATATTTCGAGGATTCTTGTCTTTCATGAGAAGACGAAGCAAATCGAGGTCGATTACCACTTCATTAGAGAGAAGATTTTAGAGAATCAGATTTGCACTTTGTTTGTTACCTCAAAGAGAGAACTGACTGATTTTTTCACCAAGCCAGTTACTCCTTTCGACGAGGTTTATAGTAAGCTGAGCATGGTAGATATATATGCTCCAGCTTGAGGGGGAGTGTTGGAGCTTGAGGAGACCAGGAGGACTTATGTCTAACCGCAGTGGTCTGCCTATCCAGCGGACTGGTGGTGAACCTCAGCTTGCGGTCAGGTGGTCAGCAGTAGTGACGGTTTGAGGGTTAGCCGCAGTAGCAGTCTTGAGGTTAGCCGCAGCGGTCTGAAGGAAGCCGTAGCGGTTTGGTAGAAAGCCGTAGTAGCGGGCTGTCAGTTAGCCGCAGCGGTCTGGATGAAGCCACAACAGTCTGGTTGAAGCCGCAACAGCAGACAGATGGTTAACCGCAACTGCGGTTTGGTGGCAACCCGCGGTTGCAGTCTGATAGCTTACACCAGCTACGGTCTGGTGGATAGCCGCAACTGCGGTCTGGTGGGAACCCGCAGTTGCGGTCTGATGGCATGTACCAACGGTCTTCCCTGGCAAATAGACGACTTTGCTAGTTGCTGATTGGTGTTTTATTATTTGTTGTATAGTGGGCGGTTTGACCATGTCAAACCGCGTAGACCGCCTGACTTGTTTTTAGTCCCACATCGGTTGTTGTATTCTCTCATCTCCCCCGATTTCTATAAATAAGGGGGCATACCTATGTTATGATTACATTTTTGGAGCAATAAAATTTCCCTTTATTTAGCTCTTTTTACAAGAGTAAACTGCGCCTTAGCGTTTGTCTTTCTCCAAGCTCTCACCGCTTCAGCATTGCCAGCGACAGCCATAACTTCTTGCCTTCCGTCTCTACAGACGATCTCCCAAAGGTCCTCGCCCAAAAGATAACTTTCCATGCACGACCTCCACTTCTTGAAGTTGTTCGGCGTTAAAAATTTAATTCCAAGACCTCTTGTGAATCCTCCTTCCATTGCACAAACACTGTTCTACTTGACTTCCAGAAGCAAAAAATAAGTCTGCAGTTGATCAGTGCTCAAATCTCTGTTCCCTCTAATTCCATGTAAAAATTTGTGAAATACAGAAAACAGGAAACCAGGTCGCAGGAATACTCAACCAAACCAAGTCAAATAAATCAGATGTAAATATAAGAGCAAGTAAACCTTGTACTATCAATCTTCTTTACAGTGTGAGACATACATGACGAGCCATGATTCGTCAATGTACCTGATGGAAGCAAAAAACAACAAGACAACTAGCCGCACAGATAGAATTAATAACCATCGACTCTGCCGAACTGAACTAAGGAGACCGCTGAAGTCATCAAGTCGCAAGACTGCAACCTAACCGCGCGGACACCCCGTTATTCCAAGCTGAAGAACTCTGTCTGCAATCTGCAAGCAGCCTAACCGCAAGGTCGCCTAGCCATCAGATATCTACGAACAGCTGTTGTCGAACTGAACATACTGGCCGCCAGAAGCGGACAACCTTATTGAACTGAGAAAGATTGTTGATGAGAAGATCGCCTAGTCGCAAGCAGCGACCTGCAGCTAATTGTTGATTGTATCCGCAGAATCCACATTGATCCCTGATGCAAGTCAGAACCAAGTCCCTAGTTTCTCAGCGCTATCCGCACAATCTGTAACGCAAAAACAGGTTAACTTCTCAAACCACGTGGATACAAAACCTTGTCCGCAACAACCAACCGAGCTCACTTAATGTTCATTTGGTTCTACTGTTGATGTGACATGGTGTCCTATTTATTGGCGTGGAGAGCAGTGTGGTCACCGCCCTAGCCGATAGGATAACCACCCTATCTCGCAGTTATCACAAGACATATCCGCACAGTTGCAGACACAAGGCCTGTCCGCCAAAGTCACGCAAAGATGACTGAATAAGTCAGTCCGTCGAGGTCGCACGAGAACCAGTCCGCCACACTTGCGGATACTGTAGACACAACCACCAGTCCGCAGTACCCTGCGGACACTACTCCAGTCCGCATATCCACAATCCAAGACTAAGGCACAATCCAACTTAGTCGAGCTGCCGGATAGACAGCTAGTCCTCACACTCCGAGCACGTAGCCAGAGCACAAACTGGGCTCAGCTAAGTTGCCGAACTCAACGGATAGAAATGCTGTCCGCACTAACCGGCAAACTCTGCAGACTGAGCACTAGTCCACACCACCAAGTCCACGACGCGAACTCCAAACCGGTGGACTCACCACCAATCCGCTCTAACCGGCGAACTCCAACACCAGTCCACACTATCTGACGAACTCCGCGGTCATCACCAAACCGCACGACCAGAACAAGACCAGGGCACAAACCATGCCAATCTCGCGAGGTTCAGAAGAGTCCGCAATAAGCCGGACTCGGCGAACTCCAGAAGAGTCCGCAGCTCCCACGGATAAACATCATATCCGCCCGGTTACCTGGGAACAAGTTGACGCTGAACCTTGCCGACCTGACTAGTCGCCACTTCTGTCCGCCCAAACCGCGCGGACAGTCCACCCAGGCCGCCACTTTCACTTCGAAAATTTTAACAAAGACGATTCACCGCATGTCAACAAGTTAACATTTTTTAAACTCATTTCAACAAACTATAAAAAATGCACCAAACTTAAAATTTCCGCACCTAGTATATCAGAAAAATACATCAAAACATTGCAAAACCCCTCCAGCAAAAATACCCTAAAATATAAAAAATGCATCAAACTCAAGATTACCTGCTGGTTGAGAGGAAGCAATGAACACTACAGGTAGAACACCCCCTTTCTACAATCAGTAAGCAAGTATCAGAAAATAAAAGTGAAACCTGCATTGTCAGGAACAGTAGGATAAGATAGATACCTGCAATGTTGGTCTGCTTTCAGAAGAGCTACTTAGTTGGAAACAAATAATTTTTTGATCTGCTGCTCGCATCGAGATGTAGAAGTGCAGGTAGTGATCTCAACGTCCAATTATGCTTCAAAATTTGTGATTTTTTTTGTTTTTCTTTTTTCTATTTTGACAAGATCACCGATATTAGAAATGCGAGATCAACGTCTTAAATTTCACCCACTCTTAAAAAAAGTAGCACCTGCACGCAATTATTATTTGTTCGAAACCCATTTCTAGAATCAGTAGAGAGAATCTAAAAAGAAAATTGAGACCTGCATTATGAGAAACAGTGGGATGAGGTAGATTACAGGCTCCAATCGAAAAAATCACGAAGATAAAATTGAAACTGGCCGCATATTGTAGATTTCTGAGTTTGCCCCCATCCTTTTTACACTAACAGTATTAATAGTAGTTTAAAGAGTTTTTATTTTAGATTTTGATTTACACCTATTCAAAATAAGTTTGCTCATATCAATTACCTAAATTTATTACGAAGTTTTTCATAAAAGTTTTTTTTAATGTAGTTGGTAAAGAGTGCTAATAAAACACTCCTAGGCTCCGTTTGGCGGGGTGGATCTGGGGCGGTCCCACAGACGAAACCATTATTTTTATTTTGAAATAATTAATCTTGATGGGGTTCCCCCAAAAGATTATCGAGTCACTCCTGAAAGCGCCTGCCCCCCCCCCCCCCCCCGCCCTATGCGCGCGCGCGGGGGAGCAACAGGTGCGCGCTCCCGCGCCCACGCGTGGGCGGCCCCTGCTTCACCTCAGAGGCGCGACACATTCCAGGAGTCGACCCAAAGCTCCTTCGTGGTGTCTTTCTCGGAGGGCTCAACCCAAGAGGATTTTACTCCGCTCTAATGCGAGAGACGGTACCAAGGTACGCAGACCTCGTTCACCAGGTCGAGGTACAGATAGCGGATGACGAGGCTATCAAGGCCCACCGCTAGCAGTTTGATGGAACCTCCAAACGGAAGAGGGAGTCGGTGCCTAGTCCCCCGACCCACCGCCTAAACGACGAGCGCCGCAACAATCCTCGTTAGGATCAAGTCTCTCGTTGGCACCGGGAATTCACCCCGCTAAATACCATCCAAACGCAGGTACTTATGACCATTAAGGACCCCGACATGCTCCGACGACCTAAGCCATTGCCCGTGAACTGAAGAGACCAGACACATTACTGTGAGTTCCATCACGGGAATGGGCACAACACGGAGGACTATACCCGACTAAAGGAGGAGATATAGCACCTCATCTGGCAGGGGCATCTGGGGAGGTACTTACAGAATCAAGTGCCCAATCAGCTGCCACCACACCATCAGCGCCCGACGCGACAGGATGCGCAAGGGGGCAGGCAAAAGATCTGGGAGGTCGAGATCATCGTCGGCTTGCCCTTCCAGGTCCTCTCCATCGCTCTGCATGAGAAGGACTAGGAAGACCCAAAGCCACTAACGGACACCGCCATCAGCTTTGGGGAAGAAGACTTGAAAGGTGTGCACGCACCGCACCAAGATTCCATCATCATCAATGTAACACCCCCATCTGACACGTAGAATATAACAGAAGGTGCGGTCGGGGCCACACAACATATTCCACGGGCAGTCAGTGGAGTTACGCATTGAAACCAAAACATTCACGTATCTAACTCAGAGTTGCATTCTAGTGGAAATACTTTAAATAATTAGAACCCAACACCAGAAATGTCCATTAACCTAATATAGGAATGGCATATAAATACACAAATTGTTTGGCCTTAAGGCCTTACAAACTGTTTCTTTCACATATATGCCTTACAAACATCGGCACGCAGACCGACCATACATAAAAACAGTAATAAATGCTTCGCTTGGCCTTCGAGGGCCGACATAGCACAAAGGGCTTCAGCTCACTATTTCTCGGTCGGTTCTCCAGCACTTGCAAAGGAACAATCCACCAAGATGTGACAAATAAAGCAACAGTCAGTTTTAGCTAACCAATTTATAACAACATCACCCTTAACTCGGGGAGGCGGTGCTCCTTCCTTGTAAGTAAACATAATGACAGTATATCTATATCTCAACCACCATAGACGTTGACATGCAAGGACACACATCCCGTGCACTCCGAGCATATTATTGGTGTACCGGATATCCCAGTTCCACCATTATCCTCATTCCCAAACCGATAGTTTAATATTGAGCATTCGCTAGTCGTACGCGTAGCCATGACTCTCTCCTATGCCAACGATGCTTCCAAGTACCTTAGGAATCAAGCCCAAAAGACAGTGTGGGTACAATTCATCCACAACTCGTTGATCAAATCACCGTTTGTATTACGCACGATGCGAGTCAGCTTCCCCTTGCCCGTTACCTCATACATAACTGATGTTATGTAACAAGGATGTCTCTCACGACCACCACAACTGGGCACTCCAGGCTCTCAGCTCCACCTGCCACCCACCTTGTCCCCAGGACCTGGGCTTGCAATTACATATCAGCTCATTGGGAGCTATCACCAGTGGTAGCACTACTGCCTGGCTGTATCAAATAGAATTATAACATCTGTCTTAAGCTAGGCACAACAGGCCTTCACATTGTCTAATGCTACACTCCCTATCCCTAGGACCTGTGATTCATATCCAACACAATTGGCTCGCTGGATACAACCAGGAGCTATCGCCAGCGGTATCTTTACCACCAGGCAATATCAAACAGAACAACGTTCCTATCCTAAATCTGGGTGTTTTCTTGGAGCACACCTCTAGTGCTACTTACGACAAGCTGCACACCCCAAAACTCCGTAAACTATATGTTTTTCACAGAGTTTTCTCTGGCACGCAAATCAATCATCATTAATCCAAACCAACCTGTCCAGATGTGTTTCACACAGTATGTATATTCCTTACTTTATTTCCGGATTATATATACAATTTCTATCATGGATACAACTGATCGACCCATCGGAAGAGTTGTGTTGAAACTGAAAACTCGGTCTCTGTGGAGTTCACCCTTGGGTAAGGGGTGATCGCACAATTACTTCTCCCTCGCAAGCCAAACAACTAAGGGATAAGAACAAGGGACATACCCAAGGGCTTGGCGTGGAGGTCCCACCATACACCCGGAAGATCTTAGAGCGCTTCCCCTCCCTAGTCAAATGCCGAGCTGTGGGTATCTCAGAAAGCGCAAGAAGACTAGGGCACAAGTAAGCATGCCTTCTGAGGTACCCCCTTTAGTCTATTTACAGATTTCTGAAAACGGCCTACAAATAGCCAACCTCTGTTATTCCAAACAGCTATGTACAACCCAACCGGGTCTGCCAACAGTGTAACTACGCTGTTTTAGATGGCTATAGATAGACAAGCGGGGGTGGAGTGGTAAAAACACATCACAAGAGACTAGGCGAGTGGCCCTCTGGAATCTCCAATCGCCGGGGGCGGAAGGTGCTCGATGGAGCTAGCACTCTCCGCCTCTTTCCCACCGTGGGCGAGTGCGGGCCCGGCCTGCCCCACTCGCCTGCTGCTCGCCGAGCCCCTGGGGCATGTGCGAGACAACCTGCTCCACTGGCCCCTCATACAATCCACCCCACTTGGGCGAGCCGAAGGGTCTTCCAGGGATCTCGCCTCCCTCCGGCTCGCCTAGGACCCGGACTGTTGGACTTTGGCCAGTTTGGCTCCTGTCGACCACTACTCACCGGATATGGGGTTGTACAAGTTGCCTCCACTAGTTTGTTGAATATCTTCCATATCATGCCAAAACAAAGGACTAGCATTTCCAGAGTTTTCAAGAGGAGAATCGTTACCCTAGTATATCGCTTAAGAGCCATGAACACATATTTGATCTAGATGGAAGCATTTGCAACACCTTCCTCTCCACAAATATAGTCTTGGCACGTGAATCCAATCTAAAGAACTAGTCCAACAGCTCTCCCAAAGAAGTGGTAATGACCTTCTTCCTCCTCTCCTTTCCCTTCTTCTCTTCTTATGGTTGAAGAGAGTGGAGAAAGTGTGTGAGAGATTGTGTGTGAAATAGGAATGAATATCTCTTCTCGCACTTCTCTAGTTAAGCAACACAAGAGTAATCATAGCCTTAGTGTAAGACCCCATTTTTTCAGGTCTTATGCCCAGAACCGCCGCTTGGTGGTGACACACATTCTCGAGGAGGTCATCACCATAAATCGTCGATTCTGCCGGTAAGAACTCAATCAAATATTGCAGAAGAAAATAAGTAAACATACATAGATGAATCCATCCCACAATCACAATGCATCATAAGAAAGTCCACATAAATTCAATAGCTGAAAGAAAAGATCAAGGAGCTCCTGCCCAGTACATATAGTCCTCACTACATAACGCTCGAGGAAGTAAAGCTACTAGTCACTCACTGATCCCATGACCGCTGGTGTTGCTGCCACTCCTGGGTTAGGTTGGTTCACCTTCTCTTGGACGTGTTGGTTCCCTTGGTGTTATACCCTGTCTCCCAACTGGAGTCCCTGGTGTTATGCCCATCAGGCCGTTAGTTTAAACTAAGACTTGTTCCCCCTCCCCTCCCCTACAACACCTAGGCACCGTGTGGGGGAGGAAGGAAAGGGAGGTACTGAAAGTGGAGAGTAAGCAAAAATAGGTGACAGTGACCCTATCTAACATATGCTAAAAGTATCAACCACGGTAATAATGGGCATGTGAAGGAACAAAAAGTAAAATTAGTAATATGATAGAAGCATTAGAATAATGTAAAGGTAGAATAGCAGACTATCATCATAGAGAAAGTAACCTTAGCTTTTAAGAATGCTCATACAGACTTATAAGTTAAGAAGTCGTTTTGCAAGGCCTAACGTAAAAAAGATTTCATACTAATTTATACGTTATGGGTAGAGGTTTTATGCAGGGTATGTATGACATGGAATGTTATGCATGCTAAATGATGGATTTCACACAGGTGCAACGCATACACTTGACTTTATGCACACAGACCTTTAGTTTCCCCATTTGGACTTAGCTAAACTCTCAGGTACCTCTCTTAGTGGCAAACAGAGGCAGTGAGTTGGGCCTACCCACTCCTACGTCGGAACTCGCACTACCCATCCTAGACCACGCGTTCTACTCGATACACCCACAGTCATGTGCTACAGAGTCTCTTGTACTAATGCTGGCAAAACCACTAGTTTTTTATGGGCTAAGTGAACACATACACTTGCCGAGTCCACATATCGACGTCGGTGTGAACGACTGTCCAATAACGAGGACCCACCACTTAATGCTCATGCACATATGCTATAAGAGATCCCGAGCCATCAACTCTTCAAACTTAAACCATCTTTCTATCAAACACCGAGCCCTCCGCTCGTCAATCTATACCAACTATCCTCCTGAAACGACATGGTGAGTGTATGTGACAGTGGTTTATTAAAGGTTACTCTTTTATTTTGCTTACTCCTACAGTTTAGGATTAATCTTGGACTGCTCAAGACATTCCCTGTGAAGGGCTCTTGAGGGAAATAGAAACTACGATGGGCTGAAGCCCAAAGTTCCCTTTCACAAGTCACTTACTTTTATGAGTATCTATTTATTACCAAACCTTTCCCCATGCTGCATTTTAGCTAATCCTAAGTGAATTTATATTCTCCGGGAGAAGACGACACTCCGTCGAACCCGAGCACTCCCATCTCCATGGTACCAAGACTACTCAGGATTTGGCCCTAAGGGTGACCTCATTAAGACTCCACCCAAACCTAGTGCACCCACTATAATTCCACCTAGGTATGGTCAACTATTCTACCCTGAATCTTTGAAATCACTATATGCAGACCATGTGATCTATCCTAAGCATATGAAGGTAAACACTCCGAATACTTTGTCTATAACCTTATAATTATTACTGAGGATCTACTATGACATATTGAGTCCAAAATCAGAACTTGGTATTTTCCTAATTAAATCAGCCTTTAAATAATTTCCCCAAAATCATTCCTCCTAAGACTTTGAACATGATGTATAAGGTTCTGATATGCAATGACCTTACTAAAATTTCAAGAGCTTCTTATTGACTAAATAACATCAAGGTATGAATTTCATGATTTTCCAAAAAGGCATTCTATCATAAATCTAAATACAATTCTTTTGATCAAAATGACAATTTACAAAGTGAGTACAAGATTTTGCCATCCAAAAATTATTAAAAAATTATCAGAGAACTAAAATGATCAGAAAACATGTTTGCCAAAATTTCATGATTTGATAATCCAATTTAACCATTTATTTGAATTTACAAAATAATTTACCTATAGGGCAACTTGTGAAAGAACTACTATATATGTTCTTCCAAAAATTGTAATAAAATTAACAAGGAATATAAAAAGTTTATTAGCCAAATTTCATAATTTTCCAGTACTCATTTTTCTATAAAATTTTATTTCTCCAATCAACAAATTCTAGTGTTATAAAGAAGGTACTAAAAATATTTAACATAAAATTATAATAAAATTTGCAGACATAGATAACATCAGTAAAAATCTATTTCCCAAGTTCCAAGAACATCAAATACCTTTAAACATGTATTCTGTACTTGACAGGAAAGTTTATATCCTAATTAATAAGTGATTTGTGGGGGAGGTGTACTCAAAAAAATTCTAGTTAAATTGTTTAAGGTGTTTCCCATCCAATAAATCTATCTACAAAGTCTTGAACCAAGACTTGGAAATGTGACCCTATTTCCTTCATTAACCCTAATAGGCAACCCTAAGGTTTGAACTTAGGGTTTCATGGCATTCCCACCTAACTACTTTTAAAACTATTCCAAGGTGTGTTTCAAGTAATAATATGTCAGTGGCCAAGATTTTACCTTATTTGGTTGAAGGGTTAATCACTCAACCACTCTAAGTGCACAGTAGAAGAAATATGCCTAATACCTTAAAAGAAATGGCCAACTTTACTCACCAAGATACCCCCACCAAATCAACTCCAAATGGGTTGATATTTTTTTCTTGGCCTTATAATATCCCCTCTGGTCACCGACGAGAGTTTGAGAAAATTTTGAGGTCCATTGACCCTATTTTAATTACATGTTGGAATCGATATTTCACATTCCCTATGTTTGAGAATATCAACTCCCAAGCTGTATTTGATCACGTCTTGTGTTGATAGAGTGTGCAGGTTGACATGTGCAAGCAAATAAAAAGAAGACTCCTATGGATATTACCGTCGAGAGATAGAAGTTACCGCGGGGAGCGGTAGCAGCGTATTAATTCGACAGAGTGCTCGGGATGCTATCGCTTCGCTCTACTCCTACTGCCCGCTCTAGCCCACTCAACGCTCCAAGGTATTAAGTGTGTTGAGTCAACACTACTGCCAGGTGATTGCTCTGGTACCGCACCGCGACAACCCACTCAATGCTCCAAGGCGTTGAGTGTGTTGAGACAACACTATCGCCAGACGCTAGCTCTGGTACCGCGTCACGGTAACCCACCCAACGCTCCCAGGCGTTGAGTGCGTTGAGACAGCACTACCGTCAGGCGCAAACTTGGTACCACGCCACGGTAACCCACTCAACACTCTGAGGTGTTGAGTGCGTTGAGTCTAGCCTATCGCCGGGCAATATTTGATTATCGCTCCGCGCTAGCTTTAGAAAGAGGAAAATATTTGTTTTAAATATTTTCCAAATTTGGCAGATAGCTGGCATATCAAGTGCGTGAACCTACCGTCGGACGTTAGTCTTACCGCCGACGGTAGCCTATTTTCACGGAGACGTATATAAAGCCGCCTCGGTTTCTGAGTTGGGCATCTACGATGAAAAGATACAAGAGTTCGTGCATTCTAGGGTTCGGCCACTCTCTTTGCATTCCGTTCCAAAAGTCTCTATCGAAGAAGAAGAAAGTCGTCTCCCTCCCGTTCATGAATGAAGATCTCCGATGATTTAAGATCTACATCGACTACGAAGAGCCGACCGGTTGCTAGCATACAAAAATCTCAAGCACCGGCTGCGGATCGCTCGACGGAGAAATCGTCAAGAGGGAGACTTAATCTTTTAGATTCTTTACATCCTTATTCTTGCAATCTTTTCTTTTTCTGAATCTTGTGGTGAGGAAAATCGACCGATAAGGGTCATCGGAATCCGAGGAGGATTCTGGGGAAAATCGTCCTGGGCATAGGGACATATAGATCGGAGGATCTAGCGGGGCTCTAAGACCCTTCCTTGCGTGGAGGTGAAGAGTCAGCTCGAGGACCTTTCTCGGAGGGAAAGGGATAGAGCCAACCGATCTGTGGAGCGGGTCGGTATAGAAAACATAAGAGTTTTACTTCTCACCACCTTCGATCTGCAGCATCACGGAGATAACAGTTTTATAGCTGTTAAAAAACTATTGTTGTTTTAAATATTGCAATGAAAATTGTTTTCTGTAATATTACCTATATGAGTATGCTGCAAATACCGTTTTGATTTCTTGTGTGTGGTGCTCAAGCGAATTACCCAGGAAAATGAGTTATGTGACTTAGCGTCATGCGTTAGCTACCTAACCCCCAGCGGTAGCTTCCTGTACTTGTTTTCCTGAACCAAAATAATTTGAATTATTTTCTATTAACGTGAAAAACTTATTCATCCCCCCCTCTAAGGTTGGCCACTCGATCCAACAAGTGGTATTAGAGGGAGTATGTTCCAAAATGGTTTCACAACTGGGAATAATGGCTAACCTCAATCTCGAATAGACTAGTGGGGATGGGACGGTGTACACTGAAAAATCATCAGCACCACCACTCTTCTTGAGTAAACACTATGAAGAATGGAAAGTGTTAATGAGAAAATTTCTCATAAGTCTAGACATAGAGGTGAGGAACATGACCTGTATGAAAGTGCAGCTAGATCTGATATACTCTAGAGGGGGGTGAATAGAGTATATGGTGCTTTGAAAGTTTTTACAACAATTATTGTAATAAGAGTGAGCAGGGAAGCAGTTAAAAATCTAATCACAGAACTACACTAAACAAAAGCTAATCACAGAATAATCAAGGCCAGAAACAAAAATAAAAACAAGCAAAACCAGAAGACACAAGGAAATATAGTGGTTCCCCTAAACTTGGGTACATCCACTCTTCTACCACCCTAGGTAGGAATCCACTGCAGGATGAGTTGATCAGGTGTCCTGGGCACCAATGAGCTTTTGATAAGGTGCTCAAAAACCAAATCAGATTTTTTGATCAGGTGTCTTGCCACCAATGAGCTTTTGACAAGGTGCTCAAAAACCAAGCTCAAACTTTTGAAGGGAGTTTGAGAAACCCTTTACAGAGGTGGGGGTGAGAGAGTGATGGAAGTCTTCTCTTTCTCAAACAACTGAGAAGACTATGTGGATTGTTGATGTCAAAGCTCCCCCTGAGTCCTTGAGATCTTCAGGAAAAGAAGCTTTGCTGAGGGTGATAGGCTTTCAAAGATTGAACTCCAGCAATAGATGATTTCAGCAATGACTGAAATGTTGGATGTCTGGAGTCTTGAGATATGTTGGCCTTGAACACTTGTAAACTAGAGAGATCTGAAGATTTTTGAAAAGGTTGATCTCTTTGGATGAGTGTTCTTGAGAATTCTTTTAGACAGTATATTTTGTTGAAGATTATTGATGTCTGTCTGTGTGTCTGTGTTCTTGGTGTGTGATTCAAAAAGAATTCTTGTCTTTTATTCTCTGATACAGAATAACCTTCTCTGTCAAGAATAGCCGTTGTCCTGCATTAATTGCATCCTTAATTGCAAAATCTCTTCTGGAGGAAAGTCCACAGAAATATTCCTTGAGAAATCCCTTGAAACTTGGTCCAGAAATGAATGAAAACGGCTAGGAAATCTCTGAATTAATTGCAGAATAACTCCTTAACTGATTTGAATTTGAATCTAGAAACATCCTTGAAGTTATCTGAAAACGTCGAACTGAGCTCTGCTATCGTCGACCTGAGCTCACCGATCGTCGAATGGAGTTCGACGATATGATGAAGTTGAGCTCAGCGATCGTCGAATGGATATCGACGATCTGTCGAAGTTGAGCTAGACGATCGTCGATCGGAGTTCGACGAATCGTCGTGCTGAGCTCGACGATATGACTTAGTCTCCAAACAGAAAATCCTGGTCTTGAGGGCAGCTTCCAAACCTAGACTTCTAACCCTTAAACTCAATTCTAATTGACCTATTGAGCTATACAGGAGGTCAAGCATTGATTCCTAGAGACATAGTGATCCTGACCCAAATTAGTAATAGGGTGTTCCAACAATCTCCCCCTATTTGGGTTATGATTACTATTTACAAACTTTGGAAAAATTTAAATAACATACAAGCAGCAAAACAGAAAAGCAACAAGCTAGACATTGCAGAACCACAGAGATATATAACATCCAGATAATCAGAAATCACAGAGAATGTCACCTTACATTATCATTTCTTTTCTTTGCCCTTAACAAGTTTGATCTCTCTGTTAGGATTGAGGGCTTCCTTCATTGATCTGGTATCATCTGCTGCACCTAAAGATGTTTGCTGTTTAGGCCTGGGAACCACAGCTTCAGGATGCAATTCCATATACCTGTCAGAATCAAAGAACTTGCTTGATGCATATCTTTCTAGCTCTTTCTTTCTTTGTTCAGACATTGTTGAGATATTAGATGAATCTTTTCCTTGCTCTCTAGCCTTTTTGATCTGATCCAGTGCAGCTAGTTCCTTTAATCTTGCAGTCCAAGCAGCTGGATTGTTCTCAAGGTCCTCAAAAGGTACTGGGGGCTCATATCTGTTAGAGGGATTGTCTTGAGGAGGCCTGGATGACACAGTTTCTTTCAGCTTATAGGGAAAAGGACCAGATGTTGTATCAGTTGAAATTTGTCCTCCCCTGGAATATGGGTGTTGCCTTGAGTAACCTTTGGAGTAGACTTGGAGATCTCTTTGATTTCCTCTGTATCCTCCTCTCCTGGATTGAGAACCACTGGATTGGCTTCCCCTATTATAAGATCTAGCATGAGGCTGATAGGGGGCCTGACTTCTGGCTGGGGGTTGAGCTGCAGAGCTTCCACCTGCACCTGCATCAGGAGGAGGTGGTGGAGGAGGATGAGAGTGTTGGAATTGAGAGGAACCCTTCTCATATTTTCTCTTCTTTTTCATTGCCTTCAGTTGGTTCTTGGAGTACTGCATCCAGTGCTCAGTAATAGGGCAGTCATGTAGAATGTAGTATGGAATATCATTGTTGTCTTTGACCTTGGTAGGAGGTACTCTCTTCATAGCTTTGCTCCTTGCCTTTCTTTTCCTAGCAATGGTAGCAGAAGAGTCATCAGAGTCTGTTCTGAACTCATCACTTTCAGAACTCTGGTCATCATAAAGAGCATCTATTTTCTTCATCAGATCCTTCTTGAGCTGTGCAGAAGCAGATGAGGCAACAGATGGTGCAGCAGTAGGTGTTGAAGCAATAACAGCAGCAGATAGAGTAGAAGCAGTAACAACAGCAGCAGCAACTATAGGCTCTGGAGAAGTGACAGCAGCAGCAATAGTCTCACTAACAACAGCAGAAACAACAGCAGAGAAATCATCAGAAACTGCAGAAGGCTCAAACTCAGGTGCCTCTGACATAAGAATTTCCTTGGAAATTGGTTCAACAGTAATAACAGAAACTTCAGCAGCAGTATCAACATTTTCAGCAGCAGTAGAGGCAATAATATCAGAAGCAACAACAATGCTTTCTTCAGAAGAAGCAGCAGCATACACTGAGTTGACAAAAGAGGTGATGATGCTTGGGTCACAGCAAGAAAATGGCACAAGTGCCTTGGATAAATCCTCTGGAGGCTGGACAGCAACTGGCTCTAGCAGACAGCTGAAATAAAACTGATCAAAGTTTGATAGTAAAGACCTGAGGTCTAGTGCAAGGACTGCAGCAGGAGGAGTTTGTGCTTGAGGCACAGCAACAACAGCAAGAGCAAGAGCTGAAAAAGCAGCAATAACAGTAGCAGTAGCAGACAGGGTCAAAGAAACAGCAGCAACAACAGCAGTAGGAAGACTCTCTTCATAGGGCATCTCCCCCTGCCTAGATTCAGACAAGTCTGGATCAAGGCACACTGCTGTAGGGGCTGCCTGAGGGAATAGGGATGAGAGCCTGGCAGAGAGGGCTGCCACTGACAGGTGTAATGGAGCCAAGGAGGTCTCCAACAGAAGAGAGATCCTGGGGGCAAGCAACTCATACAACCTGTCAGCAAGGGCTGGAAGGTCTACTTGCTCAAGGGTGACTGGAGCAGAGGTAGAAGATGGAGGAGCAGCTGATGGTTCTGGTAGAGGAGAGCTGGTGAATGGGGGAAGAGATGGCTGAGATGTGGGTAAGGTGGATATGGAGGACAGTGGGATGGAGATAGATGGGGTGAATGTTGGTTGGTCAATGATTTGTTATAGAAGGTCTTGATAGGAAGTGGAGGATGAGGGTAGCTCAAGAGGAGAGGATGGTGAATCATCCATAAAGGAATCATCAATGAGGGTGAAGGATGGAATGGAGGGTGATGAAGTGACATCTGGTGGAGGGTAGGAGAATAAGGGATGGAAGTGGTCTTCTGGTGTTGGAAGAGTAGGTACTGGAGATGGTGTAGATGTTGGAGAGGGGCTGGATATGATGATGGTGGATGGAGTTTGAATGGTAGATGGTATGGGAAGGGATGGAATTGGAGGAGGAGGAGGAGAGGCAACAGCAGCAGGCAGGTCATCTGTAGGGGCAGAGACCTGTGGAGAAGTGACTCTTAGAGTCCTTGTGCCTGAAGGAGTGCTGGAGGAGGGCCTGCTGGGCTTGCTGATTTGTCTGTCCCACTTTCCAAAGAGGGCACAGGACAGTCTCTTGGAAGCATTGATATGGATTCCAGAGGAGACCAGCAAAGCAGGGCACCTGTGCTGCAGAAACACCCCAATAATCCTTCCAAAGTTTATAAAACTTTTGTTGATCTTCTTCTTGATAAGGTCAAAGAAGACTTCTCCCCAATTCAGATTTTTTCTGTCTACCAGGGCTCCCATGAGGCAAAGCTGATACCTTGAGATTGTATCATGGGCAGAGTGCTTAGCCAGTAGCACTTTCCCAACAACATCTGCCATGAATCTGTATTCTACAGACAGGTTCTTTTTCAAGAGCTTGCTAGGGTTGGCCTCAGAATGACCCATTCTGGCAAGCAGTTCAATATACTCTTCTCCAGATAAGTCAGCAGTATCTCCACCATTTCTCAACTCAAAAACTTCTGATAGAATTGCTGGGGTTAGGGTACCTGAGTGCCAGATGTAGACCCAACAATGGTGGAGTTGTCTTGATTGTGGGCAGTGTAGACCCATTCCTTTATCTCATCAGATGCAAGCTTGATCCTTGTGGTCATTATTGCAGTCAGATTCTGCTCTTTGAATAATCCCAAGATATCCTGAAAAGCCTGGTCAGTTGTGCTGAATGATTCCATGTCAATATCAAAACCAACATCAAACTTCATGGCGGCTAGAACAGCAATAGACACAGCCATGGGTACCTGCAAAAATTCAACAAACAAAACGACCAAGTGCAGAACTGTTTGGAGGGAAAGAAAATTCTTGCAGAGAAATCGAAAGCGCAAAGGAGAACGACGGCGAAAAATGAATTTTATATTAGGGTTCGACGTAGAATTGGAAAGATCGTTGAACTCAGTTTGACGATCGAGGCTTCTAAAGGAATCTGAAGAATCTTCAACATCGTCTTTCTCCGTTCGACGATATTGGAGAGCGACGAGCTCCGTTCGACGATCGTTCAAAGAACAAAATCGTCGAGCAACGTTCGACGATCGTTGACCGGAAGAGATAGTTCATACTATCTGAGAAACGCTGAACTCAGTTCGATGATTTAGGAAATCGTCGATCTCCGTTCGACGATCTGGGGGAAAATCGTCGAGCGCAGTTCAGAGATCAGAAAAACTCTAGACACTAAGAAAAATCAGGATGTTTGCCTAGTCTTGGTCAATTTTTAAGCTTTCAAAATCTTGGATATTATTTAAGACTTCCTCCATCTAGCATTCCTAACTGATTTAGGAAGAAGGTGTGTTTCTTTTCATCCAATGGCTTGGTGAAAATATCTCCCCTTTGTAAATCAGTTGGGATATAGTGCAGTTCAATTTTATTCTTTTCAACATTATCCCTTAAGAAATGATGCCTAATCTCTATGTATTTTGTCCTACTATGGAGGACTGGATTTTGAGCTATAGAAATAGCACTTGTGTTATCACAAAAGATTTTAGACTTCTCTAAGTTGTAGCCATAGTCTAGGAGTTGGTTTTGAATCCACAAGATTTGTGAACAACAACTGCCTGCAGCCATATATTCAGCTTCAGCAGTTGAAGTTGACATAGATGTTTGTTTCTTACAAAACCAAGAGACAAGTCTGTCACCAAGGAACTGACAAGTTCCACTGGTGTGTTTCCTGTCAATTCTGCATCCAGCATAATCAGCATCAGAGAATCTAGTTAAATCAAATGCTGAATCTTTTGGATACTAGAGACCTAGATTTGGACAACTTTTAACATACCTGAGAATCCTCTTTACTAGTGTTAGGTGTGACTCTCTAGGGCTTACTTGGAACCTAGCACATTTACATGTAGCAAACATTATATCTGGTCTACTAGCTGTAAGATACAGTAAAGAGCCAATCATTGCTCTATATGTTGTCTGATCAACAGGTTTCCCATGTTCATCAGCATCCAATACAGCATTAGTAGGCATGAGTGTTTTCATACAAGATGCTTCAGACATACCAAATTTCTTAACCAATTCATTTGCATACTTGGTTTGAGAAATGAAGATTCCTTCAGCATGCTGTTTGACTTGTAATCCTAGGAAGAAGGATAGCTCACCCATGCTACTCATCTCAAATTTAGAATGCATCAGGTTAGAAAACCTTCTGCACAATTTGGAGTCAGTAGAACCAAAAATAATATCGTCTACATAAATTTGTACTAGTAGGGTATGGGACTTATGGGTCCTAATGAAAAGAGTTTGATCTACTCTACCCCTTATAAAATCATTTTCCAAGATAAAGCATTCTAGGGACTCATACCATGCTCTAGGAGCTTGCTTGAGACCATATAATGCTTTATTCAATCTAAAAACATAATCAGGAAAAGTAGGAGAGATAAAACCTGGAGGTTGTCTGACATATACTTCCTCTTTGATGTCTCCATTTAAAAATGCACTTTTGACATCCATCTGATATACCTTGAAGCATTTATGTGCTGCATAAGCTAAAAATATTCTGATGGCTTCCAATCTTGCAACTGGTGCAAAAGTCTGGTCGTAGTCTATTCCTTCTTCTTGAGAGTATCCTTGAGCAACTAGCCTTGCCTTGTTTCTTATAATTACTCCTTGATCATCCAATTTGTTTCTGAACACCCATTTTGTTCCAACAATGGAATGATCCTTAGGCTTTGGCACTAGTTCCCATACTTTGTTTCTCTCAAATTGATGCAACTCCTCTTGCATTGCAATGATCCAGTGTGGATCTTGCTCTGCATCTTGAATGGACTGAGGTTCAATTTGAGATAGGAAGCAGGTGTGCAACAGGTTTTGGTTGACCTGATTTCTGGTTTGCACACCAGCTGAGATGTCTCCAATTATTTGGGAAATTGGATGGTCTCTTGATGTTACTAAATCAACAGGGGGTGTTGATTGTTCACCAACCTGTGTTATTGTTTCCTCTTGTGGTACAACACCTGGCTCTTCAAGTTGTTCTTCAATATGTTGAGCATTTTTTTCATCTTCACTGCTTTCATCCCTTTGAGTAACCTGTAACTTGTTCAGGTATTCAACTAGAGAATGTTCCTGCAAGGGTTCTATGGTAGAAGAGATCTTCTCCTTGAAAGACATGTTAGATTCATCAAATGATATATGAACAGATTCCTCAATTTTTAAAGATGATTTATTATAGACCCTATAAGCCTTGTTGATCATGGAGTATCCCAGAAACACTCCTTCATCAGCTTTAGCTTGAAATTTTGCTAAATATTTCTTGTCATTGTTGTGAATGTAGCAAATGCAAACAAAAACTCTAAAATAATCAACTTTAGGTTTCTTCCCTTTGAGTAATTCATAGGGAGTCTTTCCCTTTAGTTTATATATCAGACTTCTATTCAGCACATAGTTGGAGGTGTTCACTGCCTCTGCCCAAAAGGATAGAAGTAGATGAGCATCTGACAACAATGTAGTGACAGATTCAATAAGGGTTCTATTTTTCCTTTCAGCTACCCCATTTTTTTGAGGAGTTCTAGGAGCTGAGAAAGTATGCCTGATCCCTTCACTCTGATAGAACTCTTGCATAAGAAGAGAATCAAACTCTGTCCCATGATCACTTCTGATCAGGGCAATGTGAGTATTGAACTCAATCTGTATACATTTGAGAAACTCTGTCAGACACTTAAAGTTATCAGACTTCTTCCTTAGAAAGAACACCCAAGTGAATCTAGAGAAGTTATCTACAACTACTAAAGTGTAAGATTTCCCTCCTAGGCTTTGTACTGTGATGGGTCCAAAAAGATCCATGTGTAACAGATACAATATCCTAGGTGAATCACTCTTATTAAGTGACTTAAAGCTGTTTTTAGTTTGCTTGCCTAATTGACAAGCCCTGCAGAGTCCTTCCTTCTTGTAGGGGCCAGAAGGTAGTCCTCTAACAAGGTTGTCCTTGGATAGCCTAGCAATAGTTCTAAGGTTTAGGTGTCCTAATCTCTTATGTCATAAGATATTTGGTCTACAGACAGAATTAAACAAGCAAATATCTACATCAGTTGAAAGAAAATCTAATAGATAGATGTTACCTTTCCTTTTACCTGTCAAAACAGTTGTGTTGTCCTCTGACTTGATTTTGCATAAGGCTTTGCTGAAGGTCACCTGGTAGCCTTCATCACACAGCTGACCGATGCTAATTAAATTGTGCTTCAGTCCTTCCACATAAGCTACCTTCTTGAAAGTTACTGATCCAATCTGGACTGCACCATATCCTTTAGTCTGTCCAAAGTTTGAATCACCAAAGATAACTTTGGGTCCAAGCTTGGCTCTAAAGGTAGTGAGGTTGTCCTTGTTCCCTGTCATGTGCTTAGAGCACCCACTATCCAAGTACCATTGCTGGTTAGATGTTGGATAGGTCTTCACCTGCACATAAGACAATTCATTTGTTTTTGACCCAGTTTACCTTGGGCCTAGGTTGATAGCCTTTAAATTCTGAAATGAAAGACATCCCAGGTTGACTCTTATATCCTTCAGGATGATATCTCCTTGGAGGTATAATCCATTCAGTATAAGGGTTAAAGATTTGGGATGTAGGACCATTAGGATTGGATTTTGATTTGCCCTTGAAAAATTTTCCAGAGCTCTGACCTCTGTTCGACGATCTTGGAGCTGCGTTCGACGATCTTGGGTCAGATCGTCGAGCTCCGTTCGACGGTCGACTATGGCTGAGGTCAGGTATTTGAGATCGTCGACCTGCGTTCGACGATTTTGGCTGAGATCGTCGATCTGCGTTCGACGATTTTGCCTGAGATCGTCGATCTGCGTTCGGCGATCGTCGATCTCCGTTTGGCGATCGTCGATCTCCGTTCGACGATTTCTGCTGGGACTTAGTTTTCTGGGGCAGATCAGAATTTTTCCTAGCAACCTCTACAACTCCCTTTCCTTTGTCAGAAATGAATTTGATTGGAGTTGTTAGAACTATGGGTTGGCTGGATGAAGCACCCAAGCCCAGTGTACTATTGAATCTGGAGTTCACTGTGCTTGTGATGTCCATCAGCTTGATGCTTCTCCCATTAAGGGATTCTTCAAGCTTCTTGGCCTCAGAGAGCTCACTTTTCAGTGAAGCTATCTGTTCCCTACAGCACTCCAACTCCTGAGAGAGTTTGAGGTTTTCTGACGTTAAAGTATTGTGTTCAGATAAATGATTTCTGAGAGAGATAATTTCTTTCTCAGACTTTAGCAGGTCTAAACACAATGCTTTAAATTCAGATTTAAAATCCTCTGAATTAAAATCAAAAGAACTGATTACGTGATCTTCTTCAGGTTGAGTCTCTGAATCTGACTCTGACTCCTCTTCTTCTGAATTATGCTGTGAGACATTGATTGCCATCATGCAGAACTCTTTTTCTTCTGCATCATCTTCATCATCACTGGAGCTGGATGATGCTTCTGACTCTTCTTCAGTCTCACTCCAGGATTCAGCAACAAACCCCTTTCTTGTATGTTTGTTTTTGCTTGATGAGGGTTTGCCATTGCCATTCCTTTTGGAGTCTTTCTCCTTTCTTATTTCTTTCATGTCCCTTCTGTCCTTGTTTTTGTTTTCTGGACAGTCAGGAACTATGTGCCCTGGCTTCCTGCAACCAAAGCAAATAATGTCTTTATTATTATTAATGGACTTGTCATACCTTGGCTTATCCTGCTCCTTGTATGATCTCCTTATGAAGTCCTTTCTGGCCATCTTATAAAATCTTTTGGCCAACAGACTGAGCAGTTCATCATTGCCTGTGACTTTGTCTTCAGGTAGATCTTCAGTTGCCTTGAAGGCTATGGTCTTCTCTTTTCTTGTGGCTGGTGAGGCAGCCTTCTGTTCTTCCTCTCTATTTTTGATGACTAGCTCATAAGATTTGAGCTTACCTAATAGAGCTTCAGTAGTGATCTCATTCAGACTTCTGGCATCCTTAATTGGCCAGATTCTTGAATCCCAAGTGCTGGGGAAGCACATTAGAATCTTGTCATTGAGTTCAGTTAGTGAAATCTCTTTATCCAATGTCCTGAGTTCACTGACAATTAGACTGAGCCTGTTGTACATATCTCCCACTGACTCAGTTTCTCCCTTCTTGAAATTCTCATATTGGGATATGAGGTGGGATCTCCTATCCTTTCTCTCATCAGCTGAGCCTGAGACTATTTCTGAGAGTTTGTCCCAAATTTCCTTTGCTGAATTGCATTCAGCCACCTTTTGAAATATGTCATCAGACATTGTCTGGGCCAAGATGTTCATAGCCTTGGAATCAGCTACCTTCCATCTCTTGATATCAGCATCTGTTCCTGATGGAGGTGGAACAGCATTTGTACTTATGTTCTCTGGGGGTCTTGGACACACTGTCAAAACAAAGTTAAAAATATCTTCGTCAATAGAATTCATGTACAGTCTGATCCTTGCTTTCCAAAGTTCAAACTTGGATAGATTGCACACTGGAGGTCTGGTGCTAGCATAATCTTTGTTTTAGGCCATGATTTGTGAAAACAAAATCTAATGATAAAGTACAAAAGAAAACAGATCTAACTTGGGATCTTTGGGTTCAGGTGTTAGCCTGTACAACCAATCAGGTATGGTATGTTTAACCAACCTCGCTTTGATACCAATTGAAAGTGCAGCTAGATCTGATATACTCTAGAGGGGGATGAATAGAGTATATGGTGCTTTGAAAGTTTTTACAACAATTGTTGTAATAAGAGTGAGCAGGGAAGCAGTTAAAAATCTAATCACAGAACTACACTAAACAAAAGCTAATCACAGAATAATCAAGGCCAGAAACAAAAATAAAAACAAGCAAAACCAGAAGACACAAGGAAATATAGTGGTTCCCCTAAACTTGGGTACATCCACTCTTCTACCACCCTAGGTAGGAATCCACTGCAGGATGAGTTGATCAGGTGTCCTGGGCACCAATGAGCTTTTGATAAGGTGCTCAAAAACCAAATCAGATTTTTTGATCAGGTGTCTTGCCACCAATGAGCTTTTGACAAGGTGCTCAAAAACCAAGCTCAAACTTTTGAAGGGAGTTTGAGAAACCCTTTACAGAGGTGGGGGTGAGAGAGTGATGGAAGTCTTCTCTTTCTCAAACAACTGAGAAGAATATGTGGATTGTTGATGTCAAAGCTCCCCCTGAGTCCTTGAGATCTTCAGGAAAAGAAGCTTTGCTGAGGGTGATAGGCTTTCAAAGATTGAACTCCAGCAATAGATGATTTCAGCAATGACTGAAATGTTGGATGTCTGGAGTCTTGAGATATGTTGGCCTTGAACACTTGTAAACTAGAGAGATCTGAAGATTTTTGAAAAGATTGATCTCTTTGGATGAGTGTTCTTGAGAATTCTTTTAGACAGTATATTTTGTTGAAGATTATTGATGTCTGTCTGTGTGTCTGTGTATCTCTTGGTGTGTGATTCAAAAAGAATTCTTATCTTTTATTCTCTGATACAGAATAACCTTCTTTGTCAAGAATAGTCGTTGGCCTGCATTAATTGCATCCTTAATTGCAAAATCTCTTCTGGAGGAAAGTCCACAGAAATATTCCTTGAGAAATCCCTTGAAACTTGGTCCAGAAATGAATGAAAACGGCTAGGAAATCTCTGAATTAATTACAGAATAACTCCTTAACTGATTTGAATTTGAATCTAGAAACATCCTTGAAGTTATCTGAAAACGTCGAACTGAGCTCTGCTATCGTCGAACTGAGCTCAGCGATCTGGAAATATACAGCAGTAAAATATCGTCGATCTGAGCTCAAAGATCGTCGAACTGAGCTCAGAGATAAAGATCCAAAGCAGAGTCAAAATCGTCGACCTGAGCTCACCGATCGTCGAATGGAGTTCGACGATATGATGAAGTTGAGCTCAGCGATCGTCGAATGGAGATCGACGATCTGTCGAAGTTGAGCTAGATGATCGTCGATCGGAGTTCGACGAATCGTCGTGCTGAGCTCGACGATATGACTTAGTCTCCAAACAGAAAATCCTGGTCTTGAGGGCAGCTTCCAAACCTAGACTTCTAACCCTTAGACTCAATTCTAATTGACCTATTGAACTATACAGGAGGTCAAGCATTGATTCCTAGAGACATAGTGATCCTGACCCAAATTAGTAATAGGGTGTTCCAACATTGTATTAAGCCACCAAGTAGCCTATCCAAGCACGAGGGTCACATAAACGCTAAAACCATGAATAGTTTATTCTATGAGCTTGGCCTAGAAATTTTTAAACACATCTACACTTTTTCTGCTGTCTATGAGATATGGAAATTTCTTGAGTCTACTTATAGTTATCCTTCTACAGATTCAAATTCCGAGCAGTTTCTCATTAATCCGAGAGAAGAAACGAATGGAGATCTGTTTGTGGAGAAAGACACGACATTCACACCACATGAAAGGGAAGTTGAAATCCTAACCTTGGATAAGGCAACACACAAAGAAGTCAAAGACTCCAATCTTGCCCCATCCAAAAGTACTATAAGAAAATCAAACCCCCTTCATGTATGTAATTCTATTTTTACGTTGAACATTCTAGATGCTACTAAACGTAGAATTAAGAAACTAAAGAATATTAATTCAAAACTACGTTTAGAAAATCACCACTTAAAAGTGCGTGGTAATATAGAACTCACTAGTGCTTTGTTTAGTTCGCCCGTTTGTTTGGTAGATAATGCATCTATACCTTATGTAGAGTGTGATAAATTAAATAAAAAAACTTAATGGACAATAGTCTCTCTCCGCAGGAGAACAAAATGAGAAAGTGTGTCTAAAAGAATCATCGGTAAAAGCAGAGTGCGCTAGATGCACTGATTATAAGAATGAAATTAAGGAGATGAATGAGACCTTTGATGAACTTAGGAGTGAGTATGAAGCCCGTATTGAATCCATTGTCATCATTCTGAAAAATAGCACAATAGCATACGATAGAGCTAGACTGAGTCTCAAAAATAAGAATAATGAATTAATTGTCAAAGTCAACATGTTTAAGGGAATTGTATTTAGAAGCTCTCAATGCACAACTCACAAGGTTCAAGCAAGACCCGAAAGTAGGTTGAATGTGAACGATCATATAAGAACCAAGTCAACCAACTGGAGTAGAGAACTACAAGCGCATGTAAATGAGCTTCCAAAACATAAGAACCACCATCGACCACAAACACTAGTCACTCCAGAGCTTGGATTAAATGAACGTCAATTTCTATCTAAGAATCACTATGCTATGAATCCTTACACCATGAAACATAAACCTATCTCAGAGAACAATATTAACCAATCTAGACCTCCAACACAATATCATTCAACTAAAGGTTATCACACAAGAGTTTGTAGAAATCTAAATAAGAACGTGCATCATAAACAGGAGTGTAAACCAAAAGTTTGAGTGGTGGCCCGTAGTTAAGAATGACTGACCTATACTATCTGGCAGGGCACCCTCACCAGTAAAATTCCCAGGTATATCTCGCAGTGTTTGGGTACCCAAGCAATCCGCTCCACCGGGTCTCACTTGGATACCTAAACCACCCATCTCATAACATCCACTATATGCGTGAAGTAAGCTCTAAATGAACTACAGTACGTCTTACTTCACGACATGCTTACACGGGTATTTTTTTGTAAATATTTTTTTAGCTTAGGTCATTTTTTGTTATTTTATGTTATGAGGTAGCACGATAAGACAATGTTATCAATCTAAGTAAAGCAACAAAAGGTCACAACGAGTATAAGGTTGCACAGATCACATCAAGTGATAATCAACTACTAGCAATGTCTGGAGTGCCCCTGTATTATTACACAGCAAAATAATAATGTCTAAAGAAAATACAATAAAAAACTATTCATCTGAAGATGGGGGTGAGATGTTGAGCTTGGTCATGATTTTCTTCAACATTTTCTTCATCCCCTTCATCTCTCTCGTGTTCCTCTCGATCTGTTGGCTCTGTGCCTCCACCATGCCGGTGATGTCCAGACTGGCCTCCCTAAGGGATCCCGCATGGGGCAAGAGTGGCTGCGATGTAGATGGCCGTGCATGTGAAGAGATGGGAATTTCACCCACCTTGTAGACCAACGGGCAACTATCAAAATGATAGGCCTGCCAATCAATGGCGGGGTACTTCTCCATGAGCACACTTTGGATCACACCGCCCAAAGGCAGTGTGTTTATCCGTTGGCGATCAGGGGACTTGAGGTGAAATGTGTACCGCATCATAGAGAGGATAAGATCCGCGACACTTAATAGCTTTACCTCCAGGATGTAGTAGGTCACCATCGAGAGTTGGGTCGTGACTTTCTTAGTGTCCCCGACCTTGAACATGAGGGAGTGACAGATAATATCCTGAATTATGCGAGCATCTGAGGTAAGCGGGTCCATGGTGGTAATGAGTACTCGACGGTTCTCCACACCATGGTGATACTCATTGATCTCTCTCCAGTCTCAGCTTGTCTGAAAGGACTCCACGATGTCTCGGTGCAGTAAGTTGGGAAACCAGACATACCTCCTCTCGAGATCCGAGTTGAGAAGAGTAGCTATGTCTGTCCCGATTTAGGACTGCACACCCCCACTTAGGTGCGTCTGAGCAGGTTCCCGAAGGAAATTGTAAAACTCTTGGGTAAGGGCAGAGGAGAATAGGGCACTGGATTAGATCACTGCAAGCATGCCTGATTTTTCCAAGTACTCATAGATATGAGTATATCGGTCATCAATATCTACGTTCATCAGAATGCTCACAGTTGCGTCATCTATAGCAGGGTAAGTGGAGACCGACACCCGGGACCTCTTGGAAAAGCTGCGACGAGCAGACAGGGAATTCGATGAAGCCATATCCTGAAAATAAACTGTGAAACTTTTCAGTAAATCTATAAAAAGGGGGATAACCAAAAATAACAAAATAGAAAATTGAAACCGGCCTCTGAATCCTAACGCTGGGCGATAATCCGTTATTGCTAGGCAGTAGCGTCACAGACTGTCTTCTTCTTCTTTCGCCGAACATGCTCTGGATCCATAGGTTTTGACTTCACATGTTTTTGAGTGCGATCCGCGATGATTTTTGAGATGATTTTGCGTTTGTTTTCTAATTTTTTTGCTATGGATCATCGCCGTTTTCATGGATCTAGCTTGTGTAAGCTCGGATCACGCGTCTTTGGTGTTTTCAAGTGATCGATTTACTTTAAAAATCACATTTTTGGTAAGATCCAGAGCCTGAATCTCTGGAAGAGAGTACCGTAAGAAGAAGAAGTAGAGCTCCAGGGAAGGGGAATGTCGGTAGAAGTAAGTGAAAATGAGCATGCGTGGAGATCTTGATCTGAACTGAAGTATATATATTTTGAAGCTATTGCGGCGCGATAACGTTACCGCCAACGATAGCACTCCTTTTCGTACTATTGCTTTTATGCCCAAGTAACTTCATTACATTGCTAATATAAACATCAACACGACTCATTATAATGTGTCACACATTAGCGGGGGCGTAGGTGTGTCGTCATTAGGATCGCTAACCTGTAATCCACGTCATGTCCTTAACCGGGAAAGGGTTCCAGTGGGTCCTTGTATGACACTGAGTGGAACAAGTGTTAGGTTGAGAGGGTTCTTGTGCGGGCACATGGGATTAACACCCCACCATACGACACGTGTGTAGCTCCTCATGCCCATCCGTCACTTAGTACAGGGCTAGGGAGATGACATAGTATTTGGGTCAAGTGTGTCAAGAATATTCTCATGACTATTCCTTTCATAGCATGAATGATGTTTCATACCTCATAGTACTTAGCCACATGCATAATATTCTATCGTGCTATCTCTATTTCTTCTTGTTTTTTTGTTTCTCTCTATTTATCTTGTTTTATTCGATTTGTTTGTGTTGTTTACCTGTGTTAAAATGATACAAAAAACACGCAAAAAATATATAAACCCCAAAACAAAAAAAATAACATCCAAAAATATGCATTTGTTTTTTGTGCGCTTTGTTTGCATTGCTTACTAGCTTTTAAAATATATAAAAATAAAAAAATGTAATTCGATCATTTCACGGGCACACATGACCTGAACTTAGGCTATAGCAAGTACATGCAATGTTTGAGTTAAGAAGTGCTAATCCGTGTGAACATTGTCCCCGATCATGATGTGTCGAATCTATAGGTGCTTAGCCACTGAGTGCGACATTACATATTTGTGTATGTTGACTATGCCTCTAGGTATGTGTGAGGATTTAGATAGGGGAATGACTTCACACTATTCACACATCCCTAGACGGAGCACTCATGTACACATACTAGGCTTACATGATATAACTCGTGACATTGCATTTTAACACGTTAGAAATACTTTGAATAATCAATGTCGCGATATATTTATGTGTGTATATGAAGATCAAAACTTTGGGCCAAATCTCTAGTACTAAGGTCCTATGTATACAAGTTAAAGTGTATCTATCTAGGTGGATAGATTTCGATTGACTCGGGGCTCCTTGAACTCACAAAAAATATATAAAGTGATAGCTCAAAGCAAACTAAAAAGAAAACTAAGCAAGCTATCACATGTTATGTCAAGAACCCTCCAAGCACCACTCATTCCTCCTGATAAGTCTTTATGAGCATTGTGAGGATGAGCATCCTGGTTCAAAGAGTCATTTTGATCTGTGCATAGACTCTAACTTAAGCTTGGTGCTCTTAGTTCAAGTTTTGGTATGACATAGATAGCTATGTGACGTGATTATTTGCTATATTTCTCTTGTGTTAGCATTTTAAAAGGATCGAGATAAACATGTAAAATATGATATTTTTACTTGGTGTTTTCTCTCTTGTTAATGCTACACGTACGCATCATTGCCTTGTTTAACGCTTACATGCATAAGAATTGGACTGAAACTACACTATATGTTTTTAGCACAATACGTACTAGCACACGATGTACACTCATGACGCTTACAATGTTGTCAATTTGATTAGATTTACATTGTATTCCTACTCGTTGTGTGCTTAGTCTAGTCTGTGTTGTCTAATTCACATTATCTCTGATAAAAGTTTTATCTATGTATGGGTATTCTGCTCCGGTTTATGACCCATGTGCTTTATATTCTCTGATTTACGTTTCATTTTGGGTCATCCATATGTTTAATAAGTCTACTTTTACCTTATATATGCATTGTCTACTATCTATAAAAAGCTTATCATATCTACTATTTTTATCCTGCGTGTCTGGTTGGCTTTGCCCCTCCCCTGTTTGATATTATCAAAGGGGGAGAATAGATTGTTCATGAGTATGGTTCACGGGTTAGGAAATGTCACATGTAGGGGGAGCATGTTAACAATGTGTGCACATAGATAGGGGGAGCATGTAGGGGATCTATATAAGGAGCTATATAGAGAACTTGAACCCTGAACTATCAAGATTATCTGTTAAATATATTCACTTTATCATACATCTCATTGTTATTTCTCATGAATGGGATTTGATACTATCAAAAGGGGGAGTTTGTTGGAACCGATGTTTTACATTCCCTGTGTTTGAGAATATCAACTCCCAGGTTGTATTTGATCGCATCTTGTGTTTATAGAGTGTGCAGGTTGACATGTGCAAGCAAAGAAAAATAAGACTCATATGGATACTACCTCCAAGCGATAGAAGTTACCGCGGTGCGCGATAGCGGTGAATTCATTCGACAGAGCGCTTGGGATGCAATCACTTCGCACTTGTCCTACCGCCCGCACTAGCCCACTCAATGCCCCAAGGCGTTGAGTGTGTTGATTCAACACTACCGCAAGGAGATTTCTCTGGTACTACGCCGCGGTAACCCACTCAGAACTCCAAGGCATTGAGTGCATTGAGACAACACTACCGCCAGGCGATAGCTCTGGTACCATGCCGCCGTAACCCACTCAACGCTCCCAGGCATTGAGTGCATTGAGACAGCACTACTGTCGGGCAGTGCTTGGTACGGCGCCGTAATAACCCACTCAATGCTCCGAGGTGTTGAGTGCGTTGAGTCTGGCCTACCGCCGGGTAATATATGCTTATCGCTCTGCATTAGCTTTGGAAAGAGGAAAAAATTCATTTTGAATATTTTTTCCAAATTTGGTAGACAACTGAGCTGGCACATTAAGCACGCGAACCTACCGTCGGGCGCTAGTCTTACCGCCGGTGGCAGCCTATTTTCACAGAGACGTATATAAAGTTGCCTCGGTCTCTGTGATGGGCATCTATGACGAAAATAGACAGGAGTTCGTGCATTCTATAGTTCAGCCGCTCACTTTGCGTTCCATTCCAAAACTCTCCGTCGAAGAAGAAGATAGTCGTCTCCCTCCCATTCGTGAATGAAGATCTCTGGCGATCCAAGATCTACATCGACTATGAAGAGCTGGCCGGTTGCTAGCATATGAAGATCTCAAGCACCGGTCGCGGATCGCTCGACTGAGAAATCGTTAAAAGAGAGAACTTAATCTTTTAGATTCTTTACATCTTATTCGTGTAATCTTTCTTTTTCTGAATCTTGTGGTGAGGGAAATCGACCGGTAAGGGTCGTCGGAATCCGAGGAGGATTTTGCGAAAAATCGTCCTAGGGATAGGGACGTCTAGATTGGAGGATCTAGCGGGGCTCTAAGACCCTTCATTGCGTGGAGGTGAAGAGTCGACTTGAGGACTTTCTCGGAGGGAAAAGGATAGAGCCAACTGGTCTGTGGAGCGGGTCGGTATAGAAAACACAAGAGTTTTACTTCTCACCGCCTTCAATCTTCACCGTCACGAAGATCACATTTTTGTAGCTGTTCAAAAACTATTGTTGTTTTTAAATCTTTCAATGAAATTTGTTTTCTGTGATATTACCTACATGAGTATACTGTGAATACTGTTTTCATTTCTTGTGTGTGGTGCTCAAGCGAATTGCCCAGGAAAATGAGTTATGTGACTTATCGCCGCACGTTAGCTACCTAACGCCCATCGGTAGCTTCCTGCACTTATTTTCCTGTACCAAAAAAAATTTGAATTTTCTATTAACGCGAAAAACCTTATTCACACCCCCTCTAAGGTTGACCACTCGATCCAACATTACATACATGAATTATTAAATTATTACAAAAACTATAGAAAAATCATCTCCAAAAATTTCGATTTTTGGATATGTTGTGGACCATATCCAAACCAGCCTATGGTAAAAATTTCAGACCATGTGACTTAGTGGTTCACTGGGAGCACTCATTTCAATTTCTGGTTAACTCTTGTACACCTTGCACCAAAAAGTGTGCTGAGGGAAAACTAGTGGTCCAAAAGGGTGATTTTAATTTTGTAATAAACAAGACTCTAAGGGCTAGGTTTTCTATGTTGGACACATTTACTTAAAACACGTCTAGGTATTTTAGAAAATTAAGGCAAGGTGACTAAAATATTGTGATAGAAATGAATCAATATATATAAAATAATCATTTGGTCCGCGCTTAACGATCTAGGCCGATCCGACGGCTCCTGATCATCGTTCCCGATGAGCCAACAACCTGGATTTCTCCTTCCTGGAGCTTTTCAAAATCAAATTCCTGGCCACCCGGCCACCTCCCTGGCCGGCCACCGCCACCACCACCTCCGTTGAGGTGGTGGCTATCGCCTGGCGGCGGCACAGCTGCCGGAGGGGCGTTTTCCGGTGAACCTGAGGGGTTAAATTTTTACAGAAAAGTTTGGATTTTCTCCTCATCTATCAGGCTCAATTGAGCCCAATTTCTCCACCTAATGGTCTAAAGATCTAACACAGAAGAGAAGGAGAAGGACTAGACCTACAAGCGAGCTTGGCGGCGTGTGAGGTGGTGGTGTGCCATGGCCAATGATCTCAGTTCTCCTCCTTGCCGAATTCTCAATTCTCCACCTAAACCAGTGATGTAAACGTTTGTTTTGATAGCTTGGAAGCTTTTAAGACTGATGGAGGGGTTGCTTTGGGGAGTGGGAGAGGCTACACTTGAATAGCCATTAATGGCCATGAAGGTGGGTGTTCGGCCATGGTGAATTGGTGCCTTTTCATATGCTGGGCTGGCTAGAATTGATGGCAAACTCCTCCCAAAGGTCAGGGGAGATGAATGGAGGCTTAGGGGGGGGGGGGAATGGAGAAGCCTCTTTGCATTCGCCATTATTCTCCACTCTTTCTCTCTCCTCCCTTAAATGAAAAACTCCACCTTCTCTCTCCTAGTCACCACCCAAGTCCAATAGTGACTCTGGTCAATTCCACCCCTAATGGGTTATTTGGGCTTTCAAAGGTTCCTATGGAGTTGATAATGATATGCTGGTCAAGTGGTCATGTTGGGAGTCATTGGCCAAACCCTAGCTTAGGTGTCTGGGAACTACTATTTGCAGACCAAGGTGCTTTCAGCTATTTTTCTTAGGCACCCATGGCCCTCCTCATCTTCTTAAGTCTTTGTCATGGCCTAGTCATGACAAAAATCCTCCTAGGGGTCTGGTTGTTTGCGGGATGTTACAAATCCCAATACATAAAAATAAAAATTTCGTCCCCAAAATGAAGATTAGGTTTACGGGGTTTGCACTGAAAATTAAAGAATATGAAATTCTTGGGTAATTAAGGTTATACCTGTCGTGAAGAGTTCCGGATACTTCTGCTGCATAAGGTCCAGAGGCTCCCAGGTGTGCTCCTCATGTCCGTGATTCGACCACAGGACCTTGATTGGCTTATCGTCGTAAGACTCGTACCTCCTTATCATCTATCCTGATTAGCTTCAAGCAGACTGATCGGTCGGATGCCACTGGGCCACCTGTAGTGGAAATCGGATGCTCTGGCTGTAGAAGAGCCCTCCTAAGAGAAGAGACGTGGAAGACATCATGTAAGTCATCCAACTCGGGTGGTAGCTCCAGTCTATAGGCCAAGGGGCCGATCCTTTCCAGAATCATGTAGGGCCCCATATATCTTGGACTGAGCTTCTTTCGCCTGCAAACTTGCGAGACTCCATGCATCAGGCATATCTTCAAAAATAACCGGTCACTAATATGAAATTCCACCCGATGATACCGCGCATCGTAATATTTGGCATGTCTACTCTGGGCCTCCAGCATCCTGTACCGAATCAATCACACATGAGCATCTGTGTCTTCCACAAACTTCGAGCCAAGAACCTTTGGATCCTCATCCTGGATCCAAGATAACGGTGACCTTCACCTTTGTCTGTACAATGCCCCATAGGAAGCCATGCCTATACTGTACTGATGACTGTTGTTATAAGAAAACATGATAAGCGACAACAGTCTCACCCACGACTCCCCGCAATCCAGGATACATAGGCGTAAGAGATCCTCCAATATCCGATTGGTATGCTCTGTTTGCCCATCCGTCTGGGGGTGGAAAGCAGTGATGTAAGTCAATCGAGAGCCCAGGTAAGCCTGAACTATTCTCCATTCCCTAGACATTAACCGACCATCCTGATATGATACGATCATCTGGGGTACTCCATGATATGATAGCGGACAAACCGCTCCACAAATCTCCGTACTAGAACTCCGACCAGAGTGTCCTTCCTGACTGGAATAAATCGGTCAACCTTCGTCAGTCTGTCAACTATTACCCAGATCGAATCATTTCCTGCATGGGAATGAGGGAGTCCATATATAAAGTCCATCGCTATGTCCTCAAACTTCCACTCCGGCACCGGTAATGGTAACAGCAATCCCAACGGGCTTTTACATTCAGCCTTCACTTGTTGACAAGTCTTGCAGTGTGTCAAAAAGTAGGTGATCTCCTTCTTCATGCCTGGCCAGTACATGGTCCTCTTCAGATCGGCTGTCATCTTTGTGATCCCAGGGTGCACTGAGTACCAACTTGTGTGCGACTCAGTCAAAATATATTCCCGTAGCTGGCCTCCCGATGGTATATATACTCTTCCTCTGAAACACAGTAGTCCATCTTTCAACGTGTACTCCCCATCCATGTCTTCTTCTAATGCTCTTAATATCGGCTCTAGTTTGGCATCCTACCTCTGCCCGTCACTAAAGCGGTCCCGAATATCATTGGTAGTGCTCATCGATGCTAAATACTTCTTGTAGAGTTTGGGATCTTCCTTGGACACCAAGGAGATCTGCATACCCTCCAGCATCTAAACTAACTCCATAGCCATCATCTGGGGTCCAGCTCCTGTTGTGGTAGCTCTCCTGCTAAGAGCATCTGCTACCACGTTCGCCTTTCCTCGGTGGTAATACATCGTGTACTGATAATCAGATAGTAACTCTACCCATCGTCTCTGACGCATGTTTAGCTCCTTCTGTGTGTCCACGTACTTGAGATTTTTGTGATCGGAAAAAAATATCACAATGTATCCCATAGAGGTAATGTCGCCAGATCTTCAAGGCAAAGATTACTGCCCCAACTCTAGATCATGTATCGGGTAATTTTGCTCGTGCTTCTTTAACTTTCGGGAGGCATAGCCTATCACGTATTCGTGCTGCATCAGGACAGCACCCATTCCCTGGTTGGATGCGTCTATGTAGATCTGAAATCTTTCCTTTCTAGAGGGAAGGGCAAGGATAGGAGCCGAGGTAAGCCGACCCTTTAGCTCCTAGAAGGCAGGCTCGCACCGCGGTGTCCATACAAAGTGGGTATCCTTCTTTGTCAATGAGGTAAGTGGGATGGCAATCCGAGAAAATCCCTCTACAAACTTCCAATAGTATCCGACGAGTCCTAGAAAACTTCATATGTCTGATGCCTTCTTCAGTGGCGGCCAATCTCGTACTACTTGGATCTTTGCCGGATCCAGAGCTATCCCTGCTCCACTGATAACATGACGTAAAAAGGCCACCTCCTTCAACCAGAACTGACATTTAATAAACTTTGCATACAGGCTATGCTCCCGAAGTTTTTCTAATGTCAGTACCAAATGTCGTGCATGATCCTTCTCTGTCCTTGAATAGATAAGGATGTCGTCTATAAATACGATGACGAAAACATCTAGATAGGCTTTGAATACCTGGTTCATCAAGCTCATGAATGCAGAAGGTGCATTCATGAGGCCGAATGGCATCAAGGTAAAATCATAAAGACCATACCGACTACTGAATGCGGTCTTCGGGATGTCCTCCTCCTGGATCTGGAGCTGATAATATCCCGACCTCAAGTCTAATTTTGAGAACCAGTGAGCTCCTTCCAGCTGATCAAAAAGCTCTTCTGTTCTCGGTAAAGGGTACGTGTTCAGTACCGTCAGCCTGTTCAACCCTTTGTAGTCTATGCATAATTTGAGAGTCCCATCCTTCTTATTTACAAATAATATGTGGGCTCCCCATGGCGAGGAGCTTAGTCTGATGAACCCGACCTCGACCAACTCCTGCAACTAACTCCGAAATTACAATAACTCCTTAGGGGCCAGCCGATATAAAGCCTTGGATACTGGCTTAGCCCCTGACACAAGCTGGATTCGAAAGTCCTTCTCATGGTGCGGTGGCAACCCTGATAGCTTCTCTGGAAAAACGTCCACGAAATCTCGTAACATCGGGATGTTGGAGATAACATTCTCTTCATATGTCATCTCAAATAACACCGGGTATACCTCATCCCCCTGTAGATGGGCCTTGATGACCTAGGTAGAAGAAAGTAGAGAATGAGAGACCGGGATAATACCTTTGAAGGTCGCGTAGGAGTCGTCGTATCTCAGCACGACCTTCCTTGCCTGGAAATCAATCTGTGCATGGTTCCAGGTGAGACACGTCATTCCCAAAACAAGATCAAAGTACGACAACTCCAAGATTATCGTCAGAGCCTAGAATGTTAATCCGTCGATGGTCACCTCATGGAGACATTTTGCAGTGGATATGATCTCCATTTCATTGGGAAGACGCACCATCCTGGTGGCTCCCGTAAAGTGTTGGACCTGGTCCAAGTCCTTGACAAAATCTTCTGCAATGAATTATGGGACGCCCCCGTATCGAATAAGGTATGGACAAGCTTGCCACATACCGTTACTATTCCCGAGTTTATTAAACGAACTTAAGTGGCTAGTTACAAAGCTTTCTTTCTTAGCACTACTACTTTAATATCAGTTCTACTATTTAGGGAAAAGAAGTCAAGAAATTGAAATTGCTAGCATACCTGCTATAACCCTATCCGGGTTCTGGGGTTGAGCAAGATCTAGAGTATACATCTGATCTCTGTCTAGCCTATGGTTGCCGCATTGGAACCCACATCCTCGACCACGTCCCCAACCCATAAATTGATGTGCTGGTAGGGCAACCTGAGGTGTTGGGAGTGGTGCTTGTCTTCTGGGGTAGTTAATCCGAATATGTCCAGGCTTGTGGTAGTGATAACACACAGGCGGTGGAGGTGCCCCATCCTCTGGCCTTGGCATCTCCCGCACTTGTAATAGCTGAGGGGCCAATACCTTCGGACTCCTCTGTTCCTGTCTATAGTTCGGGCGGGGTTGATCACCATTTCTCTGATTGCTCTAGTGTTCCCTCCTGCCACTAACAGTTGTGTTGTCTGCCGATCTTTTTCCCTACCTCGAACCGTGAGCTGGTCTGCCTCCCACTTCTTGGCCATCTCTAGGATCCGGGCCAGGCTACCATTAGAGATGAAAAGGTATGCCTGCCTCAGGTATCTCGGAGGCCCTTGTAGAACCTCTTCGCATAGCTGACATCATCTAGCTGGTATGAATCAGCAAAGCGAGCTAAGTGGGTAAACTCCCAGTAGTGCTCCAAAATTGATCTGCTGCCCTGCCTCAACTGCAGGAAGCTATCCTCCAGCTCATCCCTCATAGTATGTGGTACAAAATGCTCCAAAAATGTTGTCTTGAACTCATCCCAGGCGATGTATGCACCCCCGAATCCTGCATAAGTGGTGTCTAGAAGAGACTTCCACCACCTCTTGGCGTGGGACTCCAGACATGAAATTGCTAAGGATACAGCCATATCAGTCGGGCATCGTGTCACAACCAAAAATATCGTGGATGATGTCCAGCCATTCCTCTATCTGTACGGCTAACTCCGTCCCCAAATATGATGGTGGGGAGAGTCTCGGGAAGACGGTCAGCCAATTTGCCCTGGGATTTGATTGAGGAGCTGGAGCCTGCTGTGTCCTAAAAGCTTCCAACATGGCTGTCAGGGTCTGTCCCATCTCTGATTACTAGAACGGAGCAGGAACTGGCGGAGGTGGAACAACATTCTGAACTGGAGGTGTTCCATATTAAAAGGCTAGAACTCGTTATAAACTTCAAAAGGGATGGGTTCACATATAAGGTGGTTGACTTGAATCTAGTCAGGAATGGACAGTTGCATGTGATTCCCTATATGGGCACACCATAGCTTCCGCTGCTTAGTTTTTCCCCAAACTAAACTCGAGAAGGGGTGTCCCAGGGTTTGTGCACTTCTTTCTTCGAGTCGAGGTTTCCCTCTGATACCAGTTGTAAGACCCCATTTTTCGGGTCTTATGCCCAGAACTGCAGCTTTGTGGTGACACCAACTCTCGAGGAGGTAATTGTCACAAATCGTCGATTCTGTTGGCAAGAACTCAACCATATATCACAGAAGAAAAGAAGTAAATATATATAGATGAATCCAGCCCACAATCACAAAACATCTTAAGAAGGTTCACATAAATTCAAAAGCTGAAAGGAAAGATCAAGGGGCTCCTGCCTAGTACATATAATCCTCACTACATAACGCTAGTAGAAGTAAAGCTACTAGTCACTCACTGATCTCATGACTGCTGGTGCTGCTGCCACCCCTGGGTTAGGCTGGTTCACCTCCTCCTGGACGTGTTGGTTCCCCTGGTGCTACACCCTATCTCCCAACTGGAGTCCCTGGTGTTATGCCCATCAGTCTGTTAGTTTAAACAAGGTCTTGGTCCCCCTCCCCTCCCCTGCAACACCTAGGCATCGTGCGGGGGAGGAAGGAAAGGGAGGTACTGAAAGTGGAGAGTAAGCAAAAGCAGGTGAAAGTGACCCTATCTAACATATGCTAAAAGTATCTACCACAGTAATAATGGGTATATGAAAGAATAGAAAGTAAAAGTAGTAATATGATAGAAGCAGTAAAATAAAGTAAAAGTAGAACTGACTATCATCATAAAGAAAGTAACCTTAGCTTATAAGAATGTCCATACAAACTTATAAGTTAAGGGGTCATTTTACAAGTCCTAATGTATAAAATATCTCAAACTAATTTATACATTGGGGGTAGAGATTTTATGCGGGGTATGTATAACAGGGACTGCTATGCATGTTAAATGATGGATTTCACACAGGTACAATGCACACACTCGACTTTATGCGCACAGGCCTTTAGTTCCCCCATTTGGAGTTAGTTAAACTCTCAGGTACCTCTCGTAGTAGCAAACAGAGGCAGTGGGTTGGGCCTCCCCACTCCTAGGTCGGTATTCACACTACCCAGCCTAGACCATGCGTACTACTCGGTACACCCACAGTTAGGTGCTACAAAGTCTCTTGTACTAGTGCTGGTAAAACCACCAGTCTTTTATGGGCTAAGTGAACACTTACACTTGTCGAGTCAACGTATCGATGTCGGTGTGAATGACCGTGCAATAACGAGGACCCACAACTTAATGCACATGCACACATGCTATAAGAGCTCCCGAGCCATCAACTCTTCAATCTTAAACCATCTTTCTTTCAAACACCGAACCCACCGCTCATGAATCTATACCAACTATCCTCCTGAAACGATGGGGTGAGTGTTTATGACAGTGGTTTATTAAAGGTTACTCTTTTAGTCTGCTTATTCCTACGATTTAGGGTTAATCTTGGACTGCCCAGGGTATTCCCTGTGAAGGGATCTCGAGGGCACTAAGAACTATGATGGGTTGAAGCCCAATATTTCCTTTCACAAGGCACTTACTTTTATGAGTATCTATTTATTACCAAACATTTTCCCCATGTTGCCTTTTAGCTAATCCGAAGTGAATTTATATTCTCCGGGAGAAGATGACACGCTGTCGAACCCGAGCACTCCCATCTCCATGGTACCCAAACTACTCAGGATTTGGCTCTAATGGTGACCTCATCAAGACTTCACCCAAACCTGGTTCACCCACTATAATTCCACCCAGGTATAGTCCACTATTCTACCCTGAATCCTTGAAATCACTATATGCACACCATGCAATCTATCCTAAGCATATGAAGGTAAACACTCCAAATACTTTGTCTACAACCTTATAATTATTACTTGGGATCTACCGTGATATATTGAGCCCAAAACCAAAGCTTGGTATTTTTCCTAATTAAATCAGCATTTAAATAATTTCCCAAAAAATCATTCCTCCTAAGACTTTGAACATGAAGTATAAGGTTCTGATATGCAATGACCTTACTAAAATTTTCAGAGCTTCTTATTAACTAAATAACAACAAGGTATGAATTTCATGATTTTCCAAAAAGACATTCTATCATAAATCTAAATACAAATCTTTTGATCAAAATGACAATTTACAAAGTGAGTACAAGATTTTGCCATCCAAAAAATTATAACAAAATTACCAGAGAACTAAAATGATCAGAAAACATGTCTGCCAAAATTTCATGATTTGATAATCCAATTTAACCATTTATTTGAATTTACAAAACAATTTATCTCTAGTGAAACTTGTGAAGGAACTATTATATATATTCTTCCAAAAATTGTAATAAAATTAACAAGGCATTACAGAAATATAAAACGTTTACTAGCCAAATTTCATAATTTTTCAGTACTCAGTTTGTTCTATAAAATTTTATTTCTCCAATCAACAAATTCTAGTGTTACAAAGAAGGTACTAAAAATCTTTAACTTAAAATTATAATAAAATTTACAGACATAGATAACATCAGCAAAAATATATTGCCCAAGTTTCATGAACATCCAATACTTTTAGACATATATTATGTACTTGACAGGAAAGTTCATATCCTAATTAATAAGTGATTTGTGGGAAAGGTGAACTCACAAAAATTCTAATTAAATTGTCCGAATGTGGCCCTATTTCCTTCATTAACCCTAATAGGCAACCCTAAGGTTTGAACTTAGGGTTTCATGGCATTCCCACCCTAACTATTTCTAAAACTATTCCAAGGTGTGTTTCAAGTAATAATATGTCAGTGGTCAAGATTTTACCTTGTTTGGTTGAAGGGTTAATCACTCAACCACTTAAGTGCACAGTAGAAGAAATAGGCCTAATATCTTGAAAGAAATGGCCAACTTTACTCACCAAGATACCCCACCAAATCAACTCCAAATGGGTTGATATTTTTTTTATTGGCCTTATAATATCCCCTCTGGTCACCCACCAGAGTTTGACAAAATTTTGAGGTCCATTGACCCTATTTTAATTACATACATGAATTATTAAATTATTACATAAACTATAGAAATATTATCTCCGGAAAATCTGATTTTTGGATATGTTGTGGACCATGGCCAAACCAGCCTATGGTCAAAATTTCAGACCATTTGACTGAGTGGTTCACTGGGGGCACTTATTTCAATTTATGCTTAGCCCTTGGACACCTTGCACCAAAAAGTGTGTTGAGGGAAAACTAGTGGTCCAAAAGGGTTGATTTTAATTTCGTAATAAACTAGTCTCCAAAGGCTAGGTTTTCTATGTTGGACACATTTACTGAAAATACTTCTAGGTATTTTTAAAAATTAAGGTAATGTGACTGAAATATTGTGATTGAAATGAATTAATATATATATAAAAAATTCATTTGGCCTGCGCTTAATGATCTAGGCTGATCTGATGGCTCTTGTCATCATTCCCGATGAGCAACGACCTGGATTTCTCCTTCATGGAGCTCTTCAATCTCAAATTCCTGGCCACCCGGACACCTCCCTGGTCGGCCACCGCCACCACCACCTCCGTTCAGGTGGTGGCTATCGCCTGGCGGCGGCACAGCCTCCATAGGGGCATTTTCCGATGAACCCAAGGTGTTAAATTTTCACGGAAAAGTTTGGATTTTCTCCTCACCGATCGGGCTCAATTGAGCCCGATTTCTCCACCTAATGGTCTAAAGATCTAGCACATAAGAGAAGGAGAAGGACTAGACCTACATGCGAGCTTGGTGGCGTGTGAGGTGGTGGTGTGCCATGGTCGACGATGTCAGTTCTCCTCCTTACCGAATTCTCAACTTTCCACCTAAACTAGTGATGTAAACGTTCGTTTTGATTGCTTGGAAGCTTTTAAAACAGATGGAGGGGTTGTTTTGGGGAGTGGCAGAGTTTACAGTTGGATATCCATTAATGACCATGAAGGGGGGTGTTCAGCCATGGTGAATTGGTGCCTTTTCATATACTGCGCTGGTTGGAATTGATGGCAAACTCCTCCCAAAGGTCAGGGGAGATGAATGGAGGCGTAGGGGGGAGAATGGGGAAGCCTCTTTGCATTCTCCATTATTCTCCCCTCTTTCTCTCTCCTCCCTTAAATGAAAAACTCCACCTCTCTCCTAGTCATCACCTCCAGAAATTATGTAGTATTCTAGTTGGTTTCTACTTGATCTAGCTTGTGGGCCATCCTAATTGGGCCTAGCCCATTTGGATTGAGTTGGTTTTGTCTTCCTTCCCCATTTTGGGCTTGGTTTGAACAAAGTTGACTTGGGGTGTTGACTTGGTCAAATGAGTGGGTTGACTGGTCAGTCTTGAGTCCCTTGCAACCACCACCCAAGTCCATTAGTGACTTGGTGCCATCCACTTAGGTCAAATTAGGGCAATTGACCTAACTAGGGTTAGGGTTGACTCTGGTCAATTCCACCCCTTGGTTGACCCCTAATGGGTTATTTGGGCTTTCAAGGGTCCCTATGGGGTTGAGAATGACATGGTGGGGTCAAGTGGTCATGTTGGGAGTCATTGGCCAAACCCTATCTTAGGTGTCTAGGAACTACTATTTTCAGACCAAGGTGCTTTCACCTATTTTTCTTAGGCACCCATGGCCCTCCTAGTCTTCTTAAAGCTTTGTCATGACTTAGTCATGACAAAAATCCTCCTATGGGTCTAGTTTTTGTGGGATTTTACACTTACGATCCTCAGGACAAAAGAAGTGAATGGCCATGATTCAATCGACCATTTTCTTTAAATTCGCTACCACAGCGCGGTAGCACGCTGCCATCTGGCGGTAGCTTAGGCTATGACGGCAAACTTATCTAGCATCGCTTTGCCGCTTCATGACCACCTCAACATCACTTGACACGTGACATGCTATCACCAGCAGTATCGCTACCGTCTAGCGTTAGCAAATTTGACCTCATCAGTTTTTTGGCCGCATTGACTGCATAAATATCGACTGTATCAACTTCATCACTACCACCAGCGGTATCTCTACCGTATGGTGGAAGCAACTCGATGCCACTGGTTGCTCTTGATGTCATCAACTCGACGCCCCCGATTGTTCTCGACGCCATCAACTCGATGCCCGCCAACGTCGGTGGTATCTTGCTATCGTCGGGCGGTAGCTTCTCGTAACTAAAAAAATTTATTGTTTTCAATCATGGGAAACCTAGGGTGTTATAAATCCCCCATTAAGAAATTTCTTCCCGAAATTATACTTAACAAAAAAACAGCAAAGAAGTACAAAATGTACCTCGACGGAAAAGCTCTGTAAACTCCTCGATCATGGTTTGCTCGTGCTCCCATGACAGTTCCTCATGACCATAGTTGTCCCAATGGACCCTGACCATTCTGATCGACTTGTTTTGTAGCTGCTTGACCATCATGTCTTCTATTCAAATGGGTTTGACTCTCATTGTCAACCCACTATCGACTGACACCAGATTTGCAGGAACCACTTTTGTAGGCTCTTGCACTACCTTCCACAACACTGATATGTAAAAAATATCGTGCAAACCACTTAGCTCTGCTGAAATAACAAGCCGATATGCAGGTTTACTAATCCATTCAAAAATTTCAAAAGGCCCAAGGTATCTCAAACTCAGCTTCTTCAAGCGTTGAATCCTGGATATACCTTTGAACGACATGATCTTGAGATAAACTCAATCGCCAATCGCAAACTCAATGTTTCAGTTCTTGGTGTTGTAGTACTTTGTGTGTCTATCATGAGCAATCAATAGTCTCTCTCGAACCAAAAATATCGTCGAAGTCACATCTTCGACGTCTTTACGCTTATACAGCTTTGATTCACCTATTTCTACCCAAGCCAATGGAGAACGACACTCCCTACTGTATAAGTCCTCAAAGGGCGCCATCTTAATATTATCTTGGTAAATATTATTATAGGCGAACTTGATCAAAAAGAGACGGTCCTCCCACCTCTTTCCTAAATCCAAGGCGCACATGCGAAGCATATCCTCCATTGTCTTGTTTACCATCTCGGTTTGACCAAGTTTGTGGATGAAAGATCGTGTTAAACTTCAGTTTGGTACCCAACAATTGATGAATTAGCCTCCAATCTTTCGAAGTGAAACACACGTCTCAGTCACTTATGATGTTACAGGAAAGACTGTGCAATCGTACTATGTTGTCAACGTAAACCTTTGCCAACTTTTCCACTGAATTGTCCCTCCAATTCAGAATAAAGTGTGACACCTTTGTCAATCGGTCAACGATCACCCAAACAATATCATTTCCGCTCTACGATCTCAGCAAGTCGTGCACGAAATCTATAGATGTGTCTTTAAACTTCCACTCCGGTATTGGTAATGACTTCAAGAAACCACCAGGTTTCTGACATTCAACCTTCACCAGGGCGCAAGTTTGACACTTCGACACATAAAGAACCTTGTCCTTCTTCACACCTGGCCACCAAAACAACTTTTTCATGTCCTTAAACATCTTTGTGCTCCCCAGGTGGATTGAATACTTTGTAAAGTGTGTCGCATACATCAATTCCTCTTGTAATTTACCCACATTTGGGACGCACAATCGACTGTCCTTCTATAAAGGACCTTCGTCAACAGAAAATTGGGCATTTGACCCATCCATAGTCTCTGTCAAGTAGCATTTCATGTTATCATCCAGCTTCAATGCTTGTCAGATCCTATCTATGAGGTCATATTACACCTTCAACCAGTTTAAACGTGCATTCACACTAGTTCTCCCATCCATTTAAGAGATCTCAATGGCCTCCAAGTAACAAATAAGATGCTTATCATTCATCTGCATCTAGTTGGCATGTACTAGAGCCCCGCGACTCAACGCATCTGCGATAATATTTTCCTTTCTGGGAGTATAACGTATCTCGAAGGTGTAGTCCCCAAGGAACTCTATCTACCTTCTTTATTGCATATTCAAATTCTTCTGGTTCAATATGTACTTTAGGCACTTATGGCTCGTAAAGATGTCAATCTTCACGCCATACAAGTAATATCGCCACAGTTTCAGGGTGAATATCACAACTGCAAATTGTATGTTATGGACTGCATATTTTCTCTCGTGACATTCAACTAGCAAGAGCCATAAACTATAACCTTCCCAAACTACAGAAGAAAATAGCCTAAGCTTCTCCCCGAGGTATTTCTATAGATCTCATAGCCTTTTGCACCACATGGCGAGCACAAAATAGGCATCGTGGTCAAATGACTCTTCAATTCTTCAAAAGCTCATGCGCACTCTAATGTCCAAAAGAACTTCTGATCCTTCCTTGTCAATGTAGTGAGAGGTAAAGCTCTCCGCAAAAAGTTCTCTACGAATCCCCTAAAGTAGCCAGCAAGTCCAAGAACGCTCTTGACTTTCGCCATAGTAGACAACACAAGACCACTCTCATATCACAATTATCTTTGTGGATCCACAATAGTACCCTCTTTACTAACCACATGACCAAGAAAAACCAATGTCAATAGCCAAAACTCACACTTAAAGAACTTGGCATAGAGTCGATTCCTCCTCAGGGTATGCAAAACTAACCTCAAATGATTCGCATGATCCTCCTCTGACTGAGAGTATAACAATATGTCATCTATCAAGACGATCACAAATCAATACAAATACTCCTAATAGGTCCCGTACATCAAATCCATGAATACTGATGGCGCATTTGTTAGCCCAAACGACATCACAGTGAAATCAGTGCTCATGGCGTGTACCAAACGCTGTCTTGGGAATATCACTTTCCTGAAACCTCAACTATTAACAGCCAGACTTCATATCTTGCTTTGAATAGACAGTTGATCCAACCAACTGATCAAACAAATCACTAATTCTCAGAATCAAATACTTGTTATTCTTTGTTAGCTTGTTAAGTTCTCAGTAGTCAATACATAAACACAAGATTTTGTCCTTCTTCTTCATAATGAGAATCGGTGTACTCCAAGGTGACATACTTGGACATATATTTCATTGCTCTAGCAACTCCTGTAACTGAACCTTCAGATCCACTATCTCCTTTGGCACTATTCGGTACTGTTGGAACATGCGTTCCGTTCTCTTAGTTTGAGAATAACAAATCTCAATGTGTATTTGATCATGTTTGTTGTGTGTTTATAGTGTCCAGGTTTACAGGTGTGGAGAGTGTGATTTTCAATCTCTGTGACCTATCGTCGGGCGTTAACTCTACTGCTGGCGCTAGCGTTGAAGAATTAATATTGAGCGCGCAAAGATTCTTCTCTGTGACCTACCGCTAGGAGTTAGCCGACAGGTACTAGCCCTACCGCCGGGATCTATCTATCTTGACAAATCTTCGAATGGACTGCATTGAAGATCAACCACTACTGTCAGGCACTAGCATTACAGCGTCGCAGTATCCAAAAGTGGCACAAATATTTTTAGGATATTTTTTCTAATTTACTACGAGCTACCTCCACGCTACCGTCGAGCTACCACCGCATGGTAGCTTCTAGCACAACTTTCTTTATTTAAAACAGCCCGAAATTGAGTTTCAGGTGGCGTGTTTTCACTAATTTTGAAAGGGGAGTTCTAGCCATCTAGAGGGAAGGAATGGGTCTTCCCAACTTATTTAGGAGGAGAGTTCTTCAGAGGAGATCAAAAGTAATTCATGCATAAATATTGAAGGCTATCCACATGATGATCAAAAAGCCTTCTTCCTAATATTCACGTGGAGGATCCTCACTACAGAAAAATTCTCATCAAGCGTACAACTTCACGGATCTAAAGGACATTGAAGAAGGAGACTTTCCAGCCACAAAGATCGAACCTTTGCAAGCGAATTGACATCAACATCAAGGGTTCTAGTTAGAGGGGAGTTTTCTCTTATTCTTGTATTTTCTTTAACCTTTTTGTATCCTATGCGGAGTAATCGTCTAGTGTGGACGTATAATTCCTTATAGGAGTTCGTGAGAAATTGGCTTGGGAGGTCGTCGGATTTCTGGGAGAAATCTGTGGGATATCGTCCTGGGTGGACGTCTAGATCTGGCAGATCTAGTGGGCTCTAAGACCCTTCCTGAGAGGAAGATGAGGAGCCCGCTATTCTATCTTTTTGAGAAGAAGAGAGATAGCCAACCGATCCTGGAATGGTCGGCATAGAAACCAAAAGATTATTTGATTCATCACATCCGATCTCTGGCGTCACGGAGATCCAGTTTTTGTTATTGTAAATCATTGTTTAATTTTGAATAAATTTATATTTCTTTTATTTCACCTCAAATTCGTGGTTGAATGTTGCTAGGGCATTGAGGGTTGTGTAAGAAATCAGAAAGTAAATTTTTATAAGGAAAAGCGGCTCTGTAACCTTCCATCGTGCGGTAGTATCCTACCACCTCGTGGTAGCTTCCAGAATAGGTTTCCCTTACTGAAAATTCTTTTAATTCTGAATTCACTTAAAAACCTTATTCACCCCCACCCCCACCCCCTCTAAGGTTGGCCACCAGATCCAACAAGTGGTATCAGAGTCAGGTTATTCCAAAAATGGCATCACCACTGGGAATAATAGCCAACCCAGATCTTGAATCGACTAAAGGGGATGGAACCTTGTACACTAAAAATTCACTAGTACCACCTCTATTTACAGGTGTGAAAATAATGGGTGGAAAATTTTACTGAGAAAATTCCTTATTTCATTTGACGTAGAAGTGTGGAATATGAACATTGTCAAGCCCCCACATAATCTAAATAAAAAAAATATTTTTAAATGCTAAATCAATGAATAGTTTATTTTGCGCATTTGATCAAGAAGATTTCAAACTTATTTATAATTTACCTATCGCTTATGAAATTTAGAATTTTCTTGAAAATACTTATGATTTCCCTTCTATAGGTAAGGAGTGCACGTCAAGAGGAAAGAAAGAAGTGAACACATTAAGGGGAAGGGAAGATGAAAATATATCTTTGGAAGAGGAAAGCTAAGAGGAAGATAACAAAGGAACTTTGTGTTCAAATCAAGCCTCATCTAAGATTTGCTGTAAGAAAATCAAATTTCCTTTCTTATTTGTAATTATATTTCTACATTGCATGTGCTAGATGCTGCTAAATGTAGAATTGATAAATTGAAAAATATTAATTCAGAACTGCGTTTAGAAAATGTAAATTTAAAAAGTATAACTAAATGTAGAACCAAAGCTTGATGTATCCCGTTCTTCCTCTAGCTCTGTAGTTGAAAATATTATATCTTGTTTTGATTGCAAAGAATTTAAAGATAAATTCACAGTTTTTGAAAAAGAGCTAAATATTTTCAAAGAGTGTAATAAAAAAAATTGATTAATGAAAATGTTACTTTATCTCGTAAACTGTAATCATTTAAATTATTTTTTTTAAAAAAAAAATCTACTAATATTTTTTTTATATCTAGTTTATCTTCAAAACTATATGAGACTTCTACTAGTATGTTAAATCATATTAAACATACATCTAATATATTAGTTAATTTTAATAACATGATAAATCCTAATCACAATTTTGCCTCTCCAAATATAAGTTTAAATGTTCACAAATTTCCTATAAATAATAATTTTGAGAATCATTATGGAAATTTGATATATAAGAATATTAAACATCCAAAGTATGAATGGAGGCCCAAGATTAAAGATGAAATTCCTATTCCACTCAAAAGGGCCCACTCATCATTATCTCCACGTAGATTATCACGCTATATTTGGGTAACAAAGGAACTGTCACACTTGGTTCCCTGTGGATACCTAAATCACTTATTTATTAGGTAACTTTAAAATGCGTGGAGTAGAATTAGGTCAAATTGAAATATTCAATAATCTACTTCATATTGTGCTTAATTTTTTTCTCCTTCATTTTGTTTTCTACTTTCTCTTGAGCTATTACACTATGATCACTTTATATATATTGAGATATGACTTTTATATATTTAGCTTAATGATAAATCAATTCAATTGAATGAATTTGAATAAAAGTCATATCCTTTCTAAGTGGGTAAAGAAAACTCATGTTCTAATCTCTAATATCATACTGAATTAACAAAATCATTTTTTTAAAAAAAATAAATTTAAATGGTCCATTAGGGGTCTTGTGCAAAAATATAAAATGCACAACTTTTGAAATATTTCCCCAATTTCCTTGTTGTATGGCTTTAAGATCAAACTATCTTTAAAATAAAAAATAACAACTCTAAACTCATCGCATATTAAAGCCATATATTATAAATCAATATTTAGGATCTCATGCTTAGTATGTCCATGATCATTTACCCATATATTGTGTCTCACCATAACGGGAGAGTGGGATTGTGTGCATTAGAGAACTAACCTCTAAGTCATGTCTTGTTCTTAACCGGGGAGGGTTCCAACAGGTCTGTGAGTGGCACTGGGGGGAAAATGTTAGGTTGAGTGAGCTCTTTTGTATGCATATGAGATTAACACCCCAACCTACGGCATGTTTGTAGCTCATCATGCCCATCCGTCACTTAATACGGGGCTAGTGTGTAGACATATTGCTAAGGTATCTTCATCTATGACATACCCATATACATTGCATGAATAATATTTCACTTCTGATGTTCATTATATTCATGCATAATATTCTATCATGTTATCATGTGTTTGCATCTTATATCTCTTTGAGCTTTCATGTTTTTTTTTAAAAAACACAAGTATTTTTGAAAAACATATATTTTAAAATCAATTATAAAATTATAAAATGATTTAAAAGAACAAAAATATATTTTTCATATATCTCTTTGTGTGTTTATTGTTTGACAGTTTTAAATAAAAAAATCAAATCAAAAATTATAAAAATTGCTTATTATTCATTGCCCTTGTTAAGGATGATTAATTATATCAATTTAAAATGAATTACAATGTGTAATTTAATTTTCAAAAATCTTAAAACATTGTTTTATTTATGTCATGTCTTGAAAAGTATCGTGTAATGTGCAATGAATTGAATGTAGAAATATGTGTAGGATTGCTTATCATGTCTCTAAGTATTAGTAATATTTTTTGTTTAATAATTTTTCACTCACTCACTTATTTTTGATAACCTACATGTGGTCTTAATCATATACTTGCATGATAGTGCAGTGTAATAACATAATAGTATAAAATGCATAAATAGATTACCTACACTACATTGAATTGAATTTTTTTAATTTTTTATTTTTCATGCACTTATTCATTGGAGAAAAGTGTCTTTAAAAAAATTTGTTATTGTTTGTGCAACAAGTGAATTTGAAGTGCTTTGTCACTAAAATAAAAATCAAATAAAAATTGATAAAGAAAACTCCACCAAGCATTACACACCCTCCTGATAAGTCTTAATGAGCATTGTGAAGTTGAGCACCTTGGAAAAAGAATTATATAAAGTGTCTTGTAGCAAACAAATCATATGCCGCCTTTCTTAGTACACTGAATCACATCAATAAAAATAATGTTAAAAAGAATAAAAGTGATTCCCAAGCACCACTCTACTCCGTGATATGTCTTAATAAGTATTGTGTGTAGAGCGGCTTGGTAGTTGTACATCTTACTCATGTGCATTGAAAAATAGTGGAAGTAATATTATTTTTGTATTTCAATGCTATGTTGTTCATTATATATGTCATGTGTTTTGATTAATTCACTTGTATACTTTGTCAAAATACTATTTGTACACATCATTATTTCTCATAAAACTTCAACTCATGAGAATTGGATCCCAATGCATGCATACTTATACTATTTTCTAAAATCATAAGTCAATGCACTAGATAGCAAAGCATGACCACCGCAATATTTATTTTTTTACTTGGAATGCAAATTAGCTTAAATTATAGTTCTTCTCTTCCTTTGATATTTTAAAATCATGCTTGCAAAAATTTCAATGAAATAGCATCTCTTGGATTTGAATTGAATTGAAAATATCTTCTTATTAGGCTTAAAATTCCTTATCCTTAATATGCTCATATTTTCCAAAAAGTTGTTTATTTTAAGAGTGCTTATCATGTTTTTATATGCTTACTATTTGTGCCTAATCATGAATATTAACTATCTCAATAAGTGGTAAACTATGTTTACTAAGTGGTATTATGTGCATAATAAGTGATATTTTTCTATTTTATTCAATCATGCACACATTTTGCTTAATAAGTGATAGAGAGATATCTATGATCATGCTCATTGCATCCCATTTTTCTTCTTTAACATAGACTTTTTTAAATTTTCATTGCATACACTCACCTCTACCCTCTTTTTTATTCTACCAAAAAGGGGGAGAACATCGTGCATAGTTGTCTCAATTCAGGGGGAGTATATTAAAATCTTTTATAGAAAGCATCTATGTAGGAGGAGAATTCATAGGACATTGATACTGTACTTATGCTCGATCATGGTAATTATCTTAATAAGTGGTTACATGTTTTTTCACAAATGACACCATATATTAATCAACCGGTGGCATCTTGCAAATACTTTATTTTTTCATAGAAAAACTCTACTTTTTAATACACTCTATCGCACCCTCTTTTGATAATACCAAAAGGGGAAGATTGAAATTGAAGAAATAACTCATTTAGTAAGAGTATAAGCTAGGAAGAATCTATGTAGGATTAGTATCTATCTAGGGGGAGTACGCATTGAATGCTTATCAATTACTATAAAACAAACCCCATTATTTATACATTATTTCTTCATAGTGGATTTGTTATTATCAAAAGGAGTAGTTTGTTGGAACACGCATTTTGCATCTCTTGGTTTGAGAATAACAAATCTCAGTGTGTATTTAATCACATTTGTTATGTGTTTATAATATGCAGGTTTACATGTGTGAAGAACGTGATTTTCGATCTCTATGACCTACCACCAAGCATTTAATCTGCCACTGGCGCTAGCATTGAAGAATTAATGTTGAATGCGTAACGAGTTTCCTCTGTGACCTAATGTCGGGCGTTAGTCCTACCGCCAGGTGCTAGCCCTACTGTCGGGCGCTATCTATCTCGACTAATTGTCGAATGGATTGTATTGAAGATCACCCACTACTGTCGGGCTCTAGCCTTACTGCATTGCGATATCCAAAAGTGGCGTGAATATTTTTAGGATATTTTTCCTAATTTTCTGCGAGCTATCGCCGCGCGGTAGCTTCCAGCACAACTTTCTCTATTTAAAACAGCCCGAAATTGAGTTTCAGGTGACGGTTTTTTGACAGAATTTGAAAGGGCTGTTTGCCCTAGCCGTCTAGAGGGAAGGAAGGGTCTTCCAAACTCATTTAGGAGGAGAGTTCTTCAAAGGAGATCAGAAGGAATTCATACACAAGGATTGAAGGCTATCAACATGATGATCAAGAAGCCTTCTTCCGAATATTCACGTGGAGAATCCTCTCTATGGAAAAAACTCTCATCAAGACACAACTTCACAGATCTAAAGGACGTCGAAGAAGAAGACTCTCAAGACACAAAGATCGAGCATTTGTAAGTGAATCAACATCAACATCAAGGGTTCTAGTTAGAGAGGAGTTTTCTCCTATTCTTTTATTTTCTATAACCTTTTTGTATTATGTGTGGAGAATTCGTATAGTGGACGTCGAATTCCTAGGAGTTTGTGAGAAATTGGCCTGGGAGGCCGGCAGATTTCTGGTAGGAATTTTTGGGAAATTATCCTGGGAGGATGTCTAGATCTGGGTGATCCAGTAGTCTCTAAGACCCTCCTGGGAGGAAGGTGAGAAACCGGTTCGTCGATCTTCTTGAGAAGAAGAGAGATAGCCAACCGATCTTGGGAGGGTCGGTATATAAACCAAAATATTATTTGATTCATCGCCTCCAATCTCTGGCATCACGGAGATCCAGTTTTTGTTATTGTAAACCATTGTTTAATTTTGAATAAAATTATATTTTTTTTATTTCACCTTAAATTCATGATTGAATGTTGTTAGGGCATTGAGGGTTGTGTGAGAAATTGGAAAGCAAATTTTTATAAGAAAAAGCGGCTTTGTGACCTACCGTCGTGCGGTAGTATCCTACCGCCCCGCGGTAACTTCCAGAATTGGTTGCCATTGCTAAAAATTCTTTTAATTTTGAATTCACTTAAAAACCTTATTCACCACCCCCCCCCACCCCTCTAAGGTTGCCACCAGTTCCAACAGGTATGGTGAGCGAGACACATGTTTCGCACCTAGCACCAGCTCAATAGTGAATTCGATCTCGCGTTGAGGAGGAATTCCAGTAAGATCTTTAGGAAACAAGTCCGCAAACTCCAACATAATATGAACGTCACTCAAATTGAACTTTGGCTCTACAACCTTTAATAGCGTGAAGAATAATTGTGCGCCCTTCCGAACCACCTTGACCACTTGGAAAGCTAACATCAATATCTTGCTCGAACCTTGCATACCAACAAATTTATTCTCGCTTTCGGTGTTCTGTCACAGTGTGACTTCCTTTGAGTTGCAATCAATGTAGACATGCTGCTCCAAGAGCTAGTTCATGCCAAAAATCACATCACTAAGATATCGGCAGTATAGATGCTTTCAATCCAAAGTCCTGACTTCCTATCTGCAACTTTACACTACTCCTACCGTTCGTACTAATCCCCTACCCATGAAGTATATTATAAGCAAAGTCACTTCGCTACATTTCCACAGCTAGAAAGGGTAAAGAAAGAGTTCTTGTTGAGCAGGTAATTATTAGGACGTAGCCTATTAATCATTATTGAACACACATATAGTCATGAACAAGGTATAACATACCAAATGCTACAACAATTGCCCACTATTTCATACCTGAACCAACATTGCCAAGATTATGGGCTCTCGACTGAATCTACTGGGATATAGTTGCATTCACTAGCTTTCATTTCTCCGCATATGACGAACAAGCCATTTTAGCCGTCTTTTGAGCACTATTGCGACAATCTCAGGCAAGGTGTCCTAACTTACCACAAGTGTTGAAACCAAAACTTGGCCTCAAGAAGAGTTCAGATCCAAGGGGTGTAGCCTACACCTACTTCTCTCGAACCAACACACCTGGTCGGGCATTAGAAACTAAGGAACAGACCCTGGACTATAGCATAGAGGTCCCACCACACACCCGGAAGATCTGAGATCGCTTCCCCTCCCAAGCCTAAAGTTTAGCTGGGCACCTTGGAGGGCACTCAAAGCCTACCAAGAACAATCTGAGGATGAAGAAAACCTGAGAACTGGATCCCCCTCAAAGGTGCCCTTAAGGGTCTATAATTTTCCAACTATTGTCTGCTCATAGTGGAATCCCGCATTTTGGTTCTACTATACGCAGCCCAAAGTTAGTCTACCAATAGAGGAACTCCGCCATTTGGAGGGGCTATTGGCAAGCCAGCCGGGGCATCCCGGTAAATTCATTGATGGGTGAGTGACTCTTGCAGCGAACACTCGTCTAGGCCTTGAGTTCCCGAAAAAGGCCAGCACTCGCCGCCTCGACCAGGATTAAGGTTGAGTGTAGGACTTTTTAGCCCTCTCGCCTCTCTCCTAGCTTGGACCTGGGGCAATTGTAATCCTATGTTTCCCACTAGCCCCCATACATTGACAAGTTGATCCTCTGCGAACTGAGGAATTCCGTTCTCACTCTCCCATCTGACTCGCCTAGGACCAAAGATGTTTTATTTGATTAGGTCTTCCCCCGATGAGCCCACTCGAAGAACACGAGGTTGTACAAAATCCTCGCTATTTGCGAGATTATCCCAAACTCGGAAAGAAACTTTCAACCCAGGTGTTCGGCGAGTGGTTGCTAATCCTGAGGTAATCTTATAGTGGGCTCCATAGTATGTTATATATACATATCAATCAAGGAGTAGGGAACGTCATTACCTTCCCCACTCCTCTTCCCAATCTTTCCCACATCATGCCTCTCTCTAAGGAGTTCCAAGATCTCCTTGCCAAAGTGAGGGAACTTCACTCGTCCAATATTATTGAACTCATACCATGGCTAGCTCATCGGTCCCCAAACAATGGGCTTATGCTTCAAGAGCTCCAGGAGGAGATCGGTGAGCAGCGACTGTGTATCTTGAACAAGGCTACATGAGGCTGGCTGACGAGGTGAGGTAAGGATCGGGAGGCAAGATGACTTACCCCGGACCATTCATTGACTGTATTGAAGAAAACATGTGTCTCGTGCATCGGGACCTCGAGACGGACTGCGAGTTTAACAATTCTCGCCGACCGCCTAGGACAGGGATGTGAGACCAAGGAAGATGAAAATGGCTTGCATTTTGAGCCTACTAGTGCTCGCCCCTAGTCCCCTGTGGCCTTTCCTTTGTCACTTGTTAGTTTTCTACTTTCTGCATTTGAGAACATTCCAAGAACTGGTTCATGTAATAATTGATGTACTAATTGATGCTTCTGTTTCATGCGAGTGCAGGATCTTAATTTACCGACTCGCTGTTTTATGATTCAAATTCTCGCTCAGCTCACTCGATGGTAGAATAGGTCTCGGAGGTTCGATGCCAAAGTTAGTGAATGGTCATGAGTGGGTGACCCATATTACCCTAGCTCTTTTTCTATAAATAGGACCCCCCACCATTCCTTAAACATCGTATTTACTGTCCCTGTACCTCCTTGACCCCTAATTTTTCGCCCTTAGCACTCGCAGATCATATTTTGCTGAGATGGATAAGGCGAGAGCTGATGCAGACGGAAGGTTGAAATGCGCAAAATAGTTTGTCGAGTACCCTTTATTTGACGGGAACCATTCAGAGGAGTATTCCTTACTTGTTGGTAGCCTTGTTGAGTTCAACCTCACTGTATTTTAGAAGTTCTTCATCTATCGGGCCACTAACGATGGGGTCGCCTCCTTCTCCGACTCGCAGTTCTAGGTGCGCGAGACCGCCAACAAAAATCACCATTGGGTAACAAAATTTGTCTTCATAAAGGGGGACCTCGGGAATATTCCTTACTTGCTTATTCAGCGAAGTGAGGAGACATACCGATCTCCGGTAGTGTCAGGTGACGATGCCAACCTCCATTAATTCTTTCTTCATAAGGACTTTGAGCTCGCCTTCCTGAGAAGGGGCCTCGACCTGCTCCCTCCAATTCTCCCGGGTGAAGGTACGATTCCCTCTCTCTTCACTTTGATCTCGCTAGTGAAAAATATTCCTTTTATAACGCTGATTAGTTTTTTTACAGAGGAGAGATTGATTCTGGAGCACCAGCCCTTTGCTAATGGTGGGTTTGATGTCAATCCACTCTCCCAGGAGAGGGCAGTTGCGGAGGCATACAAGAGATAGTTAGAAACATCCTCTCCCTCCATCAGTGGGAAGTGAACTACACCCACCGACTCTGACCCGCCCCGCACCCTGCCATCAAGGAAGAAATTAAAAAATACATCGGCGTCCAAAGGTAAGCAAGTCGAGAGAGACCAATAAGAGGATGGGTGGGGTGAGGGAGATCCTCCCAAATCTCCTGTCGGGATGGAGCTCGAGGTTCGTGAGGAGGAGCCGCCGAACGCGCATCGCAATTTTGGCCTCGACGGGAAGGTGAGGGATCACATCGGCGAGCTGATGGTGCTATGGGATGAGAAGGCCAACCAAATCTTGATCTCCTTGCTCCTTCCCTCCTGGTTAGAGTGTCGACATCCAAGCGAACATGCTTTCTCTCTCCGCTTCAGACTATACGGGCGTGAAGGCATATGACGACATGACCATGCAAAAGCTTGCCCACAAGAGCATGCGAGCTCAAATACGTTCTCTAGAGCTTGTGCGCATGGCTTTTCAATGAGGCTTTACTCTTAGTCGTAAGTGGAATGATGTTGAGGAGGCGCGAGCTCTCGCACAGGACGCGGTGGCGGATTTGAAGCCGAAGCTAGAGATCGCCGAAGACCTTCTTGAGAATAACTCTGGCGGGGTGGTAAGTGTCGATCATGCTAGGCCTCCACGTCATCACTCTTACTCTTCTTATGATCCTTTAATTATTGTAGGACGCCCAGACCACCAACCGCATGTGCATGCACGTCGCCAATTTGGAGGGGAAGAACCAACAGCTGGAGGGACAGAACAAACAACTCAAGGATGAGATCACTCGCCTGGTTGAGACCATCCTTCCTCCGGCTCGCGGTGAGTCGAGCAGTCAGTGAAGAAATCTGCGGATGTATAGCGAGGCAGAGGTCAATAAATGATGAGGGTCACCTCTATCAAGGCTACAGATCACAGGCTTCATATGATGTGGGATCTCAGAGTGTTGACGCACGACTGCAAGAGGGTCACCGCCAAGGAGCTGGTCCCTGAGCTGTTTTTCCCATCCCCGTACATGGCGAGGAGGAGGATGAGTTCGACTCGCTTTTCGACAAAGTGGATGGCGTTCAAGATGATCAGTCAGGAGGATCCGAATAGGGAGGGACTTGTTGTACATTTTCTCATTTCTCCTTGTAACCTTTTGTTTCTTTCTTATACACTCGCCTACGAGGCAACCTTTTTAATGAAAGATTTCTTTATTTTCTTCTGTATACTTCCTCTCCCGATATTTTACTCGTGATATTCTCTTTAGGACTTTATGTGCGCTCTCCATGAATCCAATTTGTTGATCTGTAATCGTGGTTATCTTTCTGGGAGAGTGTCATGTCGTACTAGCACGTACACTACCTTCGAATAAGCAAGTATTTTAAGGTAAAAACAGCTATGCTAGCATCCATCCGAGCTAGGTCAGTTACAATGGTTCGCTTCCTTTAAGCATGTGCTACTAACAGGTTATTCATTCTCTCACTTTTGGAGATTAGGTTCGAGTTTAAACCTAGTAACCGCTCGCCCCTTGACCCAACGTTGTTCGATGTTGGTTCTGTTGGCGTTACCATTGTGATCTGGAAGTGATCAAGCATGTGGCCTAACTGCCAACTCAGTATGAGCCTATGAGGGTCGCACATAAGATTGTGGAGAAATTGGGAGATTGAATTTGTATGATATAGCTCATATGATGAGTTTAAAAGACTTAGTTCAACCTAGCTTAATGGTGTCGAGTGCGTTGAGACCAGTCAACGCTTTCATCGAGTTAAGCATTAAATCGTCGAATGGCAGCGTTGAATGTGCTGAGTATATTCAACGATTCATAGAGTCAAACTATTGATTCGACGAGTATGACACTTAAGCGTTGAGTGTATTGATTATACTAGGCGATTCATTGAGTCAAGGTGTTGATTCGACGAGTCTAGGTCTCATGCGTTGAGTGCGTTAAGCTCACTCAACGCCTTTGTCGAGCAAAGGGTTACTTGATGAATCTGACACTTAGGCGTTGAGTGAACTCAAAGCTTTCGTCGAGTCATATGATGAATCGACGAGTATGGCGCAGAAAGCGTTGAGAGCGTTGAGTCCACCCAATGCCTTCGCAGAGTCAAGCGTTGAGTCTGCTGGGGATGGAATTGAGTTTGTCGTGTATCTTATGGATACTCGACGATTCGTCGAGTATAAGATGATACTCGACGATTCGTCATATATGCCATGGATACTCAACGATTCGTCGAGACAAGGTTTGTCTGGCCGAAATTCTGGAATCTAAGTCCTAGGCCTGTGGATAGCAACAGAACTATTCTGTTTATTTCTTGGGTATAAATAGGAAGTTTTAGGGTTTCTACGGGATGCGATATTTCTGTCCAAGCACACAAGCCATACTGTGCGAAAGATGGTCGACCTAAAAACCTGACGAAAGTCGTTCTGCCTTCGTCGTTACTGTTGCCGATCCCGATCCTGGCGAGTGTCGTTTCCGCCTCTCCTTCAGCATATCTAGTAGTCCGTGGAGACGCTGAGTGTCCTCTACCGACCTAGTGCTTGTTCGACAAGTGGCTGCGGGATCTCCTGATCGTTTGGATTTCCTGTAGAGGCGCGAATATACTTTTTGCGCTCAGGACACGAGTCGCTTAGTGACCGTCTGATTTTTCTGGAGCATCTTGGTTGAGTATAGACTCAATCCCTCAAAAGTAATTTTATTTACAACAAGATTTACTTCTTGATTCATGAATATTGCCAGATCCGAATTCTTTGGGCTTTTCTTGTTCATTATTTTCGCTACGCACAAGTGTTGTGTTGTGTAGAAAAATCCAACAGTGGTATCAGAGCCAGGTTCGAGCAATATTCATCATTTCAGAAGCTGCTAAATCCATGGCGTGTAGATTTGGAGATTTTAGAAGTGTTCTAAAATGCCAAAATCTATTCTTGGAACTCCACCAAGAACGCATGTGATTTCATTGTTGTTACTTCTTAATAGTAACCATCACTCTTGTTGGTTTGTGAAACCAAGTATGTGGTAGATTTTGAATCTCACACAAAAAGTGACGAGCTTGTCTACTGTGTAAGTGGAGTTCATGTTGATCACGTCTAGTGCATGTAAATCTGAAGATTTATAAGTGTTCTAGATATTCAGATTTAGTCCAGCTCATCAAGTGTTGATGATGATTTTATTGTGCACATATGGGATGCATTTGAATTACGATTGCTGTTGTTTCATTCTGTGGATGTGCATAGTGGTTAATTGTTAACTGCGATTAAATGTTAATCAACAATTTAAAAATCCCTTAAGCAATATTAAGTATTCAAATGTCTTTCGATGGATGACACTCTTCCTGCCTCGACCGATGAAGTGTGGGCTTGCCAAAGCAAGGTGCATTAATATATCTTGGTAAGGGTGCGAGAGGATAATTGTGATATCCCACTGTCGACATCGAGTCAAACTTAACTGGGTGACCTCAAAGGTTGAGTGCCCAGAGGCATAGGGTTGGCATGCACCATATGATGGAAGCGAATAAAGAGTTATTCACCAGCCATACAAGAGTTGCATTGTGATGCAACTAGCAAGCGTTGTCTACTTAAATCGCTGCATTGTGAGAGAAAAGCCAAAGCTGATCATAGTGTTAGTGAAATATGGATCTTGTCCACTAAGAGAGTAACTCGCAAAAACTCTCTGAATTGATATCGAGGGTTAATAGTTTGATAAAAATAGTGAGAGTTATTTTGATTAAAGTCCTAATTGAAATTACAAAATGTATTTTAAAATGTAGTACTGATTTACTTTGTGTTGATCCTTGTAGAATTTCCATGGCAAGTGGTTCACATTCCACCCTGTCCCTAAGGGCCATCCTTGAGAAGGAAAAGCTGAGTGGGACTAATTACTTAGACCGGTATAGGAGCTTGAGAATTGTTCTCAGGCAAGAGTGCAAGCTCTATGTTTTGGATGAGGTATCCCCTGATGAACCTATCGGGAATGCATCCCGTACTGATAAGGATGCTTATAAGAAGTATCTTGACGATTCTTTCGACGTCGAATATCTCATACTGGCAACCATGATCTCTGAGCTCCAAAAGCAACATGAGGACATGGGTTGCAAGGAAATTGACGAGCATCTCAAGAAAATGTTTCAAGGTCAAGTTCGTCAAGAGAGATTTGACATCACTAAGACATTATTTCAGTGTAAGAAGGGAGCTCGGGACCTAGTAGGGACTCACGTACTCAAGATGATTGGGTATATATAGAACTTTGAGAGAATAGGCTTCCATCTAAGTCAAGAGTTGGCCACAGACCTAATCCTGCAATCGTTGTCGGACAGTTATGAGCAGTTTGTCTTAAACTACAACATGAATGAAATAGACAAGATACTGCTCGAGATCCTAGGCATGTTGCGAACTGTCGAGATCAACATGAAGAAGGACAAGATTGTTAGCCTCATACTGATGGTGCATAAAGGCAAGGCTAGGGCCAAGGGCTTCAAGAAGACAAAGGTAGGACCTAAGTCTGCTCTGGAGCCCAAGTCTTCAACACTGAAGAAGAAGGGCTTTGTGAAGAAGGGAAATACCACCACTGTGGCAAGGCTGGTCATTGGAGGAGGAATTGTCCTTCGTACATTGAGATTCTGCAAAAGATGAGGGGAGGTATGACCTCCGCTTCAAATATCTATGTTATAGAGATAAACCTTTCTTCTCCTTCATCCTGGGTATTAGATACCGAATGTGGTTCTCATATTTGTATAAATGTGCAAGAACTAGGAAGGAGAAGATTGCTGAGTAAAGGAGAGGTAGACCTACGTGTTGGCAATGGAGCAAGAGTTGATGCAGTGGTCGTAGGAGTTTACCGTCTTTATTTGCCCAGTGGGCTTGTAATTGGATTAGATAATTGTTATTTTGTTTCATCCATAACTAGAAATATTATATCTATTTCATGCTTGGACATGATTAGATTTTCTTTTATTATTAAGAATAATTGTTGTTCTATATTTAAGAATGATGTTTGTTATGGTATATCCCAGATGTTTAATGGTTTATATGTTTTGAACTTAGACCATCAGATCTATAATATAAAAAATACTAAGAGACTAAGAACGAATGACTCAAACCTTACATATCTTTGGCATTATTGTTTGGGCCATATAAATGAGAAACGTATATTCAAGCTCCATAGAGATGGACTATTGGACTCATTTGATTATGAATCATTTGAGAGATGCGAGTCTTGTTTATTAGGCAAGATGACTAAGGTCCCTTTCACTGTAAACAATGAGAGGGCTGATGATCTCTTGGGTATAGTATATAGTGATGTATGTGGACCCATGAGTTCTATAGATAGAGGTGGGTATTTCTACTTTATTAAATTTACTGATGATTTCAGTAGATACAAATACATGTATCTTATGAAGTGCAAATCCGAAACCTTTGAAATGTTCAAAGAGTTTAAGAACGAAGTAGAGAACCTGCTGGGTAAGAAGGTTAAAGCACTCCGATCTGATCGAGGTGGCGAATACCTGAGTCATGAGTTCCGTGATCATCTGAAAGAGTGTGGTATTGTATTACAGCTCACTCCACCTAGAATACCGCAGCATAATGGTGTGTCTGAGCTGAGGAATCATACTCTGTTAGACATGGTACGGTCGATGATGAGTCATGCAGATCTGTCAGTTTCCTTTTGGGGTTTTGCTCTAGAAATTGCTGCTTTTACACTAAATTGTGCTCCAACGAAAGCGGTTCTAAAGACACCATATGAGATATGGACTGGGAAGCGTCCTAGTATGTTGTTCATTAAGATCTGGGGCTGTGAGGCATAGGTGCAATGTCAAATGTCTGACAAGCTGGAACCCAAGTTAGATAAGTGTTATCTTGTGGGGTATCCCACAAAAACTAAAGGGTACTATTTCTACCTACCGTCCGAGGGCAAAGTGTTTGTCGTAAGGACAGGTGTCTTTCTTGAGAAAGAGTTCTTGAGTAGAAAGACTGCTAGGGTAGAACTTGAAGAAGTTCAAGAACCATAAACTGTGAATGAACCGGAATTAGAACCTAAGCCAGGACTACAAGTTATTGTAACTAGAGAACCTACTCGGGAAACAAAAAGTTCTGCGTAGACTTGGTAGACCAAGGTTTGAGCCTGAAAGATATGGATTTCTCGTGTCTCAAATAGGTAATGTGTTTCTTATGGATCATAATAGTGAGTCAGCAACCTACCAAGAGGTTATGAGTGGACCGGAGTCCGAGAAGTGGCTTGAGGCCATGAAATCTGAAATGGACTCCATGTATGAAAACCAAGTTTAGACCTTGGTGGAACCACCTGAAGGTGTACAACCCATAGGGTGCAAGTGGGTCTTCAAGAAGAAGACCGACATGGATGGGAATGTATAAACATTTAAAGGGCGACTAGTATCTAAGGGTTTTAAGCAAATTCATGGTATTGACTACGATGAGATCTTTTCCCATGTTGCCATGGTTAAGTCCATCAGAATTCTGCTTGATATTACTGCGTATTATGACTACGAGATCTGATAGATCGATGTCAAAATAGCTTTCCTAAATGGAAACCTCCTTGAGGAAGTGTATATGACACAACCGAGGGTTTTGTATCTTCAGGTGAAGCCACTAAAATATGCAAGCTGTAGAGATCCATTTATGAATTAAAACAGGCTTTTCAAAGTTGGAATCTTCATTTCAATGAAAAGATCAAAGAGTTTGGTTTGATCAAGAACGAGGATGAACTGTATGTTTACAAGAGAATCAGTGGATGCATAGTTGTCTTCCTGATATTATATGTAGATGGCATACTGTTGATCGGGAATGACAAACTGACCCTACAAGTTATTAAGAATAACCTAGGGGACTACTTTTCTATGAAGGACTTGGGTGAAGCGACTTATATACTTGGTATTAAGATCTATAGAGATAGATAGAAAACGTTGCTTGGTTTGACCCAAAGTACATACATTGATAAGGTGTTGAAGTGATTCAACATGCTTGAGTCCAAAAAAGGATTCTTACCCATGTCTCATGGTGTGAGTCTCTCTAAGGACCAGTGTCCTAAGTCTTGTAAAGATAAAGATCGCATGAAGTTGATTCCATATGCTTCAGCAATTGGGTCAATCATGTATGCAATGATATGTACTAGACCCGATGTATCTTATGCCTTGAGCATGACTAGCAGGTATTAGCCTGATCCCAGTGAAAGTCACTGGATTGTCGTTAAGAATATACTGAAGTACTTGCAAATGACTAAGGATACGTTATTGGTATTTGGTGGAGAGGAAGAGCTCGTTGTAAGTGGTTACATGGATGCTAGCTTCCAAACTAATAGGGATGACTCAAAGTCTCAGTCAAGTTACATATTTTGACTTAATGGAGTTGTTGTTAGCTGGAAGAGTTCCAAGCAGGAGACAGTTGCCGATTCTATAACTAAGGTCGAGTATATCGTCGTTGTAAATGCAGCGAAGGAGGCTGCATGGATTAGGAAATTCATCGGTGAGTTAGATGTAGTTCCTAGCATTATTCGTCCTGTATATCTCTACTATGACAACAACAGTGCAATTGTACTTGCTTAAGAACCTAGATCTCTTCAACGCTCCAAGCACATACTTCGGCGATTCCATCTAATTCGATAGATTGTCGATCGAGGAGATGTGAGCATTAGCAGAGTGCTGACTGAGGAGAACATTGTGGATCCACTGATAAAGCCTCTCGCATAGAGAAAGCATGATGGTCATGTTAGATCTATGGGTATACGATACCTGAATGTTCAACTCTAGTAGGAATCTTGTTGATTGTATGTTTGTTGGCTGTAATATTTCATTTGATGAATAAGAGTACTGTATACATTTCATTTATATATTTTGGCAAGTTCTTTTATTTTGTTATTATTTCTATTGCGATAGAATAGTTAACTATAATAAATGCCCTAAGAATATTTGCTTCCATAGGAGTCAAGTAGTGACTTGAAAGTGAGAGCCTATAATCTTAGAAGCTTCATTCTTAAAAGGTCCCTGGTCGTCGTATCATCTTAGAAGCTAAGGGCGATAATGATACCTTTAAGACTAGCATGTTCGTTGACTGATAATCATTCCTCACAGGTTATGATATTGTGATATCATGTCATCACATGTGTACTTGTTATAAACAAGTTGTACTGGACAAACCCACCATGAGAATACTTTGTGTATTATTATATAAACGTGTCACAAGTATGGCTCAAGTGGCATTGGTGTTTGTGGTCTTTTGACCTGAAATGACAACATTTATCGAGGAAGAGTATGCTTTGATGCCATCAAAAGGCAAGTATTGAGAAAGTTAGATGATAAAGGTGGTTATTGGGTATATTACGAATCATTTGTGTGTTTGTGTGTGAGCAGAGATGGGATTTGTCCTCCTTTATGACAGGAGTTGCATCCATGGTCCCCTTGATAAAATGGGACTGATAAATGCATGGTCATGTTTGGTTGAGTCAATATATGAAATTTATTAACTTAAGGTTAGCAAGTCACCTAGAGGGGGGTGAATAGGTCTTTGAAATTTCTTAAGTTTTTTTGTTGTTTTCTTACTAAGTGATCTAGAGCTTGTCCTTAGTACCTGCAATATAAGAAAAAAACAAGCAACACAGCAAAGCACACATATATTTATAGTGGTTCACAATTGGGTACATCCACTTTCCCTCTCACATTTCTAACTTATATTAGACAAGGCACAAACTCCTCCAAAATGCTCCTCAGAGCTTACACTTCAGGCCCTCAGCCTTACACTCAGGTTCTCTTCAGAACCCTACCTCAGAACCATAAAGATTCCTACCTCAGAGCACTGTAGTGCTCCTACAGCTCAGTGGTCCATAAACCACCTACCTCAGCCTTATCTCTAAGGCCTACAGCTCAGGCTTTCCAACCTACAACTTTAGGCACAAGGCCCTACTCTCAGAGTGCTGCAACACTCCTACAGCTCAGTACCCTTCCAGGTACCTACCTCAGTGCCCTTCCAGGCACCTACAGCTCAGCCTCCTCCAAGGCCTACAACTTAGTGACACATTTATCACGTACAGTTCAGTGACTCAATAGTCACCAACCTCAGGCACTAGGCTCTACTACTCAGGCTGTGAGGATAGCCCTACTCTCAAATACACACTTGGAACCTATCTCAATACCCCAGCAGGGCACCTACCACAGTGACTAATTAGTCACCTACAACTCAAGCACAAAAGGCCCTATAGTTCTGATTCAGACAACCTAAATCCTATAGGAATTTAATCAAGAAGTTGAAATAAATTAAAACTCTGACTGAGAGATAAATCTCTGAGTCTACCTTGCTGGACTGAGCAGATATCAGTCCAGCTCTCTTACTGTAGAAGGAATTAGTCTTCTTCTACAGCTAACTGCTTATCTACTGCACTGAAGAACAGCTATCTGCTATTGAAGGCTGATGGCCCTTCACACAACTATCTCTCCTCATTGATTAGATGAATCAGCCAACTTGTTTTGCAAATAACTAACTTCCTGAACTAAAAAAGCTTCAGCTATCTTTCTCTATCTACTGGTTTGTACTGCTGGACTTAGCTTTCAAGCTCGTCGGTGAAGATGAAGCCCAGCCGCCTCTATTTTTCGTTTTCTTTTGTTCGTTTTTTGTTATTTTTTTACCATAATCCCCTTTTCTCTCTTCTTTTTATATCTGTTGATTTGAATCATTGACACAATTTGAGTATGGGCCCAGCCAAGGATGGTGAGCGCCACCTCCCTCAAAAGAGGACAAATAGTAGCTTCTGGCGCTACTGTAGCTTTGCCGCAATGGCATGAACTATTTTGACTTTGTTGACTTTTGGTGACGTCAGCAGTGGTCATCTGATACTGCTGTAGCTTTCCCGCAACGGCACGAAATACTTTGCCTTGTTGACTTCTGGTGACATCAACAGTGGTCATCACTTTCTTGACTTAGAAAAATTCCAGAACTCATTAAGCATTGAGTGATGTTAAGTCACTCAATGCACGCTGACTTAGCTCTTTATTAGAAGCGTTAAGTGAACATGCTTCACTCAATGCTTTTGGACTTAGAGAATTTCTACTGGCTTTGTCTCAACGGTTCCTTCTCAACTGTCTCAATGGTTTCTTCTTCACAGCTGAGACTATATCCTATCTCGGCGATTTCTTTTCAACTGTCTCAATGCTTTCTTCTTCACAGCTGAGACTATCTCCTGTCTCAGCGGTTTTGCTGAGATATTATTCTCTCAACGCTTTGCATTGAGCTTCTCAGCTGTCTCAGCGGTTATGCTGAGACATTCTTCTCACCTGTCTCAGCAGTTTCAACACTTTTGCCTTAGTCAAATTATCTGACTTCCAGCTTACTCTTTTTGTTCACCTATCCAATCAAGGATAACATGCATGCATGAACTTAAGCACACATCAAATACATTATGACCCTTAGCATGATTGTTGATGGCTCTTCAAATCCTGAGGAACATTGTATGGTATAATTCTCAACAATATATGATATTGGGCTCACCAATTTTTGGAAGCCCATTCTAGACCATAAAATTGGGATTGAATAATTATGAGGGTGACACGGTCTATACCTCTAGTTCTATTTGGATGTAAGGGACGAAGGGACATGACAACACTGTAACATTGGTCACAATAGCTATTGACTTTAATAAACTCTTACTGTTTGGGGAGCAATGATGTATTGCTAGATGCCGCTCATTGTTTGTGAAGCTTCTGTTTGATACTTTCAAGATCAAGTGGGAGACTGTTGGGGTTACCATTGTGATCTGGAAGTGATGAAGCATGTAGCCTCACTGCCAACTCAATATGAGCCTATTAGGGTCGTACATAAGATTATGGATAAATTAGGAGATTGGATTTGTATGATATAGCTCATATGATGAGTTGAAAAGACTTAGTTCAACCTACCTTATTAGCATCGAGTGTGTTGAGACCAGTCAACACTTTCGTCGAGTTAAGTGTTAACTCGTTGAATGGTGGTGTTGACTGTGCTGAGTATATTCAACGATTTGTCGAGTCAAACTATTGATTCGACGAGTATGACACTTAAGCGTTGAGTGTATTGACTATACTCGATGATTCGTTGAGTCAAGGTGTTGATTCGACGAGTCTGGGTCTCATATGTTGAGTGTGTTGAGCTCACTCAACGCCTTCGTCGAGTAAAGGGTTACTAGACAAATCTGGCACTTAGGCGTTGAGTGCATTGAGTGCACTCAACGCCTTCGTTGAGTCATATGATGAATCAGCGAGTATGGAACAAAAAGTGTTGAGAGCATTGTGTCCACTCAACGACTTCGCAGAGTCAAGCGTTGAGTCTGCTGGGGATGGCATTGAGTTCATCATGTATCTTATGGATACTCGATGATTCGTCGAGTATAAGATGATACTCGATGATTTGTCGTATATGCCATGGATACTCGACGATTCGTCAAGACACTAGTTGTCTGGCCAAAATTTTGGAATCTAAGTCCTGGGTCTGCGGATAGCGATGGAACTGTTCTGTTTATTCCTTAGGTATAAATAGGAAGTTTTAGGGTCTCTACGGGATGCGATATTTCTGTCCAAGCACACGAGCCATACTGTACGAAAGACGGTAGACCTAAAAGCCCGATGGAAGATGTTCCACCTTTGTTGTCGCTATTGCCGATCCGGATCCCGGCGAGTGTCGCTACCGCCTCTCCTTCAATAGATCTAGCAGTCTGTGGAGATGTTGAGTGTCCTCTCCCAACCTAGTGCTTGTTCGACAAATGGTTGTGGGTTCTCCCGATCATGTGGATTTCCTGTAGAGATGCGGATATACTTTCTGCGCTCCGGACTTGAGCCGCTTAGTGGTCAGCTGATTTTTCTGGAGCATCTTGGTTGAGTATAGACTCAATCCCTCAAAGGTAATTTTATTTACAGCAAGCATTACTTCTTGATTCATGAATATTGTCAGATCTAAATTCTTTGGGCTTTTCTTGTTCATTATTTCTGTTGCGCACAAGTGTTGTGTCATGTAGAAAAACCCAACAGGTTCCTCGAGGAATAGGCGAGTGTTTGGTTTGTGAGATCCACCTAGGGACAACCCCACTTGTTTACTTCTTTCTAGTTTTCTAGCCACTCCAGTTAGTGGGAGTCTGACGAGCTTTCTCGAGGCCAACATTACCATAACTTTTTCAACCTTCCACCGAGTGAGTCTTCGGCTCTGCCATCTAGTGAGAGTTTGGTTAGCGGATCTGCTCGGGGACAACAATACCAAAACTTTCCTTTCAACCTACCACCGAGTGAGCCTTCAACCCTGCCAGCTAGTGAGGGCCTTGTCGGCGGGTCTGCTTGGGGATAATTAATACCATAACTTTCCTTTCAACCTTCCATCATGTAACACCTCCATCAGTCACATAAAGTATAACAAATGGTCCGGCCGGGGCCACACGCCATATTTCACAAACAGTCGGCGGAGTTATGTATTAATCTCAAAACTACCTGCAACTTAACTTAAAGCATTCTAGCAGAAGCTTCAGGGGTTAATTTTGAACTCAAACAATACAAATGTCCTATATATATATATATATATATATATATGGAATATTTTATAGAAATACACAAAAGTCCTTAAGGCCTACAACGGTTTCCTCTTTCACAAGTATTTTCATACATCGGCACACAGGCCGGCCATACATGAAAACACTAAAAACTCTTCGCTTGGCCTTGGAGGGTCGGCACAGCAACAAGGGCAGCTACTCGTTATTTTCCACTCGGCTCTCCAGTACCTGCACGGGGACATTCCACCAGATGGTGGCAAACAAGGCAACAGTCAGCTTTTAGCTGACCAAATTATAACGACCCTACCCCATACCCGGGACAGCGGTATTCCTTCCCTACAGGCATAACATTAACACAACAAATATATCACAAGAAGGCACACTCAAGCACAATTCAATATATCACAAACGAGTGCCTCAGCGGTCAAATGTTTTGTGCACTCAGGGCACATTCTCGGTGTGCCGGATTACCAGGGTTCCACCACCGTTCAGAAGTCCAAGACTTGACGGTCAACTTTGAGCATTTCAGTCTTTCCGGCACAGGGCCTAAGACTCTCATTATGCCAATGACGAAAGCCAATTGCTTTAGTCGATCCAGCCCGGACTGACATAACGCGGGTACGGTTCAGCACTGTTCATGTTGCTCAAATCTTCATGTCATTGACGAAAGCTGAAGCAATCAAGCCCCATGACAAGATGCGGGTCAACCTCCCCTTTCTCGTAAATAACACATAACTCAAGTTATGCACAATGGCTCTCACAGCCACTAAATTGGTCCCCAGGCTCACAGCTCACATATTAGCCCCACACGGTCTCTACGAGATGGGCCCTACAAGTATAATGCTATCTGGGAGCTATGGCCAGCGATAGTCACTACCGTCTGGCGTTAGCGACAGAGCTCTCATCTATCTCCAAACTCAGCCACAACTGGAACATCTTTCCAGCCAAAACCCTGCAGTATCCTACATTACCAGAAAACTAGTCTTTCACATCAATCAGGGCTCATCGGGAGCTATCACCGGAGATACTCGCTGTCACCTGGCGATATCCAACAGTTATGCAAACTGTGGTATTTTCTGGGTATTTCTTTGAAGCACATCTCCAGTACATCCTGTAACTCTCATTTCACAGGTCTAACCCACAGACCCCGTAAACTACTCGTTTATACTTGGAGTCTTCTCAGGCATGCAAAAAAAACATCAGTAATCCAGACCAACATGTCCAGATGGGCTTCACTCAACATGCATATTCCGTACTGAGATTTCCGGATTCTATATGCAAAACCACCAGAGGATATCACGTATCAACCCATCGGAATTCCCTCGATTCTCCACCTTTTGGTGGAGGATTCTATATATGTGCAAAAAAGAGGACTTTACTTGTCCAAGAAGGAAGATTGTTACCCTTGTAGATCTTTTCGGAGCCATGAATAAGTATTTTATCCGGATGGAAAGGAGCGCATATCTTTCCTCTTCACGGATCTTACTTCGGCTCTTGAATCTGACCACAGGATCTCCTTCCCTTAGCTAGCAAAGCTTCAGCCTTCAGCCTTCTTCTTCCTTAGCTCTTTCTTTTAAGAGAGTAATGAAAAGGAAGAGAAAGAGTGGGAGAAGAGTAATGACTTCTCTTTTCTCCACTCCTCTGCTTAAGTGTTCTCAAAATTAATCTCAGCCATAGGATCATTTCATCCAGAGAAAGCAAAGGCCACAATTTCAGTTGACAAGTCAAAATTAACGCTATTGCCGGGTGATATCCGCTATCGCCTGGCGATATCGTCAGTAGACGCTTTGAACCCAATCAACCACCGCTCTTCGACCGCCGTCCGGCCATCCAACACGTGTCCAACCATACGTGGTAGTATCGCCCAGCGATGCCCACTATCACCACTCTGATAGCTCACTCAATGCTTCATCGAGTGCGTTTTGAGCATCGAGTGTGTTGAGTCTACTCAACGCTTCGCTGAAGGCATTGAGTGCGTTGAGTGCTATCGCTATCGCCAGCGATACTCACTATCGCCGTGTGATAGTATTCGTCGAGCCAACTCAATGCTTTGTTAAAAGCGTCGAGTGCAACGAGTCCACTCAACACTTCATTGAGAGTATCGAGTGTTATCGCCAGCGATACGCACAGTCGCCCGGCGATAGCCACCAAAGGTTCTGTTTTCTCATTTTTGGGGTGTTGCGAACCTCCCCTCCTTACAAAAATTTCATCCCGAAATTTTATTCATCTGTAGGTACACATAAACAACAACAATTATGTTACAATATTATTTTACAAACAACTCGGGAAACTCATCGCGCATGGTTTGCTCATGCTCCCATGTGAGTTCTTCACAGACATAATTGTCCCAACGGACTTTGACCATCCTGATTGCCTTGTTTCGCATCAGTTGCAAGGTGCGTCTGTGTTTTCCAAGATAGACCTGAGATCAGGCTACTATCAGCTTCGAATCCGGGAGGAAGATATTCCCAAGACTGCCTTCAGCTCCCGTTACGGTCTCTACGAGTTTCTGGTGATGCCTTTTGGGCTCACCAATGTACCCTCCGCCTTCATGGCCCTAATGAATAAAGTCTTCGAGCCCTTCTTTGACCACTTTGTGATCGTCTTCATTGATGATATTTTGATCAACTCAAAGACCAAGGCAGACCATACTAGGCACCTGCATATGGTGCTACTAAAACTCCGAGAACACGCCCTCTTCACCAAATTCAGTAAGTGCGAGTTTTGGTTGGAAGAAATTGGATTCTTGGGCCACACTATAAACAAGAAAGGGGTAACAGTATATCAAGCCAAGATCCAGGTAGTGCAAAATTGGCCACCACTTAGAACGGCGGCTGATATCTGAAGCTTTCTTGCTCTGCCAGATATTATAGGAAATTCGTCGAAGGCTTCACCAAGATTACTTTACCACTAACTGCCTTCACCAGAAAGGATGTTACGTTCTGATGGACACCGGAATGCAAGACCGCATTCGTTGAATTAAAGAAGCGGTTGACTTCTGCACCAATCCTTACGATCCCCGGAGGGACCAAAGGATTCCAGATCTACATTGATGCCTCCCTGAAGGGATTAGGAGTTGTCTTGATGCAGCATGGCAAGGTGGTGGCCTACGCATCTTGCCAATTGAAGTCGCATGAATTAAATTATGCAGCTCATGATCTAGAGTTGGGCGTTGACGTCTTCGCCCTTAAAATCTGGAGGCATTACTTGTACGGAGTAAGATGTGAGATCTTCTCCGACCACAAGAGCTTCAAATACATCTTCACTCAGAAAGAGTTGAATCTTCGATAGCGCCGATGGTTAGAATTCCTGTGCGATTATGATTTCGCTCTCCAATATCACCCCAAAAAAGCTAATAGGTTCGCTGACGCTTTGAGCCACCAGCCTTCGATAGCTGGGAGTTGGATGGAGCAAATCCCTAAGGAGTTATTCCAGTCTTTAATAGACTTGGAAATTACCCTGGTTGCCCGAAGAGATCCGGAGGAATACAATGCTCAGCTGTATTGGATGGAGATCAAATGCGACATCCGAGATCGGATACGAGAAGCCCAGAAGATCGACACAGATTTGGTTCCAATCATTCGATCTCTGCAAGGTGGAGCACAGGAGGATTATAATCTGCATGACGGGATTCTACAATTCAAGCATTGCATATTTTTCCCCCTACCGGAGGGATTCACGAAGAAATTATGCAAGAAGCCCACCAGTCGAGATACTTTATTCATCATGGTGTGGCCAAGATGTATGTGGACCTGCGTAGAACCATTTATTGGCCTGGAATGAAAAGAGACGTCACTAACTTCGTGTCCCAGTGTCAGACATGGCAGAAGGTTAAAGCTGAATATCGCAGCCCAGGAGGACTGTTGCAGCCCCTGCTAATACTAGAATGGAAATTTGAAGATATCTCCATGGACTTTTTCCATGGCCTACCTCGATCCCGTGCAGGAAACGACTCTATTTGGGTGGTCGTATATCGACTTACCAAGGTGGCGCAATTCATTCCAAATCGACAGGGTGACGGAGTTGATATTTTGGCCAGAATGTTCCTAGAGCAGGTAGTTCGGTTCCACGGAGTGCCAAAGTCTATCGTGTCAGATCTTGACGGGCGTTTCACATCTAAGGAGTGGAGGCGAGTGCAGGCATACTTGGGGACCAAGTTGGCCTTTAGCACCGCCTTGCACCCACAGACAGATGGACAGAAGAAAAGGACAAACGGACGATGGAGGATCTACTTTGACTATGCATAATAGAACATAATGAGCCATGGGAGCAGTTGTTACCTCTGGTTGAGTTTTCTTACAATAACAGCTACCAGGCTAGCATCAAGATGGCTCCGTACGAGGCATTGTATGGTAGGCATTGCCGAACCCTGTTGACTTGGGCTCAGGAAGAGGACCCAGGTGCCTTGGGAGTGGCTTACATTGATGACACTACGGTAGCGATACGGCTGATCCAGGAACGGGTACAGGAGGCGCAGAGCCGGCAGGCCAAGTATTATGATGCACGACACTGACCGGTGGAGTTAAGCGTGGGAGAAATGGTGTTTTGAAAATCAAGCACATGCATGGTTTCTCCCGATTGAGGAAGTAGAAAAAGCTAGATCCCCGCTACCTGGGCCCCTATCAGGTGATAGAACGCGTTGGCCCTATTGCCTATCGATTAGCCCTGCCCCCAGAACTAGGAAATCTTCATGATGTATTTCATGTCTCCTCCTTGAGATGAGTTCTCCGGAAACCAGAGCAGCATCTACCTACACCACCAGTACAACTGCGATCGGACAGATCCGTCCAGCTCAAACCAATCAGAATCGTAGATCATAAAGTGAAGAATCTACGTAACAAGACCATCCCAATGGTCAAGATATTATGGTCAAATCACAGACAAGATGATTACACTTGGGAACCAGAGGCGCTCGTCCGCGAAAAGCACCCAGAACTCCTTCCCCAGGTATGTTACTCTTTCCCCCTACTTCGAGCAAATTTTCGGGGACGAAAATCCTTTTATTTTTATTGGATTGTAACATCTCGACTTTTATTGGGCCACCAGAACCCTAGTGGGCCCAATAAAAGTGACCTGAACCCCTACTCGTAACCTGGTAGAAGGTAACCATAGGCGGGAAATATAGTTAGAGAACTCCGATTTGAGTTCCGTCTGTTCCCGTGGCCTCGTATAGTCAATACGAGCACGTCGGAACTCGTTCTGTTGGACCCCGAGGTCATGTGGTGGATGTAACCGTTCCTCGTAAAACGCCTCGAGAGCCAGACTTTGGATATCGGTCTAAAGGACTCTGATTTGAGTTTATCCAATTCATGTAGTCTTGTATGACCCATACGAGGGCATCAGAACTCGCTGTGTTGCAATCCGAGATCTAACGACGGATATAAATATTTTGATCATTTTAGTGTGTCGCGACGCACAGATTTTGCACTTGTACCAAATGAACTCCAATTCGACCCCGGTCAGTGGCGTTGGATTCGTATGGTCAATACAAAGTCAACAGAATTGGTCTCGGCCGGTTTCGATGATGGGTGGTCAAACCGTGCTCAAATCAAGCTCAGTCGTGCACCAAAAAGCGTGTGCACACCAATTGTGACACGACACTCCAACTTTGACCCAACCCCGATGACTTGGACCTATTTTGACTTTGATCCCCATGGGTTGACCCACCCTAGGGTTGACTTTGGTCAAACCCTCCATTTTTCCCATTTTCGGAAATTTTCCCTAAGAAGGAGTCTGTAAATGTTTGTTTAAGGATTTAGAGTGACCTAGAGGGGGTGAATAGGTCCAATTTGAATCTTGGCTACCCCTTTTTAGTTCAGAGATATATTTTCTTTTAGTTAAATATCACAGTCAGATAAATAAGATAATTTTACCAGCAATCTCGAACTATCACAGCATATCAAACACAACATACACAGCACAACACACAAAGTTTTATAGTGGTTCCCCAATTTATGGGTACATTCACTTTCCCCCATTGCATATCTAGCAATGAACTAGATTCCTCCAAACTCCTTCTTCCTTTTCTCAGATCCATAGATCTTACAGCTCAGAGCCCAGCTGGCTCCTATAACTCGGACTTTACAAGTCTTACCACTCAGATCACCAAGATCCTACACCTCAAATTCTTCCCAAGAACTCTACCTCAGAATGTATTCACACTCCTACTTCTCAGGCAAATGTTGCCCTATAACTCAGAGAAATTCTCTCTTCTCCTACCTAAGGCAATCCTTGTCCTACCTTAGCCTTTATACCATAGGCTTACAATCTCAGAGAAAATGTTTCCCCTATACTCAGATCTATAGGTAGATCTTACAAAATTAATAAAAGTAAAAGAGATTGATTGAGAACAAGTCACCCAGCAAGAAAGGAATGGATGATTGCATCTTGATCTGATCCTGATCGATTTGCTTCCTTTGATCTTGAAGTAATAGATTTGATTCTGCCCTTTTTAGCTTTTTAAAGCTTCTTGGAGTTGAAATTAGGGTATATCTAGGCTGGAGGATGTTGAAGACGATTCTTGATCTAGCTTCTCTCCACCTTCTGTATTCTAGAAGATAACTTCTTAGATCTGGACTTGCCAAATTTTTCTTTCTATTTTTTCGAGGAGTTGATCCCTTTATATAGGCTTTGTCAAAGGTAACCGGCTGATCCAGTTAATAACTCACATCTGATAGTTCTGACAGTTGTCAGACCCTATGACTTGATTTCTGTACTTAGGAAACAAATCTGCATGAAGTGTTGAAATTTTACTGTTGGAAGTGACGACACCAGTCCTGGGTGCCGACACAACTCTTGTAGTGGTGTCGACATACTTTTGAATGTGTTGACACAACCTTCACCTTGTCTCGACACAGCTGATGTAGAATGTATCAACACTAGACTTGAGTGCCGATACTACTCTTCCAGTCCTGACTCAGCTTGTGAAGTGTGTCGACACTTCTCTTGAGTGTCAACACAGTTGTCTCCAGTCTCGACACTGCTTGTATAGAGTGTGTCGACACTTGTCCTTAGTGTCGATACAGCTTCTCTTTGTCTCGACACAACTTGAGTAGTGTGTGTCGACACTTGTCCTTAGTGTCGTCATAGTTGTTTTATTGTATCATAGTGTCGACCCAAGTCCTGGGTGTCGACCCAACTTTATCCTCTACTCAGCATTTCTTATTTAAGTGTGTTGACACTAGTCCTGAGTGTCGACACAACTTTCTCCTTGTCTCAGCACATCCTTGACAAAGGTGTCGACACTTGTCTAGTATCTTGACACTTTTGTACTTAGCTTTATTTGCCTGCACACATGAACTTAACATTCATCAAATACAACTATGTGTATATTATTGAATTGAAAGGGCTTCTTCAAATCAAGTACACTGTGACCAATGTACCCAACAATCTCCCCCTATTTGGAGAAGTCATAACCTCAATTCAATGATATACAACATGATACCAAAAATAAATTATGATAAAAACATTTAAAAGTTCAGTGTAGTACAAAATGTGAAATAACATAGATAAAAACAAACACATATTTAAAACTAATAATGTTGAATTAGAAAATAAGATAAACAATTGCAATCCTAATTAATAACACATGAAATGTTGAGTAAATCAAAATTTTCATTGAATGTTCACCACACGGTTTACAACTACAAGTTTTGGTTATATAATAGTTACATAACAAGTACTTTATGAAATCCAAAACTAAGAACATTTTATGGCTGCTCTGGCTCTTTGATGACTATGCCTTTTCTAGATTGAATCTTTGCCTTCACCTCTGGCACCTTGTCATCAGCAACCTTTTTCCTTTGTCATCCTTAGCTTTAGCTTTTGCAATGACTTCTTCTTTCAGTCTTTGTCTTTCAAAATAATGATATGGCTTTGAAAAGTATTTACTGGGCTCAATTGACTTAGCAGGTAGCTTTCTTTTCTTCAGATCATGTCTGAACTTTTGGATAACTTCTTACTGCTTTAAATGTTTTGCTCATTCCTGTTCTGAATACCATTTGCCTCTATTTGTCACATTTGCATTTACTGTCTTCCATGCAGTGAGAATTATTTATCTGGAGATTGGGCTCCACTACTCAAAATCTGGTCTAGCCTCAGCTTGTTCTCTAAACCTTTTCTTTGAAAGTTGTGCCTCTTTTTCTTTGAGCATAACAGAATCATACATCTCCACCTTTTCATAGACAACATTTTGAGCTAATGGTGTAGGACTGTACATGAGAGAGACAACAACTCGGATAGTCTCAAAGGTAGCTTGTGCTACAGGATTGTATATTAGTTGCTCATCGGCATGAATACCAGTGGCATGAGGTGTTTCAAGGTGAGCTGGTTGACAACCAGACTCAGCAGTCTGATCTCCATCATACCATAAGGGAGGAAAGCCTAAAGTGTCTCTGATATTTTTTGATATCTAGGTAGAATGTTCAGAACTAGCTTTTATCATTACCCTTTCCCCTTTTATGACTTCTCGTTCAACATGATCCCTGAGATCATTCTTGTGAAATCTGACATGTCCATCTAAGTAATTGATACCTGAGGTGACAGTATTCTTTATTCTTAGTAAATTGTTGTTCAAACTCTTGTCAGGAGCCTTTATATCTTTAAGCAAGGAGGCTGAATGGTCTGCCAGCTGAGTTTCTATGGCCTTTGTAGCAGTAGTTAATTTGTTATCTAATGCAGTATATTGCTCAGCCAGCTTAACCATTGTTTCTGTATGCAGGGCTATCATGTTTTCATCCAAAATTCTCTCATTTTCAAGGACATAGCCTTGTCTGACAACCATCTCATCTGTAGTTGACTTGGCCTCTTGTTGCTGTTTAGCAAGATATACTATAGCATTTGCTCCTTTTTCAAAGAAACTAGTCATTTCAGATTTCAAAAGATTGACTTCAAATCTTATTGACTTAATATCCTGAGCCAGTTGAAACTGCAGCTCTTTATTGTTGTCATCTACATACTTTTCTAGATCCTTCCTTTACTTATCTAGCATTATTTGAATTTGCACTAGCAGAGAGCTAGTATCTTCTGTATGAGCAGCTGGTGTCCCAGATTGAAAATATTGTTTGTAGCATTTGCTCCTCTTCTTCATTTCATAAAACTTCCTTTTCTTTAGTTGGGATTCTTTTGCATCTTCTGAATCAGAAGAACTTATCTCTTCAACTTGAGATGTCTCTTTACGTTTATCAGTATCTGGGGCCAACTCCCCCTCAATTCTTATACTTTTCTTATTAATATTGATATTATCTAAGTTATCATCTGCATGCTGAATGTCAGCATCAGGAACTGCAATCTAAGGAATTTCATCTATCTCCCCCTGCAAGTTTGTTTCTTTAGAAAGAAAAACTTCTTCTTCAGTCTCTTTTAGAATTTCTTCCTCCATCTCTTTCCAGAGATATTTCTTGTTCAAATATTCTTGAGTGGTCCAGTTCCTGTACAACATCCATTATTATAGTTGTAGCAGTATCCATTGGTAATTTATTGAGGTTCTCCCCCTCAACTTATTCTTTTTCAGGAATGTTCTCCCCCTGCACCTGCTCACTAATTCCAGGTGAGAGTCTTGGAGATCTTCTTGGTTCTTCCTTGGCATCCTTATCTGAGCTAAACTCTACATGTTCTTCAGAATCACTTGTGGATTCTTCTTCTTCTATTACTGCTTTCTTTCCTTTTACCTCCTTTATCTTTTTGGGTTCTACAGTGTCCTTAGACAAGACCCTTTCCCATCTGGACAAAATTCTCATGTTCATTCTCCTCATATGATTTATCTTGGATCCAATCTTCTGATTGATACTATCTGGATTGATTTTATCAGATATAAACTAACAATTCTGCCCATATTGGGCTTCTGAATCCCTTATGCATTTTTTCAAAGACTACCCTATTCCAATCAGTCTTGATTCTGAAAATAATCCTAGTCATCAGGCTAAACATATAGGTTGAAATTTTGTCATGTGCTCCAGTCTTGCAGAGGAGCACCTTTCCAATTACTTCAGATAAAAAATTTTCCTGAGAATTCATTCCCTTCCTGTTCGAAGAACTTTCAACCCTTGTGGTTGGAGCCAGTCCACACCACTTTAAATCCTTTGCAGTCTTGCTTAAGTCCAGGTGATCTTCCTGAGCAGTACATAGAATCTGAAAGACTTTACCCAGTCTTTTGGTTGTGACCTTTACTCTTGCTCCATTAACACTGGATTTGATCTTGCCCGGCTTAGGGTTTAGTGAGGCATTAGAATAGAATTCAGACACTTCTCTCTTCCAAATCGTAGTTGGTTCTGAAAGCAGATATTCAAGACCTACTTCATTGACAAGGTCAATCACTTTCCTTATTTCTTCTGGTGCGGAGACGAAGGCATTTCACACCAGTTCGTAACCCTTGTTTATGTTGTCTTCCATCTTGGGTGCAATTCTAGTTGAAGGAGTTTGAGATTGAAAGGAGTCGACTAAGGATTTCTATGTCTCGACGCACAGCGATCACTCTCTCAAGATTTCCTGTAAGTGTAGTCGACTATTCCTTTCTCCTTCTATTTATAGTAACTGTCTATTGAAGGTGAAAAGACGCGTTGCATTTAGTAATTTTCTCAATATTAGGAAATTTCTAGTGTCGACATGGAAAAACCTATTTTATCGAGTTGTGTCGACTTAAGTCGACACAAGGTTCATGTCTCTCGACGCAGACCTCAAGGTCTCGACAACCTTATGTCTCGACACTAAATTATAATGTCTCGACACACTGTCGCTAATCAGTGTCGACATACTGTCAGGTGTCTCGACATACAACTACTTATTGTGTCGACACACATTCTAATGTCTCGACACAATACTGCCTATAGTGTCGACACACACTGTGGAGTCTCCACATAATTCTTTGACTTAGACAAAATTTGTATTCTCAATATAATTTCTTAATTTTGTTGCTACTAATTGAAAAGATCTATTTAATGTTTAACATGCCTAGTTCAAATTTAAAGTAATTGAACCTGCTTTCATCCAAGGGTTTTGTAATGATGTTAGCAACTTGTCAATCTGTTGGAGTATATTGTAGACTAATATTTTCTTTTTCAACATTCTCTCTAAGAAAGTGATATCTAATTTCTATATGTTTAGTTCTACTGTGTGAAACATGATTATTAGTAATAAAAATTACACTAGTAGAATCACAAAACATAACAGATTTTCTTATTTGTACACTGTAGTCCAGTAGTTGATGCTGAATCCACAACAACTGTGCACAACAGTTCCCAGCAGATATGTACTCAGATTCTGCTGTAGAAATTGCAACACTTGTTTGCTTCTTATTACTCCAACTTATTAGTCTTTTTCCTAGAAACTGACAAGTCCCAGAAGTACTTTTTCTATCCTCTTTACGCCCTGCAAAATCTACATCAATATAGCCTGTGAGTTCATAATCACTATCCCTAGGATACCAAAGCCCAAGATTGGGTGTGCCCTTAAGATATTTCAATATTCTCTTCACAGCAGTGTAATGAGACTCTTTGGGGCATGCTTGATACCTTACACAGACACATGTTGAGAATATAATATTTGGCCTACTAGCAGTCAAATACAGGAGAGCTCCAATGATGCCTCTATACAAGGTTTCATCAACTGGTTTCACAGATTCATCCTTGTGTAGTGACATAGTTGAACCCATTGGAGTTCTCATGGTAGAAGAATTTTTCATATCATATCTCTTAATAAATTCCTTAGTAAACTTAGATTGATAGATGGATATACCATCCTCAGATTGTCTAACTTGGAATCCCAAGAAGAACTTTAGCTCACCCATGCTGCTCATTTAAAACTTGCCTTGCATAAGCCTGGCAAATTTTCTACACATCTTCTCATTAGTAGACCCAAAAATTATGTCATCTACATCAATCTACACTAGGATGCTTGAACCTTTGATGTTCCTAAGGAATAATGTCTTGTCTATCTTTCCTCTAGAGAACTTATTCTCTATAAGAAAGGTAGACGGGGTCTCATACCAGGCTCTAGGTGCCTGTTTTAACCCCTACAAAGCTTTGTGTAATCTGAAGACATAGGTGTTGTGTTTAGGGTTGACAAAACCTAGTGGTTGCTCTACATAGACTTCCTCCTTCAGTGTACCATTAAGGAATGCTGACTTTACATCCATTTGGTAGACCTTGTATACTTTGTATGCTGCATGAGCTAAAAACAACCTTATGGCTTCTAGCCTAGCTACAGGTGCAAAGGTTTGATAAAAGTCTATCCCTTCCTCTTGTCTATATCATTTAACCACCAATCTTGCTTTGTTCCTAATAATAAATGCTCATCTATTTTATTCCTATAAATCCACTTAGTGCCTATGACATTGTGATCACTAGGTCTAGGAACTAGACTTCATACTTTGCATCTCTCAAATTGATTGAGCTCTTCTTGCATAGCCATAATCCAGTTTGGGTTAAAATTGCCTTCTTCAAACCTTTTAGGTTCTACCTGAGAGAGAAAACTAGAGTATAGAACCTCATTGTGATGTCTACTTCTAGTTGTTACTCCTAGCCTAGAATCACCTATTATTTGGTCAAAAGGATGATCTTTAAGATGCCTAAGAGCTACTAGCAGGTGTCTACCATTACCTAGTTCTATAGGAGGATTAGGATGATTCTGTTCCTCCCCCTAGGCAGTTACTGTATCTTCTATAGGAATTTCTACATTATCTCTAGTGTGTAACTCTATATCTGGTGAATCACCTATATTTAACTTTTCCATCCTAGAGTTTATATCACCTAGACTAGAGTTGTTAGAGTTCTCATTATATAAAATAGAGGTTTCATCAAAAACTACATTAACAGATTCTTTTATAACTTGATGTTTCAAGTTGTAGATTTTGTATGCTTTACTATGTTCACTATACCCTATAAAGATTCCTTCATAGGATTTTTCAGAGAACTTAGTTAGATAAGTTTTCCCATTATCCAAAACATAACACTTACTACCAAAAATCTTGAAGTAGGATAGATTTGGTTTTCTGCCTTTTATTAGTTCATAGGGAGTCTTGTTGTGATTCTTGTTGATCAATGCTCTATTCTGAACATAGCATGTTGTGTTTACAGCCTCAGCCCTGAAATATTCTGGAAGAGATATATCACTCAGCATTGGTCTAGCTGACTTAATGAGAGTTCTATTATTCCTCTCAGCAACTCCATTTTGCTGTGGTGTTCTTGGTGATGAGAACTTCTGAAAGATCACTAGTTCCTTACAGAAATTTTTCATCTTTTCTGATTGAAATTCTGTACCATGGTCACTTCTTAGTTTGACCACAAAACATTTCATCTCATTATGGATTTGTTTGACAAAATTAGCAAGGATATCTAGTGTTTCAGTCTTTCTCCTTAAGAAGAATATACAAGCAAACCTAGAGTGATCATCCACAATCACATAGGTATAAGACTTTCTACCCAAACTAAGAACTTGCATAGGACCAAATAGATCCACACGTAGTAAGTAAAGACATCTCTCAGTGTCTTTGGACTGCATGCTCTTAAAGGAGACTTTTGTCTGTTTGCATTTTTGACATGCGGGACATAGGCCTTCTTTGTAGCATTGAGCTGTGGACTGTTTCTAACTAAGTCCATAGAGAATAGTTTGCTCATTGCTTTATAGTTTAAATGAGTCAGCCTCTTGTGTCATTGCACACACAAAGAGTCTTTCTCACTAGTTACAAGGCATAAAGGTGATTTCTCATTTATACTTAAAAATTTTAGAAAATAAATATTCTCGTTCCTAGTGCCTAACAAGATGATCTTTTGATCACTTGGATTCCTTATCAGACACTTGTCATTGTGGAAAATAATTTCATAACCTATATCACAAAGCTGACTTATGTTTATCAGATTGTGGTTCAATCTTTCATCATAAGCCACTTTTGTTATGCTAACTAGACCATTAGAAATGTTACCATATCCCTTGGTGAGTCCTTTCTCTGACCCTCCAAAGATGACTTTAGGTCTATTCTTTACTGAAGTATAATCCCTTAGCAAACTCCTTATTCCAGTCATGTGCTTGGAACAGCCACTATCCAAGTGTCATATTGGCCTTCATGTGGTACTTGGTTCCTCCTACAAACACAGAATTAATTTACCTTAGGCACCCAAATAGTTTTGGGGCCTTGGTTCCTGTTAGGATTTGCTGTGTGAAACATAGCTTGCTTTCTGAACAAACCTGGTTGAGTCTTGTATGAAGGTGGTGTTGGATTATACCAACAATCTAGGGCAAAATGTCCAACCTTCCCACAGCACCAACACTCAAATCGATTATATCTTTTCTTTGGTTGCACATGTGAAGTTGTTCTTTTGTGCAACTTGGATTTAATATCCAATTTCCAAGGTAGTGGTGCAAATTTTACACCCTTACCTTACAGGTTTTGGTGAGGTACACTAGGACCAGCTCCAAGAATTCATTGGCTTCTTGGATTGATCACCCTTTGTGGTGGTTTTTGGCCTTTATTGCCTTTAGATGTTTGTCCCTCCCAGCAAGACTCTTTATTGACAATGTCGGTAGTGCACTCAGGATTCATGTGTCCAGGAACACATGATTTATTGCATCTGTTAGAAGACAGATGTTTGGGGAGTAGCTTAACTGGATCCATTGGGGTTTTACCCTTAGGATCATAATTCTTAATAGCCTTATTATTTTTTTCATATCCTACACCACTTCTAAATAGTGTAGAAAATGTATCTATGATAGGTAGAACAGACTTGGGTTTAAAGTACTATGTCAAGAGCTATCTTTCCCGGGTGAGCTTTGCTTCCAAGTCCTTGATAGTCTTGACCTGTTCTACTATTACTTCTGTTTGGTTATCTATCTTGTTAGTTAGTTCTACAAGTTTCAATTTTTGTAGATCCAACTTTATGTTGGCCCTTTCCAACAGAAAAGATACTCCTCTCAAGGATTCTAATTTACTGGCCTGATTCTTAGCAAGCTCTTTGCTTGCAATCAAGGCCTTTAGTAACTTCTCATATCTATTGATAAGGGTGTTGAAATCAACTTCAGTGTCTGAATCATGTTCTCTATTATTAGAGGAGTGAGAACATGATTTATTTTCTGATGCAGAAAAAGAAACTGATGTAAAAGTATGAGAGGTTGGTTTTACCTTAGCAGGATTTGAACAATCATGTCCTTCTTCTCCTGATTGAGTTTCTTCAACAGCCATCAGGCCCATGAGAGCCTCCTTCTCTTCTGATTCTGATGAATCAGACTCACTATCAGACATTGTAGATTGTTTCTTTGCCAAGAGACTTTTGTCAGGCTTCTTGTGTTGTCCAGTCTTCAAGTTTTCTGACTTTTTCTCCTTTCTTTTTGTTGGGCAATCAGCTATGACATGCCCTTGCATGTTGCAGCAATAACACACAATATTAGTCTTAATATATTTATTCTGTGAAGAACCATACCTGTCCCCAGAATTCTTCTTCCTGGGTTTCTCTTGATGATTGATCTTTTTGAAAGAAGAGTCTCCAACTAGACCCTTCCAGCTGTCTTGACTTCTTCTCCTCAACATCTTCTTGAACTGTCTAGAGAAGAGAGACAGTTCCTCCTTAGTTAGGTCTCCTCCTGATGAGGATGATTCTATACACTCAGAGGCTATTTCTTGTTTCTCTGAAAGTGTTGATTTTTCTCTGACCTTCCTAGAAGTCTCAGCCTTTAGGGCTAAGGAATTTTCTCTATTGTGTGCTCTAACTGTATCTTCTTCAGACTTTCTGAGGTTGAGTTGTAACTCATGGGACAGCAGCTTGCCAAAAGAGCTCGAGGGTCTATATTGCTAAATTGTTCATTTCTCTTATAACACAGATCTTGATGTCTCATTTCTTGTTCAGGAACCTCAAGAACTTATCATTAAGTTCATAGTAAGTAAAGCTCCTGCCATAAGTCCTCAGATTATTCACAATTCTGAAGATTTTTCAAAAAAGTCAGATACTGAATCTTTCTTATCTTGTCTAATGGCTTCATATTGTTGGTTTAGCAGAGATTTTCTATCATCTCTGACCTCTTTAGTTCCTTCCATGTAGACTATCAGTGACTCCCACATTTTTTTTGATGTTCTACAATGAATCAAAATTTGAAAAGTGGAATCATCTATTGCACTCACTATAATATTCTGAGCTCTCTTGTCCATAGAGGCCAAAATGATTTCATCCTTATCCATCTCCATATAAGTTTTGGGTGTCTTGATGTTTGCATCAAGAACTAGAACTTTCATGGAAATGAAAGTTCCTTCAATCACTGTGATATAAATTCTTCGATCTACTGCTTCCATAAATAATCTGACTCTCCTTCCATATTCCAAAATTTTCTTTGGAGCGGACAGGGAACTTGACGGAATTATTTTTCCTCTGAGCCATGATAAATCTTTCTTTCCAATCCTCAGGATTATCACTAGCATGTTATGCCTTTTTCAGTCAACCTCTCTTTGATACCAATTGTAAATGTTTGTTTAAGGATTGAGAGTGACCTAGAGCAGGTGAATAGGTCCAATTTGAATCTTGGCTACCCCTTTTTAGTTCAGAGATATATTTTCTTTCAGTTAAATATCACAGTCAGATAAACAAGATAATTTTACCAGTAATCTAGAACTATCACAGCATATCAAACACAGCATACACATCACAACACACATAGTTTTATAGTGGTTCCCCAATTTATGGGTACATCCACTTTCTCCCTTTGCCTATCTAGCAATGAACTAGATTCGACCAAACTCCTTCTTCTTCCTTTTCTCAGATCCACAGATCTTATAGCTCAGAGTCCAGCTGGCTCCTATAACTCAGACTTTACAAGTCTTACCACTCAGATCACCAAGATCCTACACCTCAAGTTCTTCATAAGAACTCCACCTCAGAATGTATCCACACACTACTTCTTAGGCAAATGTTGCCCTACAACTCAGAGAAATTCTCTCTTCTCCTACCTCAGGCAATCCCTGTATTATCTCAGCCTTTATATCATAGGCTTACAATCTCAGAGAAAATGTTTCCCCTAAACTCAGATCTACAGGTAGATCTTACAAAATTAATAAAAGTAAAAGAGATTGATTGAGAACAAGTCACCCGGCAAGAAAGGAATGGGTGATTTCTTCTTGATCTGATCCTGATCGGTTTGCTTACTTTGATCTTGAAGTAATAGATTTGATCATGCACTTCTTAGCTTTTTAAAGCTTCTTGAAGTTGAAATTAGGGTAAATCTAGGCTGGAGGATGTTGAAGACGATTCTTGATCTGGTTTCTCTCCACCTTTTGTATTCTAGACGATAACTTCTTTGTTCTGGACTTGCCAAATTTTTCTCTCTATTTTTTTCGAAGAGTTGATCCCTTTATATACGCTCTGTCAGAGGTAACCGGCTGATCCGGCTAATAACTCACATCTGATAGTTCTGACAGTTCTGATAGTTTTCAGACCCTCTGACTTGATTTCTGTACTTAGGAAACAAATCTGCTTGAAGTGTTGAAATTTGACTGTTGGATGTGTCGACACCAGTCTTGGGTGTCGACACGACTCTTGTAGTGGTGTCGACATACTTTTGAATGTGTAGACACAACCTTCACCTTGTCTCGACACATCTGATGTAGAATGTGTCGACACTAGTCCTGAGTGTCGACACGCTCTTCCAGTCCTGACTCAGCTTGTGAAGTGTGTCGACACTTCTCTTGAGTGTCGATACAGTTTTCTTCAGTCTCGACATTGCTTGTATAGAGTGTGTCGACATTTGTCCTTACTGTCGACACAGCTTCTCTTTGTCTCGACACAACTTGAGTAGTGTGTGTCGACACTTGTCCTTAGTGTCGACACAGTTGTTTTCTTGTATCATAGTTCGACCCAAGTCCTGGGTATCGACACAACTTTCTCCTTGACTTAGCACTTCTTGTTTAAGTGTGTTGACACTAGTCCTCAGTGTCAGCACAACTTTCTCCTTGTCTCAGCACATCCTTGACAAAGGTGTTGACACATGTCTAGTATCTTGACACTTTTGTACTTAGCTTTATTTGTCTACACACATGAACTTAACATTCATCAAATACAATTATGTGTATATCATTGAACTGAAAGGGCTTCTTCAAATCAATTACATTGTGACCAATGTACCCAACAGAGGCCACCTCCTCTCCATGGGTAAATAGTGTATTGCCCCCTACCAATGGGGCCACAAATTAGTAAGATGGAAGGGAGTGGGCCCAAGTTGTGGCCCACCAACACTTCCCTCCACTACCCTTCTCTTTTTCTCCCTTTCTCACTTTTAAAAGCCCAAGCCCATAAGGGCTTAACCCCATTTCCCACATGGGGGAAATTCCTTGAGCATCCAGTTGTCCTTGGACAGCTGGAGGGTGGAGATTAATCCCTCCCTAAGGAGGGATTAATCCCACATTGTGTAGGGGAGGAGATCCCCTACCCTCCAGCCTATTTAAAGCCCCCCTCCTGATATCCTCCTCACAAGCTCAGAGAGCAACTCCCCCACCCCTCCCCAAGCTCTGTCGGAGCTCGGGTCGTCGGAAAAGGCAAACCTGAGCTCCACCACCGCCACCTTGCATGGCCAACCAAGCTGGCCCCTCCCAAGCCCCTCGTGCACAGGTAGAAGCTCTCCCCTCCCCCTTCCCCTCCTTCTGGACGATCTGCATGGGCCTTTTGACTACTGGAGCGCCCCCGACACCACCTGACCCATGCTCCAGGTCGGGTGGTGTTTGTAGGAAGACTATCCCCTCCCCGCGCCGGGGGTGGCACTGGAGAAGGGCTGACCCACCGGGATGACTTTTCCCAGTGGGGGAAAGCCGGGGTACCGCCGGAAAACGACGCTCTGACGGTACCCGAGAAGCAGAGCTTTTGCTCTGTTTTGTCTCTGGCGGCGGTTGGTCGTCGAACCACCACCGGAGAAGAGCCCTGTCCCCGGTGCGTCGGCCGAGGGTAGTTTCAGGGCTGGGCTCAATGTCGAAGATGCAGGGTGGTGCGGTAGCGCTGGGAGCAGAATCACCATCACCCCGCTCTTGGGTTGTCTAAATCAGGTGGTGGCTGGCGGCGGCAGGCCGCCAGGCGACCCCCCAGGGACTCGCCGGCCCCCGGCGAACTGGGCGGGGGCGGCACCGGCGTCCAGCGGTGACTGGCCGGCGGTGGCAGAGGCTATCCCTGACTACCCGCCGGCAAGGAGTAGCAGCCGTCCGATCTGGTGATGAAGATCAGACGGCCGAGATTTCATTAAATCTCACCCCCGCCTCAACATCAGCGCCCCACCACAGCGGATCTGCGGCTGATTCGTTGTGGGGTCAGAAAGGAGATATTTGATGTCCGGCTCGATCTAAGCCACAGGATGTCTTTTGATTTGCTATTAGCAGAACAGATTAATAGCTAAACTTTGAGAAATTTCCTTGGTCATTCCTAGGCCTCTAGGGGCAAAGTGAGCAACATGAAAAATGTTTCCCATATTAAGGGCTTCCTCCACAAATATTTTGAGAATTTGTGGAGTTAATTTGATATTTTAAAGGCCCAAATGAAATTTGTTTGGTCGAATTAAAGGCCTAAAACTCTTCGAAAAATTATGAGAATTTTTATAGGCTCATTTTAGACCCCCTTAAAGGTTGTATCAAAATTTGGGGACTTGGGGATCAAAATTGAATTTTCCTCAATTCCTTAAAGCCTAGGGTCCCGCTTGGAATTTATTACGCTCATTTTCCTCGAAAATGAAAATTGGAGCGCGCGACCACCCTTTTCTAATTTGAATAATAAATTCAAATCGACTTATCAACGAGAGTGGCCGAGGCAAGTGACCAAGCTCCGGGTGTTCCGAGATTTCGAGAAACCGTCGAGCGCCTCGACTCTCGGGTAATTTGGGCACGCTCGGAAGATGAGAGTACGAGTAGTGAGTTGCAAAATTATTCTCGACGAATAATAATGGTGTTACTCCTAATAAGCCCATAATCTGATTAAGCTGTAATTAAAAAGGCGCAACCAAATTACTGTCGGATCTTAATAATGGGTGTAACCCAAGGAAGTATTTTTAACATTGAAATAGAACTGAATGTGCCTCCTGTGGAAGGAGATGGAACTGAATATGCCTCCTATGGAAGGAGATGGAACTGAATATGCCTCCTGTGAAAGGAGATGAAACTGAATGTGCCTCCTAAGATACGAGATGAAACTGAAGTCTCTTGGATGAGTGATTAGACTACTAACCATTTTTTCTATGATTATTACAGTCTTGCACTGGTCCTGTTACTTTATTCATCTCAGTTCAGTACTTTCAATTCAGTACTACTCCAGTCTCGTACTGGTCAAGCTCATTTCAATTCAGTACTTTCAATTCAGTACTACTCCAGTCTCGTACAGATCAAGTTTATTTCAATTCAGTACTACTACAGTCTCGTACTGATCAGGTTCATTTCAGTTCAGTACTTTCAATTCAGTACTACTCCAGTTTCGTACTGGTCAAGTTCATTTCAATTTAGTACTAGTTCAGTCTCATACTAGTCAAGTTCATTTCAGTTCAGTACTTTCAATTCAGTACTACTTCTGTCTTGTACTGGTCAAGTTCATTTCAGAACTTTCATTTCAGTACTACTCCAGTTTCATACTGGTCACGTTTTATTCAGCACTTAAATTATGCAGCATTTATTATCAGCTGCTTTAATTACCGCATTTTCATCACTGCAAATTGCTATTATAAGCACGGGTCCTGCTCTGACTAGCAGTTGTCTTTTAAGATTGAGCCTTAGTTGGGGATAACTGGAGTTGAGATGTTCCTCCGGGTTTAGCCTCAAATAAAGTGCTCCCACGCTCCTTGTCGAAATTTGAGTTGTGTGCCGCCGCCCGAAGTTTGAATCATAGTAGGGCAGGCAGCCGTAGATCTGATAGGTGTTAGCAATACTGATTGAATGATTGCTTATAAATTGATTGCGGTGAAATAGTGGTGGGTTAGTCCCTTCCACAGACCGTTCGTACCGATGCTAGAAGTTCGACAACTCAAGGCGACAGGGAGATGGGTATCACGGGTGACCGGCTGTTATATTTTCCCCGTCAGGTTTTCCTCCACTGGTCGGCCAAAATATTGAATCACCGGATGAAGCCCACATCCAGGAGTACATAGTTGTACGTTGGGGCCTGGGGCTGTGCGGTACGACCACCCCTAGAAGTGGCAGGACTGGCCAATGTCACCGACGACCACATCAGTGAGGCCCGCAGGGCTCGCTACCCTGCTGGAACAGAAGTGATCCATACTATGTAGACATAGGGTTTGTGTGTGCGACTGTGAATGCATGCGGTATGTGCGCGGTTGTGAATGCCTATGATAGGGTACAGGTTGTGAATACCTGATGTGTTGTTGTGCTAGTGGAGCCTTAATTATAACTGATATACATTGTTGCTGCTATTCCAGTTATACTATGTTGCGCTTCTTTATAATTGCTCCTAGCCTATATATATGAAATGTTGTACTAACTTTCCCTTGCTTCGGCTATCTACTTTTGTTGGGTGTGTGTGTGCTCGTCCCCGGGATATGGATCCGGGGAGGAGATTTGTTTCCACTTAACTCTGTGACTAACGGTTATTTAAATAACCATTCACAGGAAATGGAGCACCGTAGTGACCCGCTGCCGCAGGAGATTGCGTCAGCAGTTAGAACTACTCGAGCAGAAGCACCCCCGACGTCTTCAGAGTTTCGAGACGTGAGTACCGACGAGCTGAATAGGGAGAGAGAGCGAGGAGTTATATGTAATACTTGTACAACATGCGAGCTTATATAAATACTTAGACAACGGCCTTTGTACTCATGTAAATATATATGATGTTATATATATATATATATATATATATATATATATATATATATATATATATATATATATATATATATATATATATAATATTGGTTTTTGTTAATGCTTTCGCAATTGTCTGATGTGTTGTGGATGTTGTGATTCTAGCCGAGCAAGACGGCCACTTGTGCTTTGATAGGGTAGGTCGTTACCACTAAGGAGCACTGGGTGGACGTCTTGGGTAGTAAGATCCCCTCCGGCCCAATCCGGGCAAAAGTTGGGGGAAGGGGTCTTACACCAGCGTTGATCGAGTAAATTACTCAAAGATCATTGGAAGTCTCATATATGCCACAAGTTGCACTAGACCAGACATTGTCTTCTTGGTAAGCATGCTGAGTCGCTTTACCAGTAGTCCAGGTAAAGAGCATTGGGATGCCTTAGATCGGTTGATGAGGTACCTGAAAGGTACTAAAGATCACGTTTTATGCTACACTGGTTACCCTCCTACATTGGAAGGATACTCTGATGCCTCCTGGTGTTCAGAAGTTGGGAACAGCAAGTCCACCAGTGGATTTATTTTCACTTTGGGTGGCGCTGCAGTCGCTTGGAAATCCAAAAGACGGACTTGTATAGCTTTGTCGTCTATGGAAGCCGAGTTGTTTGTCTTATCTTCAGCTGGTGAAAAGGCAGATTGGATCAGAAATTTGATTCTAGACATTCTCATGTCTAGACTTCAAGTCAATTCTTTAAGTATGTACTGTGATAATCAAACAGCAGTCTAAGTCGTGAAAAATGTTTATTTTAATACTAAGAGGCGACATGTATAACTGAGACACGCTCTACTGAATTATCTGAAAGAACAAGGCATTATCACTTTGATCGATGTGTGATCGAAGGATAATCTGGTTGATCCATTGACGAAAGGAATGCCTAAAGACCGATCAATCAAAACAGTGGGGGAAATGGGACTCAACGCGATTTAAGTTCAGTCTTAGTTCAAGGTTAGGCGATTTAGTTCAACCATAGTCCAAATGTTTTGATTTTTTCACTTTCCTTTGTCAAAGCAAGCGTGTTGTGCTGAGTACGAATCTGATGAGTTGTTTCATTCCACATTTGATGTTAACAACTTCATCTGGTTTCATCTTTCTTATCTAGGAGCAGAGTGTTATTCCACATTTGATAACACAATCTGACTAGGTTTGACTCTTCTTCTATTTATTGGTTTCATTCCACATTTGATGAATTTCAATTAACTTTAGAAGAACAGTAACCATGACATTCCACATAGAAACACAGATACAGTTGTTGTGTCCAGAAGTCCATAACATCGTTTCTTTGAAAACAGATAATGGATTATGAGGTAGAACCTAAATACTTTACATATGTTTCCTCTTACTGTACTACGTTCATATAAGTAGAACTAGATACTTGTACATTTTTCAAGGTTGAATTCATTTTGAATGAACTTCTCTGTTGGAAATTACAGGAGTTGTTGCTGATGGAGGAACACTTGCAGGTTGGGATCCAGAAGAGGATGACCTGCTGGACGCTGAATTTTAGAGTGTTTGTTTGGTTTTTTGTCTTTGGCTTAGAACACTGTTTAACTCTCTTTCCTCTTCATCTGTTATTTGGACTATTTTTGTTGCTCTTTAGTTGGTCATGAGACACTAGGTGTGCTAGTACCTGATTCTCTGATTGTACTTTTGACAATGATGTGTTGCTGCTGAGTTTATGTTTTATTCTTATGCGTGCATACTAACTTCTGTTTCTTTAAGTCCAATTTATTCTGACAGATGTTGTGGACACGGTTGTGTATTGAGTCGAATTCTACTTGAACATTACACACACCACCCATTTTCCGATGTCGGTCTCACCGCAAACATAGGAAGAGTTTGTTAGGATATTTGTTTTATATGTCCGCGCGTGTCAGGACCGACTCGGAACGACCCTAAGGGTTTCGTGTCACTATAGTGTAACAGCTCTACGCTGAAGATATTATATAAGATTATTCCACATCGATGAGCCTTAGTGTACTATCTTGAGCGGAGCAATTACAATCTATACTTATAATTGCTTGATTTTTGACTTCCACTAAAATTTAAGGTGCATCCTACCATAGTTTTGATGGAATACTTTTTACTGCATTCTTAAGTAACTATATTTTTTTTTGTTTTGAAAAACACTCTTAAAATTCAGGTCTACAAAACTAGATAAAAGAAATGTCAATAAACAACAAGATTAAGAAATAAGAAAACAGAAATTGCATCACCCTCCGACAAAGCTTTTAACCGATGATCATTCATCTAAGGTACAATATCCGGCTAAATCCTGAAAACTCTGATGTGCGCGGAGACCAGAGAAGCATAGAACTTCCGAACTCTCGGTTAATGAAGTAAACATCAAAAAAGCAAAATTACGAGAGTAAGATCGTGCGAGGAAATAAGAGAGCGGCCGAATTCAGAAAATATCCTATATATGAGTCTCGATAAATGGCAAAAGTTCAACAATTAATTTGCAGCAATTAATTTTAGTAAATGTAATCATGCAAGAAAAACATTGAATTTGCAATGTACCAAATTAATGACGTAAAATGCAAAGGGAAAACATGTACAAAAATGCACATGCACGTGATTTGCAAATAGCACAGAAGTGGACGTGCAACGAGTAGTCAACACACGGAAGAAGGAGAAGTCACCAAACATTGAAAAGAAACTGTGGTAATATAATTTAGAATTTTCCAAAGTATTAAAACTATTTTGTACAAAAAATAAAATTCAATTATTTCACAAAATCTAGCTCCGGTCCAATGCGTGGGCGTGTGTAATTCACAAATTCTCCTTATATTCCTTTGAACAAATAAAAATAAGTAAAATAATTTATATACTCATTAAAATTTCTATAACAGATTTTACACACTTTCATCAAGATTTAAGCGAGTCGCATGTTGTGATGACTTGGGCTCTATTTTGGGGGACTTATTTTTACCGGTCAAGCGGTTACGACAGCATAAATCGGGCCTTAATTTCTTTATTTTAGAAATAAGCATGTACAGACAATTATAATACTTGTTATAATACGCATCAATATTTGTTTCCTTTTTATAAAAAGTAAGAGCGAGAGAAAGGATCAAAACTTGTATTAAGCGTGATTATGTTTGTTCTCACAATAGCAGTATTCATGTTACTCGAGTTCGCGTGTTTATGCTTGATCTTGCAACACCACTCTGGTCATAGTACATTGTATTTGGTGAGTATACTCGGTATTCATCGGCTGCTTCCAAAGCGCTCCTTTTTAGAGAATCACCAATCTGCAAAGAGGTATAAAATGCATATTTTGACCTGGAAAATTGTCTTACTCCATCTCCACCATGTATTCCTCTCCACACTGACACTTCACAGCATGAGAAATACCCTGCAAACATTAAATAAATTATACATACATACATACATAGGAGTAATTACCAAAACATCATTCGGAAGTTAGCGTAATTATATATTGCACCTTTCTTACTTTTAAAATTACAAAATCCCACTGTAAGTTTACATTTTGTAACACCGAAACCCTAGAGAATAAGAGACCGCGACCAGGAGCTTCTTTAAATACCGCAGTAGATGATACACCGCTTCTCGATGTCTGATTCTAGGAGAATGCATATATCTGCTAAGAATACCAATATCATACGTAATTTTGGGGCGTGTGTGAGATAGATATATAAGTTTTCCGACCAATCTTTGGTAACGTGATACATACGCATGATCACCATCACCATCTTCATCAATCCTATGATTTTCCTCCATAGGGGTGTTCGCAGAAACACAACCAAGCATACTTGTTTCCTTAAGGAGATCCAATATGTACTTTCGTTGGGATATAAAGATACTCTGCTCAGATCTAACCACTTCGATTCCCAGGAAATACTGTAATCTTCACAAGTCCTTCACTTCAAATTCAGCAGATAGGAGGGTCTTGAGGTTGGCAATCTCCTCTGTATCATTTCCAGTGATCACGATGCCATCCACGTAGATAATGAGAACCACAACACGTTGTTCATGTCTCCGGATAAACATGGTATGGTCAGATTGGCTTGCTTGTACCCAAACTTGAGCATTGCTGTGAGAAATCTTCCAAACCAGGCCCTAGGAGATTGCTACAGGCCATAAAAGGATTTCCTTAGGCAGCAGACAAGCCCTTCAGCTCCTTTCTTCACAAAATCAGGAGGGAATTTCATGTACACTTCCTCAAGCTCACTGTGGAGCAACGAATTTTTCACGTCCAGTTGATGAAGTTCCCAGTCCAGGCAAGCTGCACATGATAACAAAACCCGAATAGAGTCCATTTTTGCTACAGGAGCAAAAGTCTCCTAATAATCAACTCTTTGAATATGGGTGTATCCTTGAGCGACAAGACGCGCTTTGTACAGTTCCACCTTGTCGTCTTGGTTCGATTAACAAAGAAGACCCACCGGGAACCTATAGCTTTCTTTCCTGAAGGGAGAGCGGAGATATCACGCGTATGATTTTTGTCCAATGCGGACATCTCATCACGCAAAGCCTGTGTCCAAACCGGTATCCCCAATGCTTCCTGTCATGTTTTAAGAATAACTAGAGAAAGGGATGAAACAAAAGTCTGATGACTCGGAGTAAGATGATGATAAGCCAGATCCTGTTTGGACCAGGATGTGATCGGGCTCACTCCTGCCTTTTTACTAGTCCGCGTTTAATCCCAACCGTTGGATTAATCCAACGTTAATCCAACGGCTATAAGGAGGAGCGCGTATATTAAGGTAAAACGTGTTGCGCGTACCTCCAGTGCCTATATATATATTTATTATATAAAACAATATAGATATCTCAAAGCACACCATGTAATGAACAGGAACCGTCCGATCTCCAGAAAATCTCATCCAGTCATTGGATCTAAGAAACCGGCTGCAATCTTCAAAACGAGTTACTGTTCACATCCACTTAAATCCGGATGCCCCTCCCCCGCTTCCGCAGCTGCCCTTCATCATCTCTGTCGTCGTCGGCTGCCCTGCCCGTTCGTCCCCGGACAACCCCCGGCGGACCCGCCGGCGGCTCCGTCGCCGGCGACAGAGATGGCGGCCTGCGTGAGCAGGCCAAAGCAAAGCGGGGGGGGGGGGGGTGATTTTTGGTTTTTTTTCATTTTTTATTTAAAAACAAAATAAGTAATTATATAATTATTTATTAAATTATAATAAAGATATAATTTGTTTATAATTTTTGGTTTAAAAAATTCAAATATTTGTAAATTATAAATTTTAAATAATTGCTTTAAATGCTTCTAAATTTTGCCCGGGAGGGGGGGCGGCGGGCGAAGCCCGCGTGAATGTCAAGCGGGCGAAGACCGCAGCGACGCATCGAGGACGGGCGAAGCCCGTTCGTGAATGTCAAGCGGGCGAAGATCGCAGCGACGCATCGAGGACGGGCGAAGCCCGTTCGTGAATGCCAAGCGGGCGAAGCCCGCAGCGACGCATCGAGAACGGGCGAAGCCCGTTCGAAGATACTAGTATATACATATATATATATATATATATCCATATATCTATATATCCACACTGACTGACAGTGCCCCGAAGTGATGACACTGTCGCCACTCGCATCCCCTTGAGCGCATGATTGTACTCTCGAGGGCATGGTGAGGGAGAGATTCTAATTTAATTAAAAAAATAAAGAGAGAAGTAAATGATTGAATGAAGGGCTATGATTGCTTCTATGGTTCACATCATTACACCATAAAAAGATATCTTTATAATGAGTGTGTCCTTCATGTGCAAATTTTAAGATCGTCGTGTTGAAGAAATCCGTTTGTACGCGAGCTAGAGGATGCAAGAGTTATACAAGACATTTGAATAGACAATTTGTAATTTGAGATTTGGAAAAAGGGAGTCAATTGTTGAACCGGCTTTCATCTCTCGTTCCCATCCAAGCGCAAGACAGCCTCTTCCACAATCCAATTTTATTTAAGGAGACGTGTTTGCGAGTCCTTCTCATTCGCAAAAGAGAGGTTCCCCAGGCTAGGGCACCCTACTCTTCCCTCCTCGTCTTGAGGTTTGAAGTGCCCGACGGAGGAGACCGACCACAATTATGGCTCGATCGACCTTCTTCGACGACTTCCTCCTACCACTCGAGTCACCCAATTGACCTTCCCGACAACTCGATAAGATCTATGATACTCTTGCAGTTTTGAGACAGAAGTTCGCAACTTGCTTTGATGATTCTCATCGATCCTCTAGGGTTCAACGCCAAGTATCTCCATAAACTCTCAATCGACCCCTCTCAGCTTTCTTTGCGGGTAATTGGTGACTTATCTTTTAGATCCCGGAAACCTCCCTTCAACAGCATATAGTAGTCAACTCCTGCTTGCAGGTAGCCGAAGGAAGGTGGTTTCCTTAACCTTAGCCAAAGGGTGCAACTAAGAATTTCGCAACTACCATTGATTTCAAAATTTTGGGATTTCGACTTCTCTGATCGGAGGATTTGAACCATTGTGGAAGAGGTAATCTCCTTTTCACTTATTACTTTGCATTCTTCCGACATAACAAGGATTTTGTTTTTGTTAAATCTTAAGTGAAGAGCTTCATAGACATTCCGTTTCTAATATTTGTATCGTTATAGATTTGAAATTTTCTCAGAGGTGAAAAGGAGCTTCTGTGTTAAATACTAGAGAATGACACAACCTTTGAATCTAGGGTTATTGGGAAGGATCAGAGAAGGATTCACAATATTATTTGTAAAGAAACACCCAAAATATTGAGAAATAAATTGAAATTTTTTTTATTTAATCTTCTTCATCAAGAATACATGTATTTGTACAATAATATAGGAAGAGAGAGGGAGAGAAATCTCATTCAAGATGTAGGAATAAAACGTAAGGAGAAAGAGGGCCCTTGATGGGCCTTTCTTTAAGGCTTTACAGAATTTCCTTCTAACACTTCCCCGCAAGCTGGAGCGTGCAAGTCATAAGCACCCAGCTTGGACAAAAAATGATGATATAACGCACATGATAAGGCCTTAGTGAGAAGATCAGCAACTTGATCAGTAGCCGAAACATGTTTCAATTCTAGCTTCTTCATTTGAACTATGTCCCGAATGAAATCTCAGTCAACTTCAAGGTGTTTTGTCCGCTCACGAAAAACAGGATTCTTAGCAATGCGTATAACTGCTTGACTGACACAAAATAAAGTGGATGGTGAGGAAAGTTTGACTCTCAAATCATATAGGAGACTTTCTAACCATGTAAGCTCAGATACAACAGACGTCATCAAATGATACTCGGCTTCGGCAGAAGATCGAGCAGCCACAGATTGTTTCTTACTGCGTCAGGTAACAAGATGTCCTCCAAAGTACGTACAGAATCCACTTGTGGAACGTTGATCGTCCAGGGAGCCAGCATAATCAGCATCTGAATAAGCAACCAACGCCAGAGTGGAAGAAGATGAGGTTTTGTATATCAGTCCTTGTCCAGGGGATGTCTTCAAATATCTTAGGATGTATTCAACAGCCTGAAGGTGAGACATCTGTGGAGAATGCATGAATCGTCTGACAACACCAACAACAAATGAGATGTCAAGTCTTGTAACCGTTAGATAAATCAACTTTCCAACAAGACATCGATATTACTCTGGATTTGGAAGAAGAAGATCAGTATCAGAGGCATGAGCACAAATCTTGTGATTGACATCCATGGGAGTATCTATCGGCTTGCAGCCAGAGTAGCCAACATCATGCATAAGGTCAAGAAAGTACTTCTGTTGGGATAGAACAAGTCCATTGGGATGTCTTGCGACCTCTAGGCCAAGGAAGTGCCGAAAATTCCAAAAATCTTTTGTTTGAAAAACAAAGTTCAGATACTGCTTGTTCATTTGTATTCTTTTTGAATAATTTCTCGTGATTAGGATGTCATCAAAACTAATAGAACTGTGTCTGTTATTTGGTGACAAGTAAAAAGAGAGAAATTCGTCGAGCTTCGAGTAATTCCAACATCACGGACAACTTTACTGAACTTGTCAAACCATGCTCGGGGAGACTGTTTGAGACCACAAATCGATTTCTTGTGGGGACAAACTTGTGACTCCCTTATGGTCTCAAACTTGGGAGGTTGTTGCATGTAGACAATTTTTTGTAAGTCGTCATTAAGAAAGACATTCTTGATATCTAATTGATGTAAGGGTCACTGGCAATGTACATCCAAGGAGATTAGGACACGCACTGTGTTTAGGTTGGGCACAGGTGAAAAAGTCTCATCATAGTCGAGACCTTGTTACTGAGTAAACCCACGAACCACAAGACAGGCTTTGAGACGGTCAATAGTCCCATCAGGAGCATGTTTGATTGTGAAGACTCATTTACATCCAACGCAAGTCTGCCCTGGAGGAAGGGAAACCAGATCCCAGGTCTTATTACCCCATAGGGCAGTAATTTCCTTGTCCATGGCCACACGCCACCCGGGATGTTGGAGAACCTCCTGCACATTGTTAGGTATAGAGATGGAGGATAAAGAAGTAGCAAATTTGAGAAGCTTCGGGGACAGGCGATGCAAGGATACATAATTTATTATGGGATGAGCCATGGAGACAGGAGCCGGATCAACAGGCCGCGAGGTGCTAGAGGTTGAAGGCGACTACGAAGGGGCGTCAGAGCGAGGAGGGCGACGAGTGTAGACACGAAGAGAAGGTGGTTTGTTCGGACCGGTAACCGGGGTGGGAAGGAGTGATGGGAGATAAGTGACAGGAATGGCAGGGCATGGTAATAACGGCGGTGGAGGAGAATATGGAGGAGATAAAAATGGTTGATCTTCCGCAAAGGTAACATCAGCAGACACAACAAGATCGGTGGGAGAGTAGCACGCATACCCTTTCTGAGTACGAGAGTAACCAACAAACATATGTTTGGTTGCCCGAGGAGCAAGCTTATCAGTGGAAGGGTCACGACTATGGATATAGAAGGTACAACCAAATATTTGAGGCGTGAGAGGGACGGACGGTGTGGAGGGAAAGAAAAGACTGAATGGAGTGGCATAGCCGAGGACGGACAAGGGAAGACGATTGATGAGATAGCATGCTATGGAGACTGCAAAGTGTCAATAATCCTCGAGAACCTGCATTTGAAACATGAGGGAGCGAGCAACATCAAGAAGATTTTTATTTTTGCGCTCAGCCACACCATTCTTTTGGGGAGTATACACACAAAAGGTATGATGGATGATCTCAAACTCAGTGCAGAGATCATCAAACACATGACCAGTGTATTCACAAGCATTATCTGTACGGATTGTTTTAATGGTGCGGGAAAATTGAGTACGAGTCTCAATAATAAAGGCTCGTAACACACTGGTAAGATCGGAGCGATCACGAAGTAAATATAATCACGTCATACGAGAATAATCATCAATAAAAGTAATAAAATAGCGATAACCAAAAAGACTAGCTATTTTGTACGAGCCTCAAACATCTGAATATACCAAATCAAAAGGAGCAACGCTCCGAGTACAATGAGGAGGAAAAGATGAACAATGTTGTTTTCTAAAAAATACAGGACTCGCAGGTAAATGGTGGAAGAGGTAGATCAGGAAAAGCCTTCTTGAGAATTTGAAGAGGAGCATGCCCAAGACGCTGATGCCACTCTACAGATGAGATAGTGGAGAGAGCAGTGGGAGAAACATCGAGAAGGTAGAGCTCATGACACATTTGTCCTTTACCAATGATATTTTATGTACGTTGATCTTGTATCAGAAAAGAAGGTGACAGCAATCAAGATCTTCAGTGGGGAGGCTAACAAAAAGTACATTGAAAAGAGAGCCCGAGACATGAAGAATCAAGCGAAGATAAATAGGACTGAGGGGTATATCAGCAGAGCCGGAGACAGGAGGGGTGTCACCATTGGTCACAGTTATAAACTTGGGATGCAGAGATGCCAAGTACTAAGGTGGTTTTAGTGAAGTGATATTTTGAGTAGCACCAAAGTCCAAAAACATTGTGGACTATTGGAGAGACAAGCGATGTCTTTATTGGAGATTGAGGCGACGGAGCCAGATAGACGGTTGAGTAACCCTTGGAGATGTTGTAGCATAAGGCGCATTGCTTCAAAATCGGCACGAGTAGCCAAAGATGTGTCGGCAGTAATAGAGGCATTAGGCAGAGGAGGAAGACCATGTTTGCAATAACAAGTTGCCCCAAGATGTCCATCCTTACTACAGTAAGTCACATGAACTTAGGTCGGCTGCTGCGACCCCTCCCTCGAGAGCCAAAGCGACCTCCTCGGGTAGAGGGAGGAGGGGGTTGAGGGACAACTGAGTGCTGGAGCAGAGCCAGATAGGGAGGTCCAGGAGCATCTGGAAGTAGTGTCACCTTCAACAGCATTGAGCAAACATCTAAGAGAGAGGGAACAGTGGAGGAAAAGAGAATTCGGGCCCGAACACTGTGAAGATGAGGCAAAACACGAGTCATCATCATGGAAATACCAACAAATTCTTTTTGAGCTCGTTGTGCAGCAAGATCAATAGTAGGAGGTTGATGTTGAATCCAGGCCTCAACCAAAGTCATGGATCGTGCAACAAAGGAGATTAAGTCGGCAGCACCTCCTGATCGAGAGATTGAAGATATGTGATGATGTCAAACAAATGTTGAAGATTGTCCTTGCTGGAGTAGAGGGAATGAAGCTTATCTCACATTGCCTTGACTGTCTCATGATACATGATCATACGGTAGGGTTCCCATCCAGGGAGTTGAGGAGCCAAGTCTGGACACGACCATCATCACGAAACCAATCGTCAGTGGGAGCAGAAGGGGTGTCCTTGGTCAAATGATGCGAAGACCCTTAGTCTGAAGAACCTGGCGGATAGAATGCACCAACTCAACAAAATTCTTCTTCCCATTAAGAGAAATAGTGGTGATCTGCAGCTCGTCATAGACCTCGGGAACATGAATAGCCGCACGAGCAGGCAGTGAAGGGGCATTAGAAGACGCTATGAAGCTCAAATGAGGCTAAAGGGAAGCACTGCGGTTAGAAGAGACAACCTGAAGAGGGAACCTGCAAGGAGCAACGACAACAATCTGAGCAGCGGCGGTCAGAGGAAGCGATCTGAGCGGTCTAAGCGGCTAGACTGGCGACTAAACAGGAACTGCGGCAAGAATCCAGAGGCAAGGAGGAAACTGAGAGGAGGAAACAGCACGGCCAGTAAACGCAAGGCAAGGGTTGCGACTAGCAAAGCAACAAGAAGCGCGACTAAGAAGCAGCACGCGGCTAGCAGGTGTGACTAACAGACAACCTGAGATGAGCAACCAGAGAGGAGTGATCGGAAACGCGACTTGAGGTGCGACCTGAGACGCGACCAGAGGCACGATCTGAGATGAGGATTCAGCGACCTGAGATGTTGCTGACAGAGGAACTGCGACCAGGGGGAACTTGCGGTTGACAGATGCTTATCCACGCAGAGAGAAAGGGAGAGGAAACTGCAGGCTGGAGAAGCTGTGTGTGACGCCTCCATCTTAAATAACAGGTATATACAATATTTCATTATAAAATTTCATAATAATACAATAGTTTGAAATTAACGAAACAAAGAATAGAGGTGATTATTTAAGGAGGAACGGCTAATGGATTGAACAGGGCGGTTCAAGAAGAGACGCGCATAACAGATGTGTGTGTGTCATCCTAGGCGGAAGCGGTGCCCGATTAAGTGAAATAAACAACGCCCGCTCTTATTCCTTTTCCCAATTTCCGCAAGAGCTCTAGGCGACGGAGGACAAAGCCGCATCTGTCGATCCTTCCTGAGAGCTCATTTCTCCTCCGATTTCTGTGATTTCTCCTTTAATTAAGAGGTAATCTCCTCCTCTCTACTCCTCTTGTTTCTATTATTATATTTTTTGCATGGATTGAAGAGGGTAGAAATCCTAGGATTTAAGGTTTTTCGCTTCCATCTTAAATAAGAGGTATATACAATATTTCATTATAAAATTTCATAATAATGCAATAGTTTGAAATTAACTAAACAAAGAATGGAGGTGATTATTTAAGGAGGAGGATCGGACAATGGATTGAATCGGGCGGTTCAAGAAGAGTCACGCATAACAGATGTGTGTGTGTCATCCTAGGTGGAAGCGGTGCCCGATTAAGTGAAATAAACAGCGCCCGCTCTTATTCCTTCTCTCGATTTTCGCAAGAGCTCCAGGCGATGGACAGACAAAGCCGCATACAACCGATCCTTCCCGAGAGCTCATTTCTCCTCCGATTTTTGTGTTCTGGAGGTGGAGGTGCATGTGGTTCTATCGGCGGAGTAGGGGGTTGTGCAGGAGGACCCCCTAAGTGGTGATGAGCCTCTAAGTGGTTGACGGACGTGCGCAATCCTAACATGACTTGATTTGTGTCTCTCACCGATAGCATAAGTGTCGTGACAACAGTCATAAGTTCCTCCATACGCTTAACCATATCTCCCAAATTTCCTTCTAGGCGCTCCACGCGTGACTCCATGGACAAATTTGAAAAACACGTAAACTTAGAAATTTAGAAGCGCAAATCACTCGGTTATCCCACAATAGAAGTGAGATATCCCAGCAGCCACACCAAATTGATGCAAACAATGACTTCGAAAATTCCTAAGTCTAGTAATAAACTTAACGGGACACAAGTTAAATTGTGAAGAGCGTTTCCAACACAAAAAAAATGAACAAACGGCGGGGCATGATTAGGGCGAGCGCATGCTACTCGAGGATGAAACAATCTTGCTGAAATTTATCATAATAAACGCTAGTAAAGAAGGTTGAGGGGAGGAGAAATGAGAGATCTCACCGAGGGCTTTCCCACAATAGCTTTGTCGATCCTTCACGGTTCGGTCACAGCTGGCAAGTGGAGCAGTGGAGGGAGGAGGGAGGTAGATGGAAGGTTGCTGGTGGTAGGTTGTTGGATGGTGGAAAGGTTGCTGGATGGTTGAAAGGTTGTTGGATGGTTGTTGGAGGGAAAAGGTTGCGGGAGGGTTGTCGGCGTAAGTTGGATGCGGAGGTTAGGAGCTCGGGGAAGTAGCGGGGGGGGGGGGGGGGGGGGAGACCGGGGTTGATGTGGTCGATCGGCGCAGAGGAGACGGGAAGTAGCGAGGAAGACCGGGATTGCCGTGATGTGCGGCGCAGAGGAGAAAGCTCGGGCTCGACGATGCGGGAAATGGCTGGCGGCGGGATTTCACCGAGAGAGAGAACTTCTCGATCTCTCGGTATTATCCTTCGCTGCTTAGGGTTTCAATCAAAAGGCTATTTATAAGCCCCTCCCCCTTTCCCCTCAATTAGACAAAAAATAATAATTTCAGTAAGATTAGTTTATGATAAACAAATAACAATACGACCCGCCCGCACATTCCAAACCGGACCGATCCACTCAGGGTCACGTGAGGTGGTCACTCTCACGCGTCGGGTCACAATACAGGAAATTTAAACATAACGTCCATGACAGGAAATAAATAAACGACAATACAATAACATAACTGCGACAATATCTAAAGTAAATGAAGACGAGGCGGCACTAGCGTGCCTGCGACAGGATCACATCAACGCTCCTCTTTCCTCGTTGTCTGGAGGTTTTAAGTGCTCGACGGAGGAGACCAGCCACAATTAGGGCTCGATCGACCTTCTTCGACAACTTCTTCGTACCATTCGAGTCCCCATTGATCTTCCCGGCGACTCGATAAGATCGACGACACCCTTACCGTTTTGGTTCAGAAGTCTGCAGCATGCTTCGACGATTCCCGTCGACCGTCTGGGGTCAACGCCAAGCATCGTCGTAAACTCTCGATCGACCCTTCTCAATTTTCTTCTTCACAAATAATTGGAGACTCCCCTTTTAGATCCCGGAATCCTCCCTTTGACGGCAATTAGTAGTCAACTCCTGCTGGCAAGTGTCGTAGGAAGGTGGTTCCCCTCAACCCTAGCCAAAGGGTGCAACTCAACATTTCACAATTACCATTGATTTCAGAAATTTGGGGTTTCAGCTTCTCCGAATGGAGGATTTGAACCATTGTGGAAGAGGTAATCTCCTTTTCACTCCTTCCTTAGCATTCTTCCAACTTAAAATGGATTTTTGGTTTTGTTAAATCTCAAGTGAAGTGCTTCATAGACATTCCGTTTCAAATATTTGTATCGTTATAGATTTGGAGTTTTCCTAGAGGTGAAAAGAAGGGACTTTTGTGTGAAAGACTGGAGAATGACACACCTTCGAATCTAAGGTTATTGGGAAGGATCGGAGAACGATTCACAATGTTTTCTAAGCAACCTAGAGGGTGATCATGCCACCTCGCTGCGTCTATTGAGCGCCGCAACATCGAGGTAAGAAATTTGTTTCCTTTTGATTAGGCATATCGCATAGTTCAATTTATGTAATAAACATTGTTAATGTAGGATAATGCTGAGAAATTGAAAATTTACGTATCAAAGTTTATGTATAAATAATAAAACAATGAATCAGAACTTAATAAGCATTGTCGCCATAATATGAGCAATGTTTAGATTCAAGAAAAGTCTTCATGTAGTTTATCTTATACATAATAGCATGGTTACGGAGAAAGATGAAATTTTGTATAACACGCCTTAGGAATAGATGATAATAGTAGATCAAGATTTAATCATCTTGTCATAGTAATACGAACCATGTAAACTAGAACGTAAGAAAAGTTATTTCTTATACTTGACATATTGTAGAAGTATGAATGTTTCCCTCCAATGTAACTTTACCATATTATGACAAATAAAATAATGCACGTAACTATGAAAAACACAGTACAGATAGATGAAAATAATGAAGTATAGTTTCATAGTTGCATGACAGTAATGTGAATAATGTGGATCAAGATGTAAGAAGATCCTTAAGAAATTTCTCTACGCCCATAAGTTTAAGAATTATGCGTATGCGAAAGAATAATTATCTTGTGCACAAAAATTAGCCGTGAGTTGTTCCCCAAACCTCTGCCAACCACCTCTCCTTTGCCTCATCCTCACTCATTACTAAAGCCAGCCCCTTTCTTATGCCCACCTCCACCAGCCAGCCCCCTTCACCTTTCCCCACCCACCAACAACAGTCGGCTACCCCATTTACCCACACAATTCAATAGATGTTCCCTCACAAACCCCTCCAAAACCGGCGACAAGATCCCTCTCATCTTTCCTTCACTTTCATTTTTCCGACGATCGTCAGAAAATCTTCTCCAGCCACCTCCGTCAAGCCTCCACCACCCGTAAAATCACCTTCATTTTTTGTTTTCCGGCGATTGGCAAAAACCACCTCCGACCACCACCACATTCGACAATCTCCTCTAACAACCTCCAGCAAACCACCACCCTCCCACCACCAACATAACTAGCATATCACCTCCCCACTATCCAACTATCCTCATTCCCTTAAATTTAGGACCAATACCCCTAAATTCTCTCCATCCTTCCATGTTATGAAGATGGAAACGAGTAAGGGACGAGGGCACGAGGCAAATGTCGATGTCGGAACTGAGGCGACGACAAGACGAATCCCAATACGACGGACGTTCTCCGGTAACGCGCACGAGCGTAGCACACCCATCAACTTTATATGTTATTATCGCATTTGTATTTGGAGCCATGGATAATTTACTATTTGCCCTTGTGAATCTCATAACTAGGTACAATATATGCCTACGTGTGTATCTCATTGGGATTATCTTGGAAGGTTAATGAAAAAGGAGCCCTAGGGTCTGAAATTTGTCTATCTTCTTCTTCCTCGTTCTCGACTCCTCTATTTCCTCCTCTTCAACCCTACCACCTAACATTTGGCCCAACCTGTTGCACTTCCCGCTGTGGTTTCCGTCGCCCGAAACTTTCGTTCCAATGCCATCCGTGATCGTGCACCGCTCGCCCGAAGTCTTCGATCCAGTATTCGTTCAGCACGCTCGACCGCTTGACCGCTCGCCGACATCGTCATTCCGCGTCCACTCACCCGAGCCTTCTACGTCTACGGCAGCTACGCTTGGCGCCTTTGTTCCCGAGACCCACCGATCTCCAGCGCCTGCGATCTTGTGGCTCTCGCGACTGGTTCGCTGCTTCCGCGACTCTGTCGCTGCTCCCGACTGGCATCTTCGGCTTTCGTTGCTCTCGTACCTGGCTTCCCCCTGCTCTCGCGACAACGTCGCTGCTACGGCGACTACCTCGCTTCTCCCACAGACTCACTTGCATCGCTATTGTGGCTCCCTTACAGTCTTCCCAGACAGCGTCTCCCTCTCATCCAGTTGTGCACCATCCTTCCTTACACGTGCATGCCACCACGACTCTGATCTATGGCGCACTCTGACACAGCTGCTCCCCGACCTCCTATGGATCCACCCATCTCCCTCCGCCTTAATGCTCATGAGGCGTCCATTGCCTCACACTCAGTCTTAATATTATGAGTGGATGCTAAGTTCGACGCCCTACTGGCCGGTCGTCCGAGTGCTTCTCCTCTAACAAGGACTCCCCATCGCTTCTCCGGGAACACCCGGACCCTCCCATAAATCTTATTCCGGTGACGGCGGGCCTTCCGCCTCCACTCCGTTTGCTCAACATCCCTTCCATCAACAACACTGACTTCATGGGATGGATTGCCTGTGCAGAATAATTTTTTGACATTCATCTAACTCCGGAGCAACACAAGGTTGTTATGGCCCTCATCGGCATGGAGGGTCTACATTGACGAGTTCATTGACTTAGTGACGCACGTTCCTGGCTTATCGCCAGGCCATTTCTTGGTCTTTTTCATGCAGTCTCCTCCCCCGAATCCAATCCCGCCTTCGCACCCACCACTCACAAACGATAACTAATGTCATGGATCTAGCCCGCATGGTGGAAGCGGACTTCAAGGTCACCCCAATCGATACCTGCTAGCCATCGGGGAGTTATATCCCCCAACTTGTTTCCTACCCTCCCCCACTTTTCCTGTCACCACCTCAGGTGCATATCACAGCTCTCTCGCATCACATAATACCTCCCTGATTGCCCTGGCCGCCAAACGGTCCCCGGATGACCAACCACGAGTACCACGATCTTCGCACCAGAGGCCTCTGTTTCCATTGTAAACAACGCTACTCCCTGACTCATGACTGCCCTTTGAAGGAGCTCTGCATCACCAATGGAGAGAACGACCTAGAAACAACCGTTGGGGATTTTGAAGCCTCAAAGGGCGGTGATTCACCTGCTGTCATGAGTCCTCGTGCACATCTGCATCATCTCAAACTTCTGTGCTCTGCGGGTGGCTGCACCTCTAGCCCCCTCATGATGATGCTCATTGGTCCCCTGGCTGGTACTTCCCTAACAGTGTTGATTGATAGTGGGGTCAGCCACAATTTCATCTCCACACGCATGGTGCTATAGATCGACATTTTCCCGTTTCCTTCGCCTTCTCTCATTGTTTGATTGGGCGACTGTCGCCACAGTACCACTGGGGGCCTCTGTATTAACCTTGCACACCATGTCCTCTCCACGCAGATTTCTACTCTTGTGCGCTCGGTGGTCTTAACACCATTCTCGGCGTCGCAATGGATTCATACACTCGGGGACGTGCACCTCAGCTAGAATCGCATAACGATGTGCTTTTATCAAGCGGGACTCCTTTCCCCTTGGCAGGGAGACGTACTTTTCTATTGTCGGCGACACCCCATCCTCCTTAAAAGTTTGCGACAATAGATTCTGCCGCATACTTGTGGTGTGACATCGAACCGACCTGCCAGCCCCCCCCCCCCCCCCCCGCTCCACCATCCCAGCTTCAGTGAGTCCTGGATGTTGAGCAAATGGAGTGGAGGCGAAACAATTTTTGGCATTCATCTAACTGTAGAGCCACAAAAGGTTGTTATGACCCTCATCGGCATGGAGGGTCAACCTTCCATTGGGTCCGCTGGCTACGGCAGAACGACCCTTCGCTTTCCTGAGCGGAGCGTCAACAAGAACTCATCCTCCCCAATGTTGTCACTATTCTGGAACAACATTTGAACATTTGTGTGGTGTCCGACAATCAGGTTTCCTTGACGACTACATCGACGAGTTCATTGACTTAGCGACGCACGTTCCTGGCTTATCACCAGACCATTACTTGGCCTTTTTCACGCAGAGGCTCCTCCCCCACATCCGATCCCTCCTTCCCACCCACCACCCACGGACGATTACTAATGTCATGGATCTAGCCCGCATGGTGGAAGCGGACTTCAAGGTCACCTCCATCGATACTTGCTAGCCGTTGGGGAGTTATACGCCCCCACTTGTTTCCTACCCTCCCCCACCCTTCTTGTCACCACCCCAGATGCATATCGCTGCTCCCTCGCATGACATGCTACCTCCCTGATCGCCCTGGGCACCGAACGGTCCCCAGATGACCAACCACGAGTACCACTATCTTCGCACCAGAGGCCTCTGTTTCCATTGTAAACAACTCTACTTCCTGACTCATGACTGCCCGCTTAAGGAGCTCTACATCACCATTAGAGAGAACAACACAGAAATCACCCTTGGGGATTTTGAAGCCTTAGAGGGCAATGATTCACTTGCTGCCAAGAGTCCCTGTGTGCATTTGCATCATCTCAAACTTATGTGCTCTGTGGGTGGTTGCACCTTTAGCCCCCTCATGATGACGCTCATTGGTCCCCTGGCTGGCACTTCCCTAACGGTGTTGATTGATAGTAGGGACATCCACAATTTCATCTCCACACACCTAGTGCTATAGATCGGCATTTGCCTATCCCCTTCCCCTTCTCTCATTGTTTGGTTGGGCAACTGCCGCCACAATACCACTGGGGGCCTCTGTAATGACCTGCACACCATGCCCTCTCCGCGCAGATTTCTACTCATGTGAGCTCGATGGTCTTAACACCATACTTGGCGTTGCATGGATTCGTACACTTGGGGACATGCACCTCAACTAAGACAGCATAATGATGCGCTTTTATCAAGCGGGACTCCTTTTCCTCTTGGCAGAGGAGACGCACTTTTCCCATTGTCGGCGACACCCCATCCTCTTTAGCAATTGTGACAGTAGATTCTGCCGCATACTTGTGGCGTGACATCGAACCGACCCGCCATCCCCCCCCCCTCCACCATCCCAGTTGCATTGAGCCCTGGGGGTTGCTTCTTCCATGAGGACAAGAAAAATTTTCGAGAGGGTGACATTGGTACAAAAACAGAAACAGGCAAAGGACGAGGACACTATGCATATGTTGATGTCGGGACCAAGTAGACGACGACACGGATCCCAATACGATGACGGGCGGTCGCCAGTAGCGCACACGAGCTTAGCACACCCATCACCTTTATATGTTATTATCTCATTTGTACTTCAGGTCATGAGTTATTTACTGTTCACCCTTGTGTATCTCAGAACTAGGCACATATATGTCTGTGTGTATCTCATTGGGATTATCTTGAAAGGTTAGTGAAAAAGAACCATAGGGCTAAAATTCATCTCTCTTCTTCTTCCTCATTCTCAATTCCTCTGTCTCCTCTTCAACCTACCATTCTATTACCCACTTCCCAACCAATCCAGCTACAATTCACGTGGGGCCACTACCCACTTCCCCAACTGAGCCCCCACTTCATTCTTATAGTCGACCGCAACATACCATAGCAGTCGGCGAGTTCCCAAACCTGCTCCTTCTTCCGTAAATTCCGACACTGTTCAAGAGTAAACTTGTTGACGTTTTCCTAAATACTCTATGTGGCCGACCAGAAGTGCCCCGTTGAATTCCCCTGGCTATCTTTGTGTGTTGCCAACGCCACCTGGGTCTCTTCTCCACTCGACCATTGTTTTCCTTCAACCATCTAGTCGACTGCCAGTCTCCACCAGTCCCTTCACTGTTCCAACCTGTCTCTAACCACCCCAAACCGCCACCTCCATCCCCTAACAACTCTTGTTTACACCTCATTCAACTCAGTAGCAGTCCAATCCAGTAGTCTGGATCCCTGGGAATCTCGATCTAATCTCATACCCTCATTCTGTCCAACAGGGACCTGTCGGATACCCGCCTAGATTTCTACGCCCTAGTTGTGTAAGCCTTTAAAATGGTAATCATTTATTTTGTGCTGATTTTTGTTTTATTCTCTACATGAAGAATATTTATTTGTAATCTTTGTCCCTAAGTTTTGAAACAGTGTACGTTCCCATTTACTTAAGATATTTGATTTCTAGCTCTCTTACATTTATACAACTTCACATGTTTGATGTTTCCTTGCTTGTAAGCTTTAACTACTGTGGTCTATCTTATATTTCGATTTATAAAAAAAAATTATTATTGCAAATTTGAACTTCGTCAGAATTGTGTCTACATTTAGAAAATATCCATAGTATCAATAGGACCTTACCCTGCATCACATTTGGTCTAGGTGAAAAAAGATGAGAAAGATGACAATATTCACCTTTACTTGTTTAACCTGATCATGTAAGGACTTAAAGTACTCCAATTCCCCAGCTGCATCAGTAAGTAGAGCCTTAAGTTCTTCTTCCAAAGATTCAATATCCAAAGCTTTTAGTGCAGGCTAAACATAACAAAGCAAAAAAAAATTAGAACAAGAAGAGAAATAAAACCTAAAGCAAACTTTTATGTGGGCTCACAGTGAAAGTTTCAATTTTCTGTTCCAATTGCACGATGAGAAGCTTTGACTGGTGTAACAGCTAGGATGATTAGCCCAGAAAAAAGTTGAATATCAAAGTTAGGCAACATGATTTTCTGCTATAGTAGGAGGCCATACCTTGGCATTCTCATCATGAAGTTGAGATTGTTGTGCTTCTAATTTTTCATACTCAGTTTTCTTAGATTGAACTTGTGCAATAAGTTTCTTACAATTCATGCTCATGTTATCTCTCTGTTATATATATACATATAACTAAAACATACGTATAATTAAAAAAACGCATTTGACATTGAAATATGCACACCATATTCTCCGGATTCATGCCACTGGAAGTACCTACAAGAAAACATAGCAATTAGTTGTGATAAACCAGCTGCTCTGCAGCACTAATGCCTGATAACTCACTTAGAAAATTTCTTTTATTTATAGGTCTTGATTAAAAAGAAAATTGAAAAAAAAAGAGGTCTAGCCCTCAACAGTAGAATCAGCAGCCCTTAGAAATTCCGTGTCTCCAAGAAGGTTTGGATGCTTACTAGAATATTCATCAACCTACAGTAGCAGCAATCACAGAATCAGTGGAGGAGCTCTCACTTAGCATATGCAAAATTAAATAGATGTTCAGTTACTATAAGATTCAAAGGTAGATAGATCAGCTAATCTTTATCATAAACAACAACAACAAAATTAAGATTATATTAATGAGAGGTTCTTAGTCTATAACTAACGGAAACTGATAGGGAAGAGAGTTCAGGACATAAATATCTAATGGCCATCAAATGATTGGAAATTAATTTTGCACAAGTGAGTGATATACGAGTTGAGTGGTTTCTGCTAGCTCTGGCTGATCTGAATTGAAACATTACAGCTGGTATAAATTCAAATATATTCAATCACAATATAAGAAGGATTTACGATCCAACGATGGAATTTGGCATTTTTTATTAAATAGTTATGTGGCTCGTTGGTGCAGGATACACAACTAGATAATACTAGAATCACAACCGACCCTCTGAGGTTATGTTGTAAGTTAGTTGCATGAGTGTACCTTACATGCAGCCCAAATAATCTAGACACGCATAAGCCACAATGACAAGTGATGCAACTGAAACAATGAACAAGGATTGACAAAATATATAAAACCCCTCAAAACAAAATCACTCAAATACGAAATAGGAATGCAATGCAAATCATTTGAGTTTGCAACAACTGTAAAGTTTGAGCTCTGTGCCACAGCTGCCAACTCCTACTGAGTTCAACATGTACTTTACGTCAAAATCAAAACACGTCGCATAACGCAGGAGGACTTGCTATCTTCCATCCAAACCCTCGTGCCTCGCATCGTTCCTTCCGTGGACACGGAAGGAAGAGAGCAAGTCCTGCTGCGTTATGTGACGTGTTTCGATTGCATGATCAAAATCTATTGGCAGAGTTAGGTGGCAAAAGTTAAACTGAACTTGCACAGGATGGATGCATGAGCTAGTACTTGTCAATATAAACAGGAAAAAAATGCAAACACTAAATCAACATATGTCCTTGAACCTTACCAGGTTTTCTATCGCCACCTGCTTATATGAGTTCAGCCAGTCCTACACAGAATAAACAAAAGAGCTTAAGGTAAAATGGGAAGAGAAAGTGAGAAAAATAGAAATTACAAAGACATCCTACATGTAAAGTATAAGAAACTGTCAAAAACTACTTATGTTGGCTTACATGACCCAATTGCAGCTTCAGAACTATATCTTTCGTGATCTTTGAAAAATTCAACCTGCCAAAACAAAACAACTGAATTACAAAAAAAAACAGTGCTACTCATGGTTGAAAAGCACATAAGAGTACCTCTTGTCTTCAAGTCCTGCAGATGCACTAACTGTTTGTTGCCTGAGAAGCTCCAATGACTGCAATTCGATTCAGGTAGTATCAAAACAATGCAACAATCATAGGTTTACAAGTAGATTAATACAAACTCTTATTTTGTAATTAAAAACACCACTTAACAATTAATAAGAACGAATCAATAATAATAGTAGTAATTGTAATGGTCATAGTAATAATTATATTATAAGTGATTTTACAACCTGAGATTATTACCTATGTTATATAGTGAAGATAATATAGTCATAGATGTCCTAAGAAGTCAGTGTAGTCAAGGGCATGAGAAAGACACATTGAAATAAGAAATAAATTCAAGATAAGTCAACGTGCGTCGACTAGTAGTCAGCGCAACATCGACTGGAAGTCGACGTCACTTCGACAAGAAGTCAGAGTGTTGTGATTGTGCATGTCGGCGGGACTCACTCAAGCCGAGGAGACACCGTGGCAGGTCCGCACGCGGAGGAAGACGACGATGGGTCCGTCTGTGGGAGGAAAGACCGAAGGGAGCCAGTCTGGCGTTTATTTATTTCCTATTATGTCATGCCCTATCTGGTTGTACGCATTTATTTCTTTCCCGTTATGTTGTATTTTTTATTTGGTCACACCCCGCAATTATAAAGGGTAGATTTGTACTCTTTTGAATGATGTTATTGGATTTATGAGAATTAGGGTTGCTTCCTAACCTTTACTCTTGTTCTCTCCTCCTTCCTCTCGCTCTCCACCTTCGGCCCTCCCCCTTGTCGGATTCCTCTCCGGGATTTCCCGGGAACGTATCAATTTGGTCTGACCTGCCGTCCCGCCTGCTGACGGTCGCCGGTGCTCACGATCGCACGTTGTTCCTTCCGGTTCAGCATTGCTACAGTGCCCCGTCTCGATCCCTAATATGTGCGAGTCGCGCCCTGCGTCTGATTTGATCGGGGCTTCCGGACCGCTCTGTCCTTGCGGATGACTTCTGCTTCCGCATACAGACCGTGGATCGACCTCCCTCCAAGCTGCTCCACCCTCGTTCCAGGCACCTCCGCCAATTTCTGCGACGACCGATCGGCTGACACCGCCTATCACGCAGAAACGCCTCGACGCCATTCTGGGAATGGCTTGCCTACGCACGCTCGGCGACGTATGCATCAATTGGGAGACCATGTACATGCAATTCCTTCACAAGGGACAGCTATGTCGCCTCGACGGCGATTCCGCCCTCCTACGCTCTCTGATTTCCTTTCGCACAATCCCGCGGCCCTTGGACGTCGGCTTCTCTACGGGGTTGTGGGCCCTCTCGAGCCCGTCCATGGTGCCTTCTCCTTCTCTGACGGGCTACCAGGAGCGTTCTACTACACTCGCCGACGTCACCCAGCCTCCAGCAGGATTGCCACCAGCCCAGTTTTCTCAGGTCCAGAAGAAAGACGGCAGTTGGCGCCGAACTACCCAGCCAAGTTACTCGGTTGCTGCTACCACCTTCAGAGGAATCCTGGCCCGCAGGAGGTCCCGATTGTTGGGTCTTACCATCTGGAGACCGAAGCCACGAGGTTGTCCCGGGATCACTACTGCCGACACCGCTCTGATCACTGCCTTGAGGACAAGGCATGTTTCCGGACGGCGGTATTGTTGCGATTGCGCATGCCGGCGGGACTCGCTCACGCCGAGGAGACACTGTGGCGGGTTCGCACGCGAAGGAAGACGACGACGGGTCCGTCTGCGGGAGGAGAGACAGAAGACGCAGCGCCATCCTAACGTTTATTTATTTCCTATTTTGGCATTCCCTATTTGGTTGTACGCATTTATTTCTTTCTCGTTATGTTGTATTTATTATTTGGTCACACCCCACACTTATAAGGAGTGGAGTTGTACTCTTTTGAATGATATTTTTGGATGTATGAGAATTAGGGTTGCTCTCTAACCTTTCCTCTTGTTATTTCTTCCTTCCTCTCGCTCTCCACCTCGGGCCCGCCCCCTTGCCAGATTCCTCTACAGGATTTCCCAGAAACGTATCATAGAGTAACAAGAAAAGATAAGTCGATGCAACTTCAAGGATGAAGTCGACGCATGCGTCGATAGGATATCGGCGCAACATCGACTATAGAGTTGACTCGACAAGATTTCATTTTGAAGGAAGATGTCGATGGAACTCCTACATGAAGTTGACGTAGCGTCGAGTATGGTCCAGAATGGAAATTCTAGAGAATTTGTCTAGACTTATTTGTGGGAAGAATCTATGGAATTAATTCAAATAATTCTAGCACTCGAAAGGAAGATTAAAGGAAATAATTCTCTACGGATTTCAGAGGAGTATTTATAGATGGATTTTGAAAGAGTATTCGAGAATATTTGGAAAAGAATAATATCATTCCTTCTGAAGAAAATTTCTATGAAGAGAAAAATTCAAATTCATTCAAGAATGATATACTCAGATGATACAGGAAGCATATATAGAGACAGACACACAGAGATAGAACTATACAGATAGTCAACAACCTCTTTTCTTCTTTCTTCTTTCTTCTTTCTTCTCTACTGCTACAACTATAGGTTCTGAACGAATAAACATAGAAGAACTTTGGGTCAAGGGCTTATGATCCTTACAACTTCAAGCAAGAATTCATCATCAACAAGAAGATTCAATATACTTAGTGTCATATAGTCTTCAAATTATTGTTGAGAGGACTCATCTAGAAGATAATTTCTTCTACTCTTCTTTTTCTATCTTTCTTGTACTGATTAAGTAAAGAGTTTTTAGAATCTCTTTTCAAAGGATTCAGTTTGTGGCTTTGAGAGTCTCCTTGTCAAAAGACTCAGTCTGTCAGTGGTTCAAGATCTTCTTATCAAAAGATCTAGTTTTTGGTTCTGAGAGTATCTTTATCAAAAGATTCAGCCACTGGGATAGTGTATTTCTACCAAAGTGGTAGAAGTGTGGATGTAACCAGGCTTTGGGGAATCACTATAGCTTTGGTGTTCTCTGTGTTTGTGTTTTTGTGTTTGATTTATTGTGTTGTGCTTCTACTTATTGCAATACTTTTTTGGTTAACTGCTTGTAAATGCAAAATCTGAGCTAAAATTAAAATCGGTAACTTGTTTTAAATCAAACTTTTAAATCTTTATTCACCTCCCCCCACCTCATAGAGAATTCTTTGGGGCTTTTAATCAACTGTTCACACTTTCAATTGGTATTTGAGCTAGGTTGATCAAATAAAGGCTAACATATTGATCAAAAAGATCTGAACAGTTGAATAGTTACACATATTATTATAGTCATCTATTTTCAAAATGATATCTAATAATTTTAAAAGATTTGTAACCACAAGACCTCCAGTGTGTAACTTAGAAAAGTTTACACTCTAGAAGATTAGAATTAAGTTATATATGAACTCTATTGATGAATTTATCTTTGGTTCTATTCTTACAGGACCACATATGCGCTTCAAGAGAGATGTCAGTGGGAACATTACAAAAGAACCTGTTCCAAGAGCTGAATGGAATGAAGAAGAGAGTAAAGAACGGGATGCAAAGACAATGAACATTCTAGTCTCAATGATGTCTGATGAAATATTCCAGAAAGTGGATGATTGTCAGTCAGCTAAAGAGATCTGAGAGTCATTATCCAGGATTGTAGATGGAAGTTCTGATGAAAGGAAAGACAAAAGGTCCCTTCTCATATCCTAATATGAGAACTTTCAAAAGAAAACTGAAGAGACTGTGGCTGAAATATATGATAGATTTAACATAATTGTGATTGAACTTAAAGCATTTGATAAGGAGATCTCACTCACATAAATAAATGGTAAGTTTCTCATATATTTCATAAGAACATTGGACTCAAGGATCTGGGTCATCAGAGAGTGCAGATGCCATAGGGAAATCACTACTGATGTCATGTTAGGTAAACTCAAGTCATATGAACTTCTCCTAAAGAATAGGGCTGAGTCTGAGGTAAAGGACAAAATCTTTACCCCTAGAGAGAAGTCCATTGCATTGAAGACAGCCGATGGAGAGACTTCAACCTCTGAAGAGGAGATGTTCAATCTCTTAGCTAGAAGATTCAAAAGATTGATCAAGACAGAAGACTGCAGAAAAAAAAGAAAGGAACTTCAACAAGCCTAAGTTTGACAAGGCCCCTAGCAAGGAGGTCATTGTTTCAAGAAAAAGGACAAGAAGAAGGGAAGAGGTTTCATTGCAGAATTCTAGAGTGACTCTGACTCGGAGTCAAGCTCTTCATCTGAGAGTGAAAATGAAGTTGTTGTTGAAGAAGCCTATCTGATGATTTTGGAAGCCTATTCAAATGATGAGGAAGAGCAGGTATCTTACTTTGATGACATTCATTTTTCATCTAATGATTTTAAAGAATATTTCAAAGATTTTTGCAAAGATCAAATAAAAGTTGAAAAACAAATCAAACTACTATGACAAGAATTACAGGAATTAAAAAAATGAAAGTCATTATTATGTAAACTATAATCTAAGAGTTGAACTAGGTAGACTAAAGAAATAGATAACAACATTGATTGATGAAAATATTAATCTAAAAGATGAGATAGCAAAGACAAAAGTCTTTGAGTACCCCTTAAATAAAAGGAGTCAACAGCTCAAGAATATAACAGAGAATCTCACTATAAGACTTAATCACTTAGGATTGGGTGCTGAGCCAACTAGCTCAAGGAAAGTGTTCTACACATTTGCATAGAAAACCTGTTGGGAATATTGCCCTCAATGTTCCCTATATTTGATTTGAAGAGGCATCATCATCAACACTAAGAGCATAATTGTATTTGATGTTGGTTAAGCTCATCATATGCAGGATGTTCCTTAGAACATGGTTAGACAGGTCGTCTAAGTGATGGTGACTGGTGGTCACAAGGTAGGCAGGTGGAGAGACAGAAAATCTGTCTAAGTCCACGGGCGTTGAGTGAGGACAGCTCACTCAACGCCAAATGCAAAGAAATGTGGTTAAGTACACAGGCGTTGAGTGAAGCAAGCTCACTCAATGTTAGATGCCAAAAAATGCTGATAGAAGTCAAGTCAGTCAATGTCTGACTATTTACAAAGCAGAAAAGTGGCTAAGCTCACAGGCGTTGAGTGAAGGCAGTTCACTCAACGTCATACTGCAAAAAGCGTTGAGTAAAACTCAGATAGTCAAAGCTTTATCTTTAACAGTAAAGAAATCTGGTTAAGTCCAGAAGCATCGAGTGATGAAGGCTCATTCGACGCCTAAGCAGTTAAGACTACAAAAGTCTAGATGTCGTTGAGTGATGAAGACTCACTAAACGCACTCAACGCCAAAGCTGACAGAAAATTTGTCTAAGTACAGAAGCGTTGAGTGAAGGTTATTCACTCAACACCTCATCAAGATAATAGGCTAAAGCAGAAAGCATTGAGTGAAGAAGCTACACTCAACACTTTTATTCAGGAATGCGACTAAGTGTTTTGGCGTTGAGTCAAGCTTACTCACTCAACGCCTAGTGACAGAAAAACTGTCTAAGTGTTTTGGCGTTAAGTCAAGCTTACTCACTCAACGCCTAGTGACAGGAAAACTGTCCAAGTGTTTTGGCGTTGAGTCAAGCTTACTCACTCAACGCTTAGTGACAGAAAATCTGTCTAAGTGTTTTGGCGTTGAGACAAGCCTATTCACTCAACGCCTGGTGACAGAAAATCTGTCTAAGTGTTTTGGTGTTGAGTGATGGTTGTTCACGCAACGCATATACTAAAGTGTTTGAATTTGACTAGGTCCACAGATGCTGACGTCAGCAAAATTCAAAATGTTGCGGGATAGCTACAGTACGCGATAAATGTCGTCGCAGACCTATTGTACGACTTTTGTTGATAAAGCAAAGTTGTAGTTGTCATATTGTGGGTCTCACTGCTCTAAGAGCCGTTAATAGGCGGAATATAAAAGGACAAGATCAGGAGCTGAGAACTTCAACTTTTAGGGTTTTATTCATTTCAAAAAAAGGCGGCTGAATTTCATGTTCCTCGTCATTGTTGCCTAGCTTGAGAACCAAAAGTTCAACCAGCTGTTTTAAAAGTTCCAGCAAGTTAGATGTAGCGAATTTCTTCTGCTACAGCAAGTTCAGATAAGGATCTGATAAAGAAGAAGAAGCAGAGCTTCAGGTTTCTGCAGTCAAGGTTAGTTGTAGTAGTGCAAGTCTGATAACTCCAGACAAGCCAGTTCAGTGAGCTTTCTCTCACTGAGGTAAGAAGAAGAAAAAGAGCAAGCCTAAGCGGCTGTAACTTCTCAGCTCAACCAAGCCTAATCTTGAAGATCAACTTCTGGAGTTGCAAAGAAGATAGGACTGAGCTTCTGGTTTAGTTCAGGAAGAAGCGTAGTTCTGCAAGGTACTTCCAGCACAAGCAGCTGTTCATTGAAGATCTATTCTTGTTGCTGAGAAGAAGTTAGGGTTGAGTTTATCTCAGCTCAGGAAGCAGCAAGGTCTAACCCTAGCTGCAGCAGCTGGAAGCTGAAGAAAGATAGTTGGTGACATTCACACCTGCACCAGCAAGTTTAGAGGAAATCTATGAGGAAGAAGAAGCAGCAAAGGGTCAACCCTAGCTACAACACTTCACAGCCCAAGCAGTAAATCCTGAAGATCAATTTTTGGTGCTATGAAGAAGAAGATAGGGCTGAGATTTTCTCGGTTCATGAAGCAGAAGGCTCGGGGACTATTTCCCTGTAGTCAAAGTTGGGTTGAGTTCACTCAGTCCAGGAAGGTAGACTCAGAGATCATATCTCTGTAGTCAAATTTCACCAACCCACTTTCATCATGTAGGATCCTTTTGGATCTGAGTTGTAGGCCTGATTTATAAAGGCTGGGATAGGATCTGGTTGCAGATATGAGTGTAGGGCTTGTGTGTCTGAGGTAGAGCTTTTGCCTGAGAGTAGGATCTACTTTGGATCTGAGGTAGGGTTTTTGAGCCTGAGGTAGGAGAGTCATTCTCTCTGAGTTGTAGGATCCTTTGAATCTGAGGTAGAGCTTTTGTGCCTGAGCTGTAGGAGAGTCATTCTCTCTGTGGTAGGGTTGTCCTCTTGGCCTGAGTTGTAGGGCTTTTGGGCCTGAGGTAGGTGATCTTTGGATCACTAAGTTGTAGGGTTTTGTGCCCGAGCTATAGGTCTTGGAAGAGACTGAGTGGTCCTGTAGGATCGTGTTGTAAGCTCTTAGGAGCCGAGATTGGAGAAGTGTCATGTCTAACAAGCTGTTAGAAAGGTGGGAGGGAAAGTGAACGTACCCATAATCTGGGGAAGCACTATAAAATTGTTGTGTTGTCTGTGTGATTGTCTTGAAAGCAAAAGTAACTAAATCACTACAGACCCTAAAACACATAAAAGAAAAAGATAGTCACAAATACTAAGAAATCTATTCACCCTCCCTCTAGGTGATTTAGCTATGCTTGAAATTAAAGATTTTCAAGTGGTATCAGAGGGAAGTTGCTCAAAAAGGACTTAACAGTCTGAATAGATCTCAAAGGATAGCTAAAAAGTTTATACATACGGGTTCAGGAGTGAACCATAAGGAGTGGAGCTCAATGAAGCTTCAAGTTTGCAGAGAAGAAAAAGCCCTCATTGGGTTGCTTGATGCTATTAAAGACAAAGATGAAGGCTATCTTGCTGCTTGGATAGGAATCAGAGTCTCATTGTCCCTTGTGTTCAGTGGCAGTGATGAAGATGATGTCAATCCAGATGCAAGGATAGAGATCAGGGCCCCTCTGTCACTTTCAGACAGTGACTCAGAGGAGAATGATGATGATAAAGATGCCAACAGCTATTATGGGTTGATGGCAATGACAGATGATGAATCCTGCCAGGATCAGCCTGGTCTAGAAAAGGTACACTCCCTATCTAGCTCCACTTTTGTGACTGGCTATGAGACTAGTCCAAATTCAGAAGCATCTTCATCCAGTGATAAAGAAGACTATGAGTCTGAGGTACATGTCAATCAATTGATTGACCAGTATGGTGAAATTCTGGAGGCTTTGAGGAGCAGGAAGTTGGCCAAAAAGCAAGCTGAGGAGATTACCTCCCTTCAGTTAGCTGCTGCCCAGCAGGCTGAGACAGCATCCTTGTTGGATCAGAAGGCTAGGGAAGTCAGCCAACTAAAGGTCATCTCAATCACACAAATTAAGACTATAAGCCAGAAGAACAAGATTATCTTGGATCTTGAAGAGAAACTCCTAAATGAGAAAAAGAATGTGGCTAGTTTTCCAAAGCCCAAAACAGTGTTACCACTGATTGACTTCTTTATCTCTCAAAAAGATGAGAGGCTTATGGTGTAAGTGGAATTCTAGAGTTGGTCATTCCAAAGTGAAAGGCAAGGCTCATGTAGTGTCTCAGGCCACCTTTTAGAAGGTAATTCTCTCTTCCAATAGATATGACCAAGACTGCATGTATGGTCACTGGAAGAATAAGAATTCTCCTTGTAAGAGTACAAGTGTATCTTACAATGGAAGTAGGAAGGGCATGGGTTTGAGTGCACAGAAGGCTCCTCATGAAGAAGTCCAAATGGCCCATCATAAACCATTTGTATTTGGTGTTTCAGCCCCTACACTCAAGGAGAAGGCAGTGACTTATTCTCAGGCTCTCCCAGCAAAAACTCAAACCATGGGTAAGTCAGTCAGTAAGGCTGACTTGGCTAGCTCTAAGGTCATTAATAGCATATCAACTACAAAGAAGACTGCTATAAATGAAACTCAGAGTATGTCAAGTATTTCTACTGGCAGACTCACCTTTAGTCAGATTCTTGCTGAGAGAAACAAGAAGAAGGCTACAACACTCCCCTCTGAACAGAAAGCTAGTGATGGTTTGCACTCTTCAAAGACTATTCAGAAGCTGAGATATAACATCCATGAATGTTTGTGTTGTGGCAAAGTGGGTCATTTTGTCATAGATTGTTGGCACAACCCTACTGTGCCAAGGCCCAAGGGCAAGGGTGAGTCTTCCCGACAGGACTGTTGTAGGTAGACATGTGCATTTTGTGCTAACAAAAACCTAGTACCCAATAATTATTGGGGTCCTAAGGTAAGGTAAAACTCTGTTTTGCAGGACAGTCCAAGTGTCCATGCCCCCATGTGGTATTTGGACAGAGGTTGTTACTTGGACAGAGGTTGTTCCAGCCACATGACTGGAACAAGGAGCTATCTTAAGGATCATGCTTCAGTAAGGAATGGACCTAAGATCTACAGTTGGGAAGTTGGAGATGGATGTTGACCATCAAGGATACTCCTCCTATTGCCCAAGAGGAAAAGGATGTTGTGTGCATTCCTGAAAAAGGATAAAGTACGCATGTCTTGGGTAAAGTCCTTCAAGTGGTATCTGACTGGATAAACAGACCAGCTGGATCCATCCATTGAAGCTCAAAGATATCTGACTGGTGGGACATAGTACTGCTACCACTTCAGCAGGATAGTGAGGAGGAGAACAAGCTGGTTGTACTCATCACTGAGTAAAGCACAGGAAGCAGCTCTTCTAAGAGCAGCAAGAAAGAGGCACATGATCCTCAGCTGAAAAGACTCACTATACAGAAAAGACAAACTGTCAAGTGATATAAAGAAAAGACTTTCAAGTCAAGTGATATCATCAGCAGAAATGATGACTGAAAGTCATGAGGACAGAATCTATGCAAATGTTGAAAGGGAGACTGTCAAGCTAAGATGCTCCTATTGATGGGGAGCAAGTTCAGACTAGGTAGTTGAACAAGCTTAAGTCTTACCTAGTGTACCTCCAGTACAAAATAGGTCAGCAAAACTGCTGAAGATAAGCTTGTCCCTATGGACATTACTGGGGTTGAGAGGAAGAATACCCAGATGGTTGCACCTGCTGTGGGAAAGCAAGTACAATCAATTCAAGAACAACTGGATAGCTCCAGCTACAGTTGATACAAGTCAACAACTTCCTATGGGAAATGCAGAGATTGAGGGGGAGATTCTAACTGAACTCTCTGCTCAAGATAATATGAGTGTCATTGAAATGACTAAAGATGCTTCAAAGGATAATGATCTATCTGGATGAAGAGACAGATCAAGCCAAAGCCTCCCTGTCCTAGTCAATGGGAGATGGCAATGACCATGATCAAGAGGGTGTATGTAGTGCAAGTCTAGGTGGTATACACAAGAGACATGTGCCACAAGTGGTATACAGTGCACACTGCCTATTTTCCTAATCAGGCTTGTGTGTGTGTGTCAAGGGAAGAATACTGTTTGGGTCACCAATGTAATCAGAGGTTCATTGTGGCTTGAACAGTATACAGATGGTGAACTATCACTATTCTTCAAGCTATTCCAGAAAATGATGAAGAGGAAGCAGTGGAAAAACAAATCTTCCTCCTCACATTACAAGAAGGATCACAACAAATCTGGGAAGATGCTCTCCAAAGGAGACAGGTATGATCCTAAATCCAGAAAACATATTTCTTCTAACATAATATGTTATTGTTGTGGCAAGGTTGGGCATGTCAGTGCTGACTGCCCAGTCAAAAGAAAAGAGACAGGTGAGAAGAAGCACCTCCACCACAGGGTGCAAGGAAGATAGGAAAAGCAAGGATTGAACTTGTCTATTCCAAGAGAGAAGGATGATGTCATTGGAGCAGTAAGAAGCAGACCAGTGTGGTTATATTCACTGTTGAGTCAGAGTATATCTCTACAGGGAGCTGTTGTGCACAGTTGCTGTGAATCCAGTATCAGCTTCAGCTCTACAACATTGAGATAAGTAACACTCTCATATACTGTAAGTCAACTAGTTAAATCCCCATTGCTAGGAATCTTGTCTCTCATAGCAGGACTATGTATAAGGATTAGGTATCATTCTATTAGGGTGCATGTGGAAAAGGAAGACTTCTGTCTTGAGTTTGTCCTTACACACAAGCAAATAGCTGACATCTTTACTAAGTCACTAGATGAAGTCAAGTTCAACACCCTCAAGTTTGAGCTGGGTATGTTGAACTTGGTATAGCTTCAGTTGCTCCATGTTATATTTTTGTTGCAGAACTCACCTCTCTTGCAGGTAGATAAGTCTCACATTTGATATCAAGACTCTCAAGTGATATCAAGTGGTATCAAGACTAAGATGGACTCAAGTGTCCAGTAAAGGGGGAGCAAATCAAGATGCTCTTGTTGAGGGGAAACAAATCCAGAAGTTGCAAGAACAAGTTCAACTTCCTGTTAAGAGGCAGCCAGCAGTTGCAGTGGATCAAAGATCATCACAGCTGATCAGCAGGTTCTCAGGACTATGCATAGTCTGAGGGGGAGATCAACCCTAGTGGATGGTTGCTGACGTGCAGTCACTGCTGCTGTTGCAAAGATATGCTGCTGCAGGACAAGAGGAAAATCCAACACCTCCCTTACTACAGTTGCATTCTGCAGAAACTTTAAGTGGTATAGAAGTTGAAAGAGAAGAGATAGATCACACTAACTCTAGAGGGAGAGTGAATAGAGTTTTAAAAGCTTTTGCTTAATTTTTATAGCAGAATTAAGATAAGTGATATGTATATGTATAGAGAGAAATCAAAATAAAAATAATCACAGCACAGCAAAATAAAAAATAAAGGCAATCCAGACGACACAAAAAATTTATAGTGATTCCCCTAAACTTGGGTACATCCACTCTTCTACCATCCTGGTAGGAATCCACTACAGGTTTTTGATCAGGTGCCCTGCCACCAAAATATCTATTTTCTAAGGGAGATATAGCAACTCTTTGAGTTTTTGACCAGGTGCCCAAAAACCAAACCAAGTCTTTTGATCAGGAGACTTGAGAACCAAAAGGAATAACTTTTGAAGGGAGTTAAGAATCCCTTTGTACAATGGTGAAAGAAAATAAAAGATGGTGTCTTCTCTATCAACAGTCAGAGAGAAGACTAGTGAATATAGCTGTTGTCAAAGCTCCCCCTGAGATGAAGAATAGTTCAGGAGAAGAGAGCTTTGTTCGGGGTGTAGGTCTTCAATTGATGAATGATCTTCAGAAGCTTTCTGGACTGATATTGAATAGTTGTCCCTTGAAAGCTCTGAAACTGATGGTGAAGAACTCTGTAAGAATCTCTGTAACAGTGTAGTCTGGATGTCTATCCTTGAGATTGAAAAACTTCTTCACAGCCTCACTCCTAAAAAAATGGCTGGACAGATTTCACATATACTTGAAATCAATAGCTGGAGCATTCTTTGAGAAAGGAAACTTTCCTTGGGAAATAATCAGCAATAACTCTGAGATAATATCCACATTTAATGCTACCTCTCAACGACTATATTCATTGGAATATATTGCATTAAATGATGGATCCATAACTGCCTGAAATTAATCTCATTTGAATATATTGCCTTCGGAGAGATTAGCCTGAGATTAATTCTCCTTCTGAAAATAACTCATTTCCTAAAATAACTGTTCAGAAAAACGTCGAGCTCAGCCTATAGATCGTCGACCAGAGCATGAGGATCGTCAAGCTTGATTCTTCATATTCTTCGACCTGAGTTCCAATTTCGTCGAACTGAGCTTGGTAATCGTTGAGCTTAGCTTGGTTGTCGCCGACCTGAGTTGGCACTGCTGAGGTTGAAGATCGTCGACCTGAGCTCAGCTTTCGTCGAGCTCAACTCTCTGAGTTCGTCGATCTGAGATTGACTTTCATCGAGCTGAGTTTCTGGCTTGAGATCAGAGATCGTCGATCTCAGCTAGACTTTCGTCGAGCTCAACTCAGAGAAGAAACTCTGAGCTCGTCTATCTGAGATCAACAATCGTCGAGCTGAGTTCGACTATCGTCGAACTGAATTGCTGCTTTTGCCAAGACTGAATTTCTCTGGAATTCTTCTGTCTCTAAGTCTTCTGAAGGAATGGCCCTGGAAATAATCCTATGACCCTTGACTATACATGATGGGTCAGTCTAAACAACCTAATAGTAATCCTTGCCCAAATCAAAACTAGGGTTCCAACAATCTCCCCCTATTTGAGTAAGGATACTATTTACAAAAACAGAACATAAAGCATAAAGAAATCTGACTAAATTATAAATCTTCAGTAGATGTACAAGGATGCTGTGAGAAAATTCATAAACTACAAAGATTCAAAGATATAAACAAAAATAACGAAACTTTCTGAGGAGCTGCAGATGAAAGACTGAAAATGATTTGCTGAGAGAAAGCTCTCTCGTAGAATCTTCAGCTTCCCTTTTTGCTCAGCTTTTTTTCCTGAAAAGAAAGGTTAGGTGTTCTCGACCCAGATTACCTTGGGTCCTAATTTTCTTTCATAATAATAATTGGAAATATAAGAACTCTGGTTGATCTTTATAACCTAATGGATGATATCTCGTAGGAGGAATTATCCATTGAGTAAAAGGATTCATGAATTTTTGTGTTTGATTATATTTTTGAAATGAATTAAAATTTTTGTTTTGAAAAATTAAGTTCGACGAATCATATTGATTTCGTCGATCTGAGTTCGACGAATGGAAGTGGGTTCGTCGAGCTCCATTCACAGAATGATAGTAGTTGTTTTTTGTGTTCCACGTTCGTCGATCTCGGTTCGACGAAGCATATGGATTTCGTCAATCACAGTTTCTTTGATAATTGTACTGAGATCTAGCGTTCATAGTTCGTCGATCAGAGTTCGACGAAGGATGTTGATTTCATCGATCTAGGTTCGACGAATTATTTTGAACATAATTTTTCGGAAATTTCTTAATTGGTTTTGATTTAATATTATGTAAAACTTCAATTACTTTATCTAAATCTTCTAACTTTTCTTTCCCTTTAGGTGTTTTTAAAGAAACTATCTGTTCAAGAGCATTTTTTAAATCTTCTTTAAGTTTTATGTTTTCAGAAGATAGATTATTTTGTTCAGTTAATTTCTCTCTGAGAAGTTTGATTTTCTTCTCAGATATAATTAAATCATCACATTATAATTTAAAATCTGTTTTGAAATGGTCAGAAGAAAAGTCAAAAGAAGAGATTACCTGATCTTCTTCTGAAAAGGATTCATCATCTGAATTGTCTCCTTCTGAATCAACAGCTTCAGAGTTGTTGCAGGATGCATTGATTGTCATCAGACAGAATTCTCTTGCTCTTGATTCTTCTTCAACTTTAGTTGTACAGGATGAAGTTTCTGAATCTGATTCACTCCATGTTTTAGCAACCATTGCTGTGAGGGAGTTCCAAATATCCTTTGCTGAAGAGCATTCAGCAACTTCTTGAAAAATATCATCAGACATTGATTGGGCTAGAATGTTCATAGCTTTTGCATCTGCTATCTTTGTCTTTTTTTTGTGTTTCAGTCCACTCAGGTGGTGGAACTGCACTTGTGCTTGTTGTTGTAGTTGGTTGTGGAGGTCCTATCAAAATAAAATTATAGATATCTTCATCAATTGAATTCATATATAATCTGCTCTTTGTCTTCCAAAGTGCAAACTTGTTCAGATTGCATACTGGAGGTCTGATGCTTGAGTATTCTTTATTTTGTGTCATGATTAAAAAAAACAGAGAAAATGGGATCTACCAAATATCTTTTGGTTCAGGTATTAGCCTGTGAAACCAAACAACTTTACCCTCTGATACCAATTAAAAGAGAAGGGATAGATCACACTAACTCTAGAAGGGGAGTGAATAGAGTTTTAAAAGCTTTTGATTAATTTTTATAGCGAAATTAAGATAAGTGATATGTATATGTATAGAGAGAAATCAAAACAAAAAAATCACAGCACAGCAAAATAAAAAATAAATGCAATCCAGACGACACAAAGAATTTATAGTGGTTCCCCTAAACTTGGGTACATTCACTCTTCTACCACTCTGGTAGGAATCCACTACAGGTTTTTGATCAGGTGCTCTGCCACCAAAATATCTATTTTCTAAGGAAGATATAACAACCCTTTGAGCTTTTAACCAGGTGTCCAAAAACCAAATCAATTCTTTTGATCAGGAGACTTGAGAACCAAAAGGAATAACTTTTGAAGAGAGTTAAGAAATCTTTTGTACAGTGGTGAAAGAAAATAAAAGATGATGTCTTCTCTGTCAACAGTCAGAGAGAAGACCAGTGGATATAGCTGTTGTCAAAGCTCCCCCTGAGATGAAAAATAGTTCAGGAGAAGAGAGCTTTGCTCAGGATGTAGGTCTTCAATTGATGAATGATTTTCAGAAGCTTTCTGGACTGATATTGAATAGTTGTCCCTTGAAAGCTCTGAAACTGATGGTGAAGAACTCTTTAAGAATCTCTGTAACAGTGTAGCCTGGATGTGTATCCTTGAGATTGAAAAACTTCTTCACAACCTCACTCCTAAAAAAAATGGTTGGATAGATTTCACATATATTTGAAATCAATAGCTGGAGCATTCCTTGAGAAAGGAAACTTTCCTTGGGAAATAATCAGCAATAACTCTGAGATAATATCCACATTTAATGTTGCCTCTCAACGGCTATATTCATTGGAATATATTACATTAAATGATGGATCCATAACTGCCTGAAATTAATCTCATTTGAATATATTGCCTTCGGAGAGATTAGCCTGATTAATTCTCCTTCTGGAAATAACTCACTTCCTAAAATAACTGCTCAGAAAAACGTCAAGCTCAGCCTATACATCGTCGACCAGAGCATGGAGATCGTCGAGCTTGATTCTTCATATTCTTCGACCTGAGTTCCAATTTCGTCGAATTGAGCTCGGAAATCGTCGAGCTTAGCTTGGTTGTCGTCGACCTGAGTTGGCCCTGCTGAGGTTGAAGATCGTCGACCTGAGCTCAGCTTTCGTCGAGCTCAACTCTCTGAGTTCGTCGATCTGAGATTAACTTTCATCGAACTGAGTTTCTGGCTTGAGATCAGAGATCGTCGATCTCAGCTAGACTTTCGTCAAGCTCAACTCAGAGAAGAAACTCTGAGGTCGTCGATCTGAGATCAAAGATCGTCGAGCTGAGTTCGACTATCGTCGAACTGAATTGCTGCTTTTGCCAAGACTGAATTTCTCTGGAATTCTTCTGTCTCTAAGTCTTCTGGAGGAATGGCCCTGGAAATAATCCTATGACCCTTGACTATACATGATGGGTCAGTCTAATCAACCTAATAGTAATCCTTGCCCAAATCAAAACTAGGGTTCCAATAGGAGTGGCATTTGCTCAAGTGAAACAATGTTAGCAGCTAGCTCAAATGGCTACAATGATGTGTTGTATCAATGTATCAACACAAAAGGTATGACTCCTAGTCAAATAGTTTGTTCAGTAGAATAATTTCTCAAGTGGTATCAATACTGAATTTTATCAAGTGGTATAACATTAAGAGTTAATCTCTCCCTTGATTCTATCACCTCCCTCATTAGGAAACTTCTTTTTTTGAAGAAACCAGAAAGGGGGAGAGGTGGGCAATACCTTAAACCCTAAAGGGGGAGGTGTAGATGATCTGTTAAGATCCTACAGCCTACAGGGAGAGGTAGGCAATACCCTAAACCCTAAAGGGGGAGGAGTAGAGCATACTGAGCAGAGTAGTACTTGCCAGAAAAAGGGGAGATGGGGGACATTACATGCCCAGGGGGAGATGTAGAATACTGAGAATTGCATATTACTTAGAAACATTCAAGTAATATAAAGAGAGCAATGTTGAGTCATTGCATGTTATGTTTCCACCCTCAAGTGGCTTGAGGAAAGTCCTCCACTTAAATGTTACGTTGTGAGGAGAGTTATAAGCTGCTTTGAAATTTTCAAGTGCTATGTGAAAGCTTACTGCTGCTTCTAAATTTATGTCTTATGTGTTGATGCTTTTTAGTATTGATGTGTGTTTTGCCTTTTTCAAATAGGGAGAGATTGTTGGAAATATTGTCATCAATGTTCCCTACATTTGATTTGAAGAGGCATCACCATCAACACTAAGAGCATGATTGTATTTGATGTTAGTTATGCTCATCATGTGCAGGATGTTCCTTGAAACAAGGTTAGACAGGTTGTCTAAGTGATGGTGACATGTGGTCAAAAGGTAGGCAGGTGGAGAGACAGAAAATCTGTCTAAGTCCACAAGCGTTGAGTGGGGACAGCTCACTCAACGCCAGATGCAAAGAAATATGGTTAAGTCCACAGGAGTTGAGTGAAGCAAGCTCACTCAACACCAGATGCCAACAAGCGCTGAGAGAAGTCAAGTCAGTTAAAGCCTGACTATTTGCAAGGCAGAAAAATGGCTAAGTCCACGGGCGTTGAGTGAAGACAGTTCACTCAACGTCATACTGTAAAAAGCGTTGAGTAAAGCTCAGACAGTCAAAGCTTTATCTTTGACAGTAAAGAAATCTGGTTAACTCCAGAAACGTTGAGTGATGAAGGCTCACTCGACGCCTAAGTAGTTAAGACTACAAAAGTCTAGATGGCGTTGAGTGATGAAGACTCACTCAACGCACTCAACGCCTAAGCTGACAGAAAATCTGTCAAGTACAGAAACGTTGAGTGAAGGTTATTCACTAAACGCCTCATCAAGATAATAGATTAAAGAAGAAAGCGTTGAGTGAAGAAGCTACACTCAACGCTTTCATTCAGGAATGCAACTAAGTGTTTTGGCGTTGAGTCAAGCTTACTCACTCAACGTCTAGTGACAAAAAAACTGTCTAAGTGTTTTGGCGTTGAGTCAAGCTTATTCACTCAACGTCTAGTGACAGGAAAATTGTCTAAGTATTTTGGCGTTGAGTCAAGCTTACTCACTCAACGCCTAGTGACTGAAAATCTGTCCAAGTGTTTTGGCGTTGAATCAAGCTTACTCACTCAACGCCTAGTGACAGAAAATCGGTGTAAGTGTTTTGACATTGAGTGATAGTTGTTCACGCAACGTCTAAACTAAAGTGTTTGAATTTGATTAAGTACACAAATGCTGACGTCAGCAAAATTCAAAATGTTGCAGGATGGCTACAGTACGCGACAAACGGTGACGCAGGCCTATTGTACGACTTTTGTTGTTAAAGCAAAGTTGCAGCTGTCAACTATTGTGGGTCTCACTGCTCTAAGAGTCGTTAATCGGCGGAAGATAAAAGGACAAGATCAGGAGCTGAGAACTTCAACTTTTAGGGTTTTATTCATTTCAAAAAGAGGCAGCTGAACTTCATCTTTCTCATCATTGTTGCCTAGCTTGAGAACCAAAAGTTCAACCAGCTACTCTAAAAGTTCCAGCAAGTTAGCTGTAGCGAATTTCTTCTGCTACAGCAAGTTCAGATAAGAATATGATAAAGAAGAAGCAGAGCTTCAGGTTTCTGTAGTCAAGGTTAGCTGCAGTAGTGCAAGTCTGATAACTTTAGATAAGCCAGTTCAGTGAGCTTTCTCTGAGGTAAAACAGAAGTAAAAGAGCAAGCCTAAGCGGTTGTGACCTCTCAGCTCAATCAAGCCTAATCGTGAAGATCAACTTCTGGAGCTAAGAAGAAGATAGGACTAAGCTTCTGGTTCAGTTCAGGAAGAAGCAGAGTTCTGCAAGGTACTTCCAACACAAACAGTTGTTCATTGAAGATATATTCTTGCTGCTGAGAAGAAGTTAGGGCTGAGTTTATCTCAGCTCAGGAAGCAGCAAGGTCTAACCCTAGCTGCAGCAGCTGGAAGCTGAAGAAAGATAGTTGGTGGCATTCACACCTGCACCAGTAAGTTTAGAGGAAATCTCTGAGGAAGAAGAAGCAGCGAAGGGCCAACCCTAGCTGCAGCCTGCAGCACTTCACAGCCCAAGCAGTAAATCCTGAAGATCAATTCTTGGTGCTGTGAAGAAGAAGATAGGGCTGAGATTTTCTCAGTTCAGGAAGCAGAAGGCTTTGTGACTATTTCCCTGGAGTCCAAGTTGGGCTGGGTTCACTCAGTTCAGGAAGGTAGACTCAAAGATCATATCTTTGCAGTCAAATTTCACCAAGCCGCTTTCATCGTGTAGGATTCTTTTGGATATGAGTTGTAGGCCTGATTTATAAAGGCTGAGGTAGGATCTGGTTGCAGATCTGAATGTAGGGCATGTGTGTCTGAGGTAGGTCTTTGGCCTAATAGTAGGATCCAGATTGGATCTGAGGTAGGGCTTTTGAGCTTGAGATAAGAGAGTCATTCTCTCTGAGTTGTAGGGCACTTGTGCTTGAATTATAGGATCCTTTGGATCTGAGGTAAGGCCTTTGTGCCTGAGCTGTAGGACAGTCATTCTCTCTGGGGTAGGGCTGTCCTCTCAGCCTGAGTTGTAGGGCCTTCGGGTCTGAGGTAGGTGATCTTTGGATCACTAAGTTGTAGGGCTTTGTGCTCGAGCTGTAGGTCTTGGAGGAGACTGAGTGGTCCTGCGGGATCGTGTTGTAAGCTTTTCGGAGCCGAGATTGGAAAAGTGTTTTGTCTAACAAGCTGTTAGAAAGGTGGGAGGGAAAGGGGACATACCCATAATCTAGGGAACCACTATAAAATTGTTGTGTTGTCTGTGTGATTGTCTTGAAAGCAAAAATAACTAAATCACAACAGACCCTAAAACACATAAAAGAAAAAGATAGTCACAAACACTAAGAAACCTATTCACCCTCCCTCCTCTAGGTGATTTAGCTATTCTTGAAATTAAAGACTTTCAAAACCCAAAAACCTTTAGTAAACCTAAAGAAACACAACATATAATAATTATAGATGATGATGATCCTGAGAAGATTGCTATATTCAACAGGATTATCTCACCTAATAAAAATAAGGGTACTTTAGGGAAGAAACATATATGTTATAATTCCCCAGAAATCAAAAATTCTAATTACCAGGAACATGCGCCGACTTCATATCGACGCAACTCTGCCTATGCATCAAATTTTACTCAACGCAAGCATGAATCGGCGTCGACACCATATCGACGCAACTCCTCATAAGCGTCGGCATTATAGTATAAGCAATTTCCCAGTGCAAAACTTAAATAGATTTAATACAACCAAGTTTCTTGATTATCAACCCTATAAAAACAAATATTACAATTGTTTAAGACATGTCATGATGCTGGAAGTTGTTGGTCTAATATACCAACACTCTTTCATCTAAAGGGGTAATATAAAATGATTGTTTATACTTTTATCACCCCCTACAATGGCAAAAGAGCAATGAGCCCAAGGTAACGTGGATCCTAAATAATTTTTAGTTGTTTGTGCACGTAAGGGACTATCCTTCTACAAACCAGTTATGGTACTTAGACAGTACCTGCCACAAGCATATGACTAGACACAAAGAACTGTTGGAATACTATAAGGCCAAGGATGACCCTAATGTAATTTTTGGTGACTTTAATTATGGTCAAACCAAATGTTATTGGGTGATCAAAATTGGAGACATTTTCTTCTCTAAAGTAGCTTATGTTCAAATACTTCAACATAATCTCATTAGTATTAGGCAATTGTGTGATGGTGAATACAAAGTTGTATTCACTCACAACTTATGTAAAATAGTCAATACTAAAATAGGTGCAATTGTGTTGTCTGGCTTTAGGAAAGAAAATATATATGTAATTGACTTCAGCTCAAATGAAAAAGAAATCTGTCTGTTCAATGCTGACATAGACAGAAATGAGCTTTGATATAGAAAGTTTGGTCATCTTAACCATAAGACCATAGTCAAGCTAATAAAGAATAATTTGGTTAGGGTCTTACCAAAAGGTAAGTATAAGAAATTGAATCCATGTAGAGCATGTCAATTAAGAAAACAAACTAAATCATCATTCAAATCAATTGGTAAGAATGATTCACCTAGAATACTTCATTTACAGCATATGGACTTGTTTGGTCCAATCTGCACTAAAAGCTTAAGCGAAAAGTCTTATGTCTTAGTAATTGTGGATGACTTTTATAAATTCAGCTGAGTGTTCTTTCTGAGAGCTAAGTCTGACACCTTTTGGATCCTCTCAAAATTTATTAAACAGATTCAATCTGAATTGAACACTCAAGTATATATGATCAGAAGTGATCATGAGACAGAGTTTAAAAACCAGTTAATCTATAGATTCTGTGAGGATGAGGAATAAGATCAAGTTTTTCAGCTCCTACAACTCATCAACAAAATAGGATAGTTAAAAGGAAAAAAAAATCTAATTGAATCAGGAAGGACATTATTGACCGAGTCAAATTTGTCTAAAGTCCTTTTGGGCTAAAATAGTTAACACTATCAACTATGTTCTGAAAAAGAGTCTCATTCACAAGACTAAGTTGAAGACTCCCTATGTGTTATTGAAGGGAAAGTCACATATAGTCTCATATTTTAAGATATTTGGTTGTACTTGTTATATTCTCAATAATGGAAAGAGCCATCTTGCCAAACTGACAAGAAGGCTGGTGAGTATATTCTTAGGATATTCATCATCTAGCAAGGCTTATAGGTATTATAATAAAATTACTCTCAAAATAGACGAGTTCATGCATGTAGTATTTAATGAAAATAATCTGTTTTTCAAGGAGGCGAAGCTTCCACCAAAATCATTTTGTAGGAAGGAGAACCTCTAGTTGCTGAATTGGAGCAATTAACATTGAAGGAGAATGAAAAAGGATCATCTAAAGAGCACTATCATTAGTTGGAAAATGCTGAAGCAAACAAAAATGATGAAGTCCCTGCAAAAATTATCAACAATCCGGCTCAGATCATTATTCAGAACTAAGAACAGGAAGTTGAACTTGAGAATGCAAGAGAAGATGATCCAATGAAGAAGAAACAAGACAAGAGAACACTCCTACAATTGTTGAAGCTAGAATAGATCCTGTGAGGACAATCCTCAGGGATCAAGTGTTAGGAGATGTAAATTTTGGAGTAAGGACAAGGAACCAACTGTCAACCGAGACTATGCTGCAATACTTCCTCTCTCAATGTGAACCCACGAAGTTTGAGAAAGCAAACAATGATCCTCACTGGATTGCTGCAATACAGGAAGAGCAAGCTCAGTTTGAAAGGAATAAGGTTTGGACCCTGGTGGAAAGACTTAGAAATTAACCAATCATTGTAACAAAGTGGGTATATAGAAACAAGTTGGATTTCAATGCAGTAATAGTCAAGAACAAGACCAGACTAATTGCTCAAAGCTACAAGCAAGAATAGAGAATAGACTACAACCAACATTTTGCACCAGTTATCAGACTATAGGCAATTAGGTTATTGTTTGTCTATGCTGCTCACAAGAAAATTAAGTTATATCAGATGGGTGTCAAGAGTTATTTTCTTAATGGCACTCTCCAAGAAGAGGTCTATGTTGATTAACCTCCAGGTTTTATCAATTCATCTCTTCATTCATATGTTTATAAACTAAATAAAGCATTGTGTGGTCTAAAGCAAACTCCAAGATCTTGGTATGAAACCTTATATTTTTCCTCCTAGAACACTCATTCACAAGAGGAAAGGTGGATAAAACATTATTCACTAGAACACACAAATAACAATTACTTATTGTTCAAATATATGAGGAAGGTATTATCTTTAGCTCCACAGACCCAAGACTACAAAATGTTTGCTGACCTAATGTAATCTAGGTTTAAAAAGAATATCATTGGGATTTATCTTTTTTTCTTGACCTCCAAGTGAAACAAAGTGACGAAGACATCTTCATATCCCAATCAAAATACACAATAATTAATTAAAAAATTTGGAATGGAAAATACCTCCACTATGAAAACTTTCATGGCTACTAATGTTGTAATAGATAAAAAGCATCTGATCAATCCATTGATCAAAAAACATATAGAACAATCATTGGCTCTCGTCTTTACCTTACAGCTAGCAGGCTAGACATAATATTTGTCACAGATGTATGTTGTAGATTTCAGGTAGACCCCAAAGAATCACACTTGAGTTATGTGAAAAAAATTCTAAGATATTTTAAGGGTACACTTGAGCTGGGGCTATCGTATCCAACAGAATCTGAATTTAAGTTATATGGATACTCAGATGCAGATTATATTGGGTGCAGATTGGACAGAAAAGGCACTTCAAGAACTTATCAATTCCTGGGTGTTAGACGATCTCTTGGTTCAGCAAAAAGCAAATCACAGTCTTTACCTCCACAACTGAAGCTGGAAGAATAGCTGCCGGCAGTTGCTGCTCACAGATATTGTTGATGCAAAATCAATTACTTGATTATAATTTGAATTTCACAAATTTCACAATATTCTGTGACATCTTTAGTGCAATCTTCATTGCCTCTAATCCAGTGATGCACAGCAGAACAAATAAATAAAAATAAGACATCACTTTCTCAAGTACAATATAGAGAAAAAGAAAATCTCCTTAGAATGTGTCTATTAAAAATTAAAGGGCTGATATTTTCACTAAACCTCTTGATGAAATAAAGTGCAAGCACGTCATCACTGCATTGGGTATGTTTGATGGTGCTCAATAAAATATATTATAAGCACAAAATTCATTTTTCATGATAATGCATTGCAGGGAAAAACCAGCAGAAAACTTAAAAATGTAAGTTTATATTTGACATAACGTCGAATACAAGTTGACGGAACATCGACTTCTATTTGATGCAGCGTCCAGAGTCGGCGATCATAAAGAGATTGAAGCTACTCGACGCAACGTCAATATAATTCGACGCATGTGTTGACAGGTAGTCTAAATAAGGTACTATCAGAGTCACGTCGATCTATAATCGACGTAACGTCGACTTCTATAGACGTGCACCGAAAAAGTGTCTTAAATCTCAACATATCTTCGATACTTATACCAGACTTTTGTTATAACTAAATAAATCTTCAAAAATACTGACCATCAAGAGCAAAATACTGAAGCACAACTATCTCAACCTATGCATATCAAAATGAGTGAACATCCCTACAGGAAAAAGACTAACCATTGCTCTATTCTCCAAATGGACCAGGTAAATTGTCAAGTCTGGATCTCAGAAAGAACCAACTCCTCCATCATCCTTAATAACTGATATCTGTGAGTCAGTCCACCAACAAGACAACATTCCTTACCAACTATACTCCCCGCAAGTAATTCCTCAAGATTCTGTAAGAACTGAAATACCTGCTTCAGAGCTCTAGCAAACAACATTACCTCCATCTTCTGTAAGAATCAATACATCGGCTCTACCACCACCTCCTACTCTCAATCTTGATAGCATTATCTTCCAAGCAATACAACAAGTCACTACCTCCCTTACTCCTCTAATGCATGAGCATGCCACCAAATGACAAACTTCATTTGGCCATATACAAACCAAACTGGATGGGGTCACTGCCTCAATGAAGAAAATACAGGATAAGATGACTTCCACAGTTGCTACCAGGTATTTCTTAACCTCATTAGCTCATGAGGTTCATAAGGGGAAAATAACTGAGGAAGATCACCCAATAGAACCCCTGGAAGATGATGAGGTTGTCAATGAAGCAGTCTTGAAGACAACAGAAGTTGATGCTGCAAGACAGGAGGAGTCACCCAGACAGGAGGAGATTGATTCAGATGATATACATGTTGCAAGGGAGGCTGTCCAGATAGCAACAGAGGTGGATTAACCAGCACTAGAGTAAAGCACTGAAAACCTAAGAAAGATATTCAAATATAGTTTACTATAAAAAGGAAACACTCCTCTGTGAAGGATGCAGTTTAAATTTCTTCAAGGTATACTACTGAGATTCCATGCTGCTGAAAACTATATTAAATCTTCACACTTTTCTGTTGAGATGACATTATGCAACAATTCTTATTTTGAAGAAAGTATTTAGTTGTCTCTCATGCTTATGTCTATTATCACTCTTTATTCACTAATGATGTATATCTTTCAATTTATTTATTTTTTTTTTGTAAAATCACAATAGAAATTTTGTAAAATTTTTTAAGCTAAATTGGGGGAGATTGTTGGGAAAAATCCTTTTGATTTAACTTAACAAATTATATTATAAGTAATTTTACAACTTAGGATTATTACCCATGTTATATAGTGAGGATAATATGGTCATAGATGTCCTATGAAGTTAGTAGAGTCAAGGGCATCAGAAAGGCACACTGAAATAAGAAAGAAATCCAAGATAAGTCAACATGTGTCGACTAGTAGTCGACGCAACATCGACCGAAAGTCGACGTCACTTCGATTAGAAGTCAGGGTAACAAAAAAGATAAGTTGACGCATGCGTCGATAGGATATCGACGCAACATCGACTATAGAGTTAACTCGACGGGATTTCATTTTGAAGGAAAATGTCGACGTAACTCCTACATGAAGTCGACATAACGTCGAGTACAGTCCAGAATGAAAATTCCAGAGAATTTGTCGAAACTTATTTGTGGGAAGAGTCTATGAAATTAATTCAAATAATTCTAGTTATATGAAGGAAGATTAAAGGAAATAATTCCCTACAGATTTCAGAAGAGTAATTAAAGAAAGATTTTGAAAGAGTATTCGAGAAGATTTGAAAGTGAATAATATCATTCCTTCTGAAGAAAAAATTTATGAAGAGGAAAATTCAAATTCATTCAGGAATGATATACTCGGATGATACAGGAAGCATATAGAGAGACAGACTCATAGAGATAAAACAATACAGATAATCGGCAACCTCTTTTCTTCTTTCTTCTTTCTTCTATGCTGCTACAACAACAGATTCTGAACGAATAAACAGAGAAGAACTTTGGATCAAGAGCTTAAAATTTTTGCAACTTCTTTTTTAAGCAAGGATTCATCATCATCAAGAGGATCCAATACAGTTAGTATCATATAGTCTTTAAATTCTTGCTGAGAGGACTCATCAAGAAGATAACCTCTTTTGCTCATCTTATTTTTTCTTTCTTGTACTGATTGAGTAAATAGTTTTTAGAATCTCTCTTCAAAAGATTCATTTTTTTGTTCTGAGAGTCTTCTTATCAAAACACTTAGTCTGTTAGTGGTTCAAGATCTCCATATCAAAAGATCTAGTTGTTGGTTCTAAAAATCTTTTTATCAAAAGACTCAGGCACTGGGATCGTGTATTCCTACAAAAGTAGTAAAAGAGTTTATGTATTCATATTTTGGGGAACCACTATAGCTTTGGTTTTCTCTGTGTTCGTGTTTTTTTTGGTGTTGTGTTTCTACTTACTGCAATACTTTTTTGGTTAATTGCTTGTGAATGCAAAATTTGAGCTAAGATTAAAATTAGTAACTTGTTTTAAATCAAACTTTTAAATCTTTATTTATCCCCCTCTAAAAAATTCTTTGAGGCTTTTAATCAGCAGTTCACACTTTCAAATATATTGTACTATTGAAGAATAAATGTAGATAGATACTCCTTACGTAGAGAGAAAATGGAGCTAAGAACCAATCCAAAATGTGGAACTAAAAGAGCCTAAGCGAAAAATGGACCCAATTGGCCATAATACATAGGCTAAATAAAATATAACTTATGAAATCTTCAACACTCCCTTGTAAGCTAGAGCATACTCCAATTCTGCTGAGGAGCGAGTAATCACAATCTACTTCTTACTTTGTTAGGTAACCAAGTTCCCACAAAAATATGTGTAGTAGCCACTCATGGACCGATGATCATCGAGGGACCAAACATAATCAGCATCATTGTATGCAATAAGAGACTGAGAAGTGGAAGGTTGTACACCAATCCTTATCCCGGAGCATTCAAAAATATCTAAGAATACGTTCAACTGCCTAGAGGTGGGAGATCCGAGGAGAATGCATGAAGCAACTGACCACACCTACCGCGGTGGGAGATTCGAGGAGCATGCAAGCCCTAGGTTATAATAAAAAATTTTCATGCCCTTCCCTTGTTCTAAACGACGTCTTTTATGGTGCAAGGATTATGTAGGAAAAAGAGGGTCCCAATCATCACTAAGGTGAATTTTCTTTTACCCTAATTTTCTAAATGCTTAGATAAATTTCATATTTCCTATTAAAGATGTATAATGTGCTTCATAACTCAAAGGATTTCATTTTTAGTGAGTTCTTTCACTTTCCCTAATCTTCTATATGCCTTTGAATAATTTTAGATTTTTCCAATAATGGGGTAAAATGGCTAGAATGTGTCTAATAGTTCGAAAGTTATCTTCTCTTATGGGTTTTTCTCTTACCCAAAATTTTGATATTTAGAAGGTTGCAAAGCATTTGTTAAGACAAAAGAGAATGTAATTGAATCTTGAAATATCCTTAAGCAATTTGATTTATGAGATACACGGTGATGCAACGCGAGTCTACAGGTTGTGAGGGACCAAGGCCCAAACATTATATGTCATGCAGACAATCATACAATGAATGCAACAAATCAACGACGACCCTAAAATGACATGTAAGCATAAGACAATCCAATCAAATACAAGCTTTATGCACATAGAAATGATTTAGTCCAACTGCAATTAGCCACAAGCAGTTAATTAGAAGAAAATTCAAGCAGTAGCACAGGTATTCACAAACAGTATTTAAAGAGAACAAATTATAATCACTAAATAACCGAGGAACAATTAATTTTCAAACGTGCACTAAATAGGACCTACATGCTACAAATCATGAGATATCACAATACTAAAAGCAATTCTAAGGTGGCATCTAACAAAACACATGTTTGAATACACAATAATATAAAACAATAATTCCAAACAACGACTTACACATATAGGCAGCTGCGAAGACGGTTGTGGATGGTATCCAAGGTCGTAGCAAAGGGAAAATGCGTTGGAAGTGGAGTTCGGGACTGATGGAGGCTTGGGATGGATTTGAAGTGGTTGTAAGTGGGGGTTGTTGGTTGTGGATTCACGATGGGGAGGATTTGTGGCTGGCGGTAGTGTAGAAATCAGGAGGGACCGGTTGGACTGGACTGGGAGGTGAAAGGGGGAGGCGGTAGGGCTGGAAGGGGACTGACGGGGTGGGAAATAGAAAGGAGGGTGGCGGTTGGCCTGGAAGAAACTACAGATAAGCAGGAATAGGGATTTCCTGGAGGTGTATGTGCGGTGGCTAGATGGGGTGGAAGAGGCATCTGACGGTGGTGGGCTGAACGAGAAAGAGGGGGAGGAGGAGGGAGAAGGCTTCGGGAGGTGGATGAATCGGACAGGGAAATGGAAGGGTCGACAGGGCTAGGTGGGTGCAGGGAAGAAGGAGGCGGGGACTTACAGTGGCCTGACGGTGGAGGAGGGAGGAAAGACGGCTAAGCGGTGCACCAGGCCGAGAGCTCCAGGAATCATACCTGGAGAAGAAGTGACTGACGGTTCCTGCAAAACTGTGAAACCCACGATACCCTCAACCGTGAAACACATGCCTATTTATACTTAAACAACTAGGGCACCCGAATCGGATGGCTAGTAACGTCTGGTCCGTTCGGGTGTCAAATACAGCTCGAAATAAATAAAAGAATACATCAAACTGACTCCGAAAAATCATTCGGACGCATCCGTGGACTCGGATCATCTGAGTAAGTAGCGGATCACAGCGATCTGCATCAATTCCCCCCGGCTTGAAAATACTCGTCTCCCGTGAGTGCGGGTAGTGGTGCTCTCAGCATTGCACGAGGACGAGTAGAGCAAGCTCCTCTGAGTAAGTCCCAACAGCACATGGACATGGGTAGCAGCTCCAGCAGACAAGGCATCGTAGTATCTCACGCTCGCCCATGGTGGTGAAGTCATATGTATCGATCAGAAGTACGTCCCCAGTGGAGGTGGCTCTGAATAAGATGTATCTCCATCTGAATAAGATGTATTTTCGTCTGAAAGCTGAAGTGGTGGAATTGGTGGAACCGTCGGTGGTGCATAGTGATCCTCATGGTGAGACTCCATATGTTGAGGCTGAGGTGAAAGAGGAGGGAATAAAAGGCGCCAAGGCTCAGGTCCGAAGTGGGGAAAGGATCCACATATGCATGCTCCCCGTAGTAAGGAATCAAGTCCTCTACATTGAATCCTCGGCGCGTCCTCATATTTTGGAAAATGTCAATCTCATAGGCATTTGTATCGATCCATAGCGTGACTATATAAGGTACCCATTCGGCGAGTGCTTAATTTTGTTGTTGTTCCCTATGGGAACCTCTAAAATCGTATGCAAATCATAATTTGTTCTCCAATTTTAAAATTGTGATCCCACTTGTGCCTATCTGTGCAAGATTTATAATAGTCATTGCTTGCGACAATTATCTTTTTGACTGACTCATGAAACGTATGTAAATGATAAACAAATCACTCAACAGACTTACGCATATGATGTGAATGATGCAAAACAGACAATGAATTCGAATCATGTCATATAGGAGTGTCGTGTACTATACGAGAATATCCATGCAAGTCATGCAATAGATGCAAATGAATGGTGGCTGACACGACAAACTGACTAAGTGCATTTGTTATATAGCTGTGAAAAGCCCTACAAATGGGTAGCTTATCTGGAGGCTATTTTGGTTGGATTAGAAAAACTTATTGAGTGTGCAGAGACCACCCAACTGACTGACCAAGACGTCGACGGTAAGTTGTAGAATCGGGACATGTCAAATATTTCATAAGGGTTGTAAATCATCAGGAGGCTCACTGGACGGTCGGTAGAAAAATTCGGTGCGAATAACGCTATCACCCGAAAGAACGTCATAGATGGCGAAAAAAGAGCATGATGTATGGGTGTGATGGGTATTGGGGACACGCCGGCTTAGGTTTTACGTGTCGGTTTTAGTATGTCGGGGGATATATCGTGGATATTTCATATATCGGGTTTTAATATTTAATTATTTATGTGTAATTATTTATAAATCTAATCATTTTTTAATTTATATATATTAATATATTAATAATTTGATATTTATTGAACTCCTACATTTATCAAACTAATATAAACATTTTGTGTTACACATGTAATAACGGTATAATGCGTGAAATAAAACAAGAGCAAGAAGAATGTTACGAATCCTAAACCCTAAACCCTAAACCCTAAACCCTAAACCCTAAACCCTAAACCCTAAACCCTAAACCCTAAACCCTAAACCCTAAACCCTAAACCCTAAACCCTAAACCCTAAACCCTAAACCCTAAACCCTAAACCCTAAACCCTAAACCCTAAACCCTAAACCCTAAACCCTAAATCTAATCATTTTTTAATTTATAAGCATGATGTATGGGCGGGCTCGGTACAGCCGGTTTCGGCACAGGTGGGGGTGGCTCGGGCGGTTTTGGCGCTAGAGGTGGCAGGTGGTCGATTCCCCCACATGGAGGCGGGGAGGGGCTGCTACCTCACCCGGCAAGAGGAGGCATGCAGTGGGGCAGTGCTCCCGCGGCGGGACCGTTTCGCCAAGGATTCCTGAGCATGCCTTTTGAACACGAAGAACCAAGAAGGCCGACGGGATATGGACAGGAGGCGAGATGGCGTGGACAGGTCGGCCAGCGGCCGTACATGCCGCCAAAGTTGACACGCATGAATTTTCCCAAGTTCCATGGCGGTGACGCCTTGGAGTGGCTGCAGAAGGCGGAACTGTTCTTCAATTATCAGGATGTTCCCGAAGGACAGTGGGTGCAGTTAGCATCGTTCCATCTAGAAGATGATGCTTTCCAGTGGGTGCAGTGATTTTTGAGGGGCAAGGATTATGTGCCCTGGACAGACTTTGTGGACGGGTTCACCGCTCGCTTTGGGCCGTTGGAGTACGAGGACTTTGAGGCACTCCTGCAGAAGCTTCGTCAGAAGGGTACCGTGATGGAATACCGTACTGAGTTAGAAAAGTTGGAGAACCGAGTACAGTGGGAAGAAAATACGTTGCTCAGTTGTTTTGTGTTGGGTCTCAAGGACTATTTGCGGGGTGAGATCCAGTCTTACATGCCCTGCAGCTTGAACCATGCGATCAGTCTCGCTCGGATACAGGAAGAACGCTACAACAGGCAACGTGTCCGCAACACAGCACGTACTACGACCACCACGGCTATAGTCAGGAAGGAACCGCAAGGTCCAAGCAAGTCGAGTGTCACTCGGTTGACTTGGTCGAAACTTCAGGCGCGGAAGGACAAAGGATTGTGTTTCAACTATGACGAGAAGTTCGTTCCTGGGCACAAATGTCAGAAGGTTCAGGTGTTCATGATACATGAAGATGGGGAACAAGAGATAGACGAGGGTCCTGAGCCGGAGTTGATAGAGGAGTTGGTAGTGACCGAGTTCGGAGTTTCGCTACAGGCGATGGAGGGTTGCACCACCCCCCTCACTATGTGCATGGCAGGCAAGATTCGAGGGGAAAACATGACGATCTTGATAGACAGTGGGAGTACCCACAATTTCATCCATCCTGAGGTGGCGCGCAGAGTGGGACACGTGGTTGATCAAGGGGCTTCCTTTCAGGTTATGGTGGCCGATGGTAGCAAGCTGCAGTGTGAGAGAGTATTGAGGCAGGTGGAGCTCAACATACAGGGCTACACGGGACGAACCGATGTTTACCTTCTTCCGATCAGAGGTTCCAATATGGTGTTGGGAGTGCATTGGCTGCGCCAGCTACGGCGAGTCACTTTTGACTGGGATCACATGACCATGGAGTTCTTACAGCACGGGAAGCAGTTCTGCTTGAAGGGCATCAAAGCATCCCTGATTAAGGAGATATCTGTTCGAAGTCTTCGGCGGCTTGACGAGGAAGGAAGCATGATGGCGGTGTTGTTGGGAGTAAAGGCGGCCGACACGGGGGCATCTGAGGTACCCGTCCAGATGCAGTCTCTTCTTGATCGGTATACTGACATATTTCAGGAACCCTGTGCTCTCCCACCACCGCGCTTTCGGGACCATCAGATCGTGCTCAAGGGGGGGGAGCCTACCAACATCCGTCCATACAGATATCCGCACATGCAGAAGGCTAGGATCGAGCGCAGTGTCCGGGAGATGTTAGCTGCGGGGATCAACAGCCCCAGTACGAGTTCTCTTTCCGCCCCGACTATCTTGGTTAAGAATAAGGATGATTCGTGGCGGTTTTGTGTCGACTACCGCGCATTGAACAGTGCTACCGTGAAGGATAAGTTCTTCATTCCTCTGATTGAAGAGCTGTTGGATGAGCTACACGGTGCACAGCGGTTCACCAAGCATGATTCGCGATCCGGCTATTATTAGATCCTGATGCGAGAGGAAGATATCCACAAAACGACCTTCTGAACACACGACGGTCACTATGAGTTCATGGTGACGGCCAGCGGACTGACCGGGGGGTCGTCCACTTTTCAGGCTAACATGAACGAGATCTTTCGGAAGCTCCTACGACGCTTTGTACTGATCTTTTTTGATGACATTCTCATCTACAGCGCCAGTTGGGAGGAGCACTTGGCCCATGTCGAAGAAGTCTTTTCTATTCTCCGCCAGAATCAGTTTTATGTCAAACGGTCCAAGTGTTCCTTTGGTCAAGAGGAGGTGGAGTACTTGGGACATCTCGTTTCAGCTCAAGGCGTCAAGGCCGACCCCCAGAAGATTGAGAGTATGCTTGCCTGGCCGCGGCCCCAGACTATTCGGGCTATGTGGGGCTTCTTAGGCCTAACGGGCTACTATCGTCGCTTTGTGAGAGACTATGGCAAGATTGTCAGGCCTCTTACTCAGTTGTTGCAAAAAGACGCCTTCCTTTGGCAGGAGGCTGAGGAGGCCTTCCAGGCGCTCAAGAGGGTGATGACGACGACGCCGGTCCTCGCACTTCCAAATTTCAGCAAAGAGTTTGTCGTGGAGACTGATGCTTCCAAAGTGGGGCTCGGGGCTGTGTTGATGCAGGAGGGGCGGCCCATAGCCTTCTACAGCAAGACGTTAGCCCCCCAGACGCTAGGGTTGTCCACGTATGAGAAGGAGATGTTAGCGATGATTCATGTTGTGGCGTTGTGGCGGCCTTACATGTTGGGACGACACTTCAAGATCCGGACGGATCATCAGAGTCTCAAACACTTCTTGGAGTAGCGGGTCTCTTCACCTCTCCAACATAAGTGGGTGACCAAGCTTCTGGACTATGATTACGAGATTGTCTACCGGCAAGGGAAGGACAACCGGGTTACTGATGCGTTGTCCCGCTTGCCTGAGGGTGCCCTTGCCCAGATTTCGACACCAATGTTAGATTCCATTGACGAGATCCAGGATGAGGTGCAGCGTGATCGCGAGTTGCAGACTATTGTGGAGGATCTGCGTCAGGAGCGTGCAACAGCTTCGGGCTACCATCTTCAGAATGACATGTTGTACTATCGGGGTCGCGTGGTCATTCCATCACAGTCTGCTTGGAGGACGGTCATGATGCATGAGTTCCATTCATCGCCGACAGGTGGTCATGTCAGTGTTCTCCGCACTCTTCAGCGCGCACGGGCCAATGTGTTTTGGAAAGGGATGCGTCGGGATATCCAGCTATTTGTTCAGTAGTGTGACACTTGCCTGCGCAAAAAATATGAGACCACTTCCCCAACCGGGTTACTTACGCCCTTGGAGATTCCGCACCAGATTTGGGATACTGTTTCCATGGATTTCATTGATGGTCTGCCCAAGTCTAAGGGCAAGTCCGTCATCTTGGTGGTGGTCGATAAGTTGTCCAAATACGGACATTTCCTCGCGTCGAGTCATCTATATGCCGGCGAATCTGTCGCCGCTCTTTTTGCTCGCGAGATTGTCCGCTTTCATGGCATACCTCGGGCAATCATCTCGGATCGTGATTCAACGTTCGTTAGCAACTTTTGGAAAGAGCTCTTTCGCTTACAAGGGACCTCTTTACGTTTCAGCACGGCTCACCATCCACAGACAAATGGTCAGACAGAGGTACTCAATCGGGGCGTGGAGACATACCTCTGCTGCTTCGTTATGGATGAGCCGCGCACTTGAACGAATTGGTTGCATTGGCCTGAGTACTGTTACAACACTTCCTACCATTCGGCCAGCAAGCTAACCCCCTTTGAGGTCGTGTACGGTCGTCCACCTCCTTCACTGAGTAGTTATGAGCCGGGTAGTACGGCGTTGGCCGCGGTTGACCGTGTACTCTGTGATTGTGACCGCACACTCGCCACTTTGCGCGAGAATCTCCGGACAGCGCAGGATCGCATGAAGGCACAGGCTGACAAGCATCGGACGGATCGAGAGTTTTAGGTGGTGGATGAGGTCTTTCTCAAGCTCCTCCCCTTCTGACAGTTGTCTGTGGCACAGCGGACGAACCAGAAGCTGGCACCCCGTCACTATGGTCCCTTCCGGATCACCCGACGTGTTGGGTCGATTGCTTATACATTGGCATTGCCCGAAGGATTGAGGATACATCCGACTTTTCACGTCTCCTTGTTGAAGCAGAAGATCGGCAACACTATTCAGCCCAGTCCTCTCTTGCCTGAGGCTACCAGCGCGGGCGAGCTACGTCTGATCCCTGAAGACATCTTGTTGATCAAGTGGAAGCGTCGAGGCACGGCGTACTGTCCTGAGTTACTAGTCAAGTGAAAGAATCAGACAGCATAGCACAACACCTGGGTCGACTTGTTGGAGTTTCGGGAGCTCTACCCTGATTATCACCTTGAGGACAAGCTGGTTCTTGATGGGAAAGGGAATGTTACGCCCCTGGACGGATCCCGGCTATTTGGGCGTCAGTACACGAGACGGCGGGGGAGATACGGAGGAAACAACGAGGCTGAACCAACTGGTTCAGCCCCCACTCTCTGAATAACCGGCCCTCGGGGGCTGAACCAACCCGGCTCAGCCCCTATTGGGGCCGGCCGGCCCCCTTGGCCGGCCTTGGGTCCGGGTATAAATATACCAGGAACCTCTCCTTGGTTGGCAAGCAAGAATATTTCCAGGTTTTTCTCTTCACTATCTCTCTCAACCCTAGTTTTTTTAATCTTCTCTTAGATCTTTATCTCTCTCCCTTTCATCCCCCTAACATATTCACTCAAAAGATGTCATTTATTAATAGAGTTCAATTATAAAGTCATAGAACACAAGGATTTGAAACTTCAAATGATGAAGCCACTTAATAAATATATTCAATGTATAACTCCACTTTAGGAGTTACTAACTCGTGAGATAAATTAACAGTAAAAATAAAGAAAGAAAAAAGGTAAGCTTACCAGTGAGTCTATTTACAAGCAAATCTTTGAGGGTAAGGTTAGGCTTTGTTTGGTTTAACGTTTAGGAGCGTTTCGTTTTCAAAACACGCACTTAGCGCTTGATTTTGCATTTGTTTTTCCGCCACCAGTTCTACACGCCGGTGTTTTGATCGTTTAGAAATTCAGGCTTTAGCAACCGGCTTCCCCAACCTCCAGTCAGCCGCATTTTCGAATTTTTTGGGAATCCCGCAGCTACCCCGTCGATCGCCGCTTTTTTAGGGTTGAAGCCGGACCCCGCTTACCCAACCTCCACTCTGCCACTTTTTTAGGGTTGTCGTCGGCGGCTCCGCCGCCGGTGGCCTGTCCGAGGGCCACCGTTCGGCTCGTCGGACCCCGGCGAATCCGTTGGGGGTATCCCAGAGGCGCTCCGACAGGCCGCCAGCGATGGAGTCATGCAGCGGCATGGCGGAGGCAGGCGACGGATCGATGATGCAAGGCGGAGTGAAAGGCTTTACAAAACAATATAGAAATTACAAAAAAATAGTTGTATAGTTTAAATTTTAAACAATAATTTTAATAAACAGTATTTTTAATATATATATATATAATTAAAAAATTATATAATTAAAAACAGAATTTTTAATATTAAAATTAATTAATAAAAATAATAAAAATATATATAAATATTATTTTCAACAATTTATTTAAAAAAATTCGTAAACGCCACCGCTGTTTCGCCAAACGGTTTTCTGTTCTAAACAGCTCTGCAAACACTGACTACCCAAGCAGATCTCCATTTCCAGCAGCAAGTTTTCAACAACTCCATTTATAAACTTGTCTTTACAACCGCTTCTTTTACAACCGCAACCGCTCAACCAAATGAAGCCTTAGCCAACCATGTCATAGTTAAGTGAAAGTTTACCATAGTTAAAGTCATTATCATTACTGCTCATGATGGGTCAAACCGTCGGGCGGTGAAGCTTTATGGCATCACCATAGTTTATGTCCCACAAGAGGGTGAGGGCAACCTCACTATAGTTTTAGATCATGCACTAGTTACCAAATTCTCAACCGATCGCAAGGGTTGGTCTTGGATTTGCCTCCGAGTGAATTCACAAGTTTAAAAGAAAGAATGAATAATTATGATAAGTGTTTAAGTCTATGCACCAATTGTAACTATGATCAAAGATAAAGTATAAAAATTGTGTGCATAAATAAGTTAGGAAAATAAATAAAACATAGAAATTATATAAGCATGCTATGAAAAAAATTAAATTTAAAAGTTATGCATGTATATTATGAAATAAGAAGTATGTTTTAATAAATTATGAAGTAAAATATGAGAAAAACCCCAAGGTGTAGTTAGTTTTTTAATCCTTAAGAATATGGATAATAATTGAAAACCTGCACCTTAGGGGCATTTAGATTCTGAGAGTAAGAGAATTTCTCATTGAGATTTGTTTATCTAACCCTTTATTTTTTTCCATCTAGCCGCAGGTTTCAAACATGGAACCTCATGATTGAATTAAAGTGAAGCTAAAAGATTCAAACATTTACTTGAAGGTGTTTTATTAAATGAGTACTTGATGATGAAGATGACTTAAGGTTCGACAATACTCTTGAAAAATTCAAATTGAATTCAAGTCAACTCTACTTGCCATTTTATTGCTCTATTATTGATGATGAATGGTGATAAGCACAATGATGTATTTATATAGAAGTCTTTTTATGTGTTCATGGATAATTAATTAAAGTGATGCTTCCTTGGTAAGCATAATTTAAGTTTTCCAGGGCTATTAGATGTTACATATGTTGCAGCCGATGGAGATATGTAATGATGCGGAGGATGTCTCATGCAGAAATTTCTTCCACCAGAAAAGGGCGTTGGGGGACCTTTAATCTGATGCAAGGAAAATGATGGTTTGAAGGAGGAAGATCGGCCTGCTTTCGGATCGACAAACCTGCACAGAGAGATGCAGGATATGGTCTGGGCGATTGAACAACGGGCAACGTGAACAAGGCTGGTGGAACTCGTTTAAGTCCTTGTAAATTGACGACAAACTGAGAGGGTTGTGTGAGCGAAAGAATGATAGATCCGATACCACGTTGATACAGGATTGTCGTATAACATCGGGAGAGTTATCGAAGGATGGTCGGAGACGGGGATGACAGTGGTGAAGGTACTGCGGAGCCAAAACAGCATCTGCCTAAGCAGGGCGTGCTCGGGAGAGAGAGAGCTACCAAGATCTCTTGACAAGATAACGAATAGAATAAACTTATGCATGCTTCAAACCAACATCATATGCCTTTTAAATAGGGTTACATGACTCCATAAATGACAACTTCTAACCTCTAACCCCAAACCAATAATAAATAAAAAAGACACAATAAAAGATAAAATAATAAAAGATAACATAATAAAAGACAACATAAATAAAGGACAACAATAGTAACATTTGCACTCGTTAACAATTGGGCGTGAAGCTCTATATTCAATTTTGGCGGACGAACAAGCAACCACCCTTTTTTTATTAAGCCAATTAACTGAATTTGTTCCCAAGAAAACCATATAGCCATTGGTAGACCTTCAATCATCAACAAAGCCGATAAAGTCAGCATCAGCAAAGGCTATGAGCGACAATATAAAGGAAGGTCTATAGAGAACTGCTTGTCCAGGGGTTCCTTTGAAGCAGCCTTTGATTCTATTTACAACATTCATGTGTGAGACCATAGGATTTTGCATATATTAATTTACAATGCCCTGCAAGTGTTATATTTGGTCGAGTAACGGTTGGATAAATGAATTTCCCGACTAATCATCTAAATTGTCCTGGATCGGTCATAGGTGGATCAGTTTTTGTTGCTAGTCTAGATAACTTAACATTGGAATCCACAGGTGTTTCAACGGGCTTGAATCCTAGGTGGCTCACTTCAGATAGAATGTCAAGAGTGTACTTTTTTAACATAATTGTAGTTGCTTACAGTTTCTAAGTACCGCAATACCGTTATCCAAGATCTGTTGTATGAAAATGTAAGGCCAAATGTGTTTTAAACTTGAAGATGTCAGTTGTATCGTCCCATGTGATGATAATGTCATCTACAAAAACAAGTAGAATGGCAATGCCTTTAAAAAGATGATAGACAAAGCGAGAAGCGTCAGAGCCACCTCTAATAAAGTCAAGTTGACGTAGAACGTTACTAAAATTTCAAATCATGTGTGGTGATTTCTTTAGGCTGTAGAGAGACTTCTTTAACATACATACCAAAGACTCTCCATGTCGCTCAAAGCTAGGAGGTTGAATAGTTACAAAGAGATCATCGTGGCGAAGCACGTTTTCCATATCTTGTTGATGAAGAGACCATCCTTAGTAGACAACCAATGATAGGAGAACTCGCAAGATAGATACTTTGGCAATTGGAGAGAAGGTATCTGTATAATCACTGTCAAATTTGTGCTTGAAATCTTTAGCAACTAGGAGGGCTTTGAGTCGAGTGACAGTACCATCAAAATAATGTTTGACAGTGAACATCCAAAGTCCACATTTGGTTAGAGATTAAGGCTTCATTTGGTTCGGCGGTGGCGGGTCGATCCAGCGGGTGGAAACGGAGTGTTCGAATCGGATGGAGGTGGCTGCTCCAAACGGAGCTTTTTGGGGCGTTTCTCAAGGCGGGCGCGTGGAAACGAAGCAAACGCCGCCGGAAGTTCATTTGTTTACCCTCCTTCCGGCGGCGTTTGCCCAAAACGGAGCTGCGAAATGCCCAAACAAAGAGAGTCTAAGGTATTCAATTCCTCTAACATGGCAGTCTGCCACCCAAGGTGAAAGTTATGAGATGTCTCTTCACCTAGAGGGGGGTGAATAGGTGATATCTTCTTTTTGTAAATTTAATGCGGAATGATGAAAGTGAGAGAGACAAACACAGTCACAGTAAATCCATAGCACAGACACAGAAAAGGGGATTGTTATAAGCAAACCATGTTTGGCTATTAGCAAATCTTGGTTATTAGCAAATCAACTTTTTTGACAATAGTTATTAGCAAACATTTTTGTTATTAGCAAACCATGGCCAAAATTTAAAAAAAAAATGATTCTCTCGAAAAATGGAGGTTTCATCCAAAATTAAGGTTTTGATTTTTTTCCCGAAAATATTACAAAACTTAAAAATATGATTTAGCATCTTCATCATTTTGGTTCAAAATCTTCAAGCCCTCCAAATATTCATATATTCTGCCAAAAAAACACTAGTTAGCACTGTATGAACTAAAGGTAATGATGTTTTCAAATATTTGATAAAGACTAACCATATTGATTCCATTGACTATGTTTTCCAACTTAGAGTTTGTCTTCAATCTCTCCAAAATAACACTGTATAATACAAAAATAGAAGTTTAGGATTGCTCTCTAAATTGTGTGTCCCTTCATTCACCTTGCTAAAACTGACATAACTTGTTTCACTTATACATTTGTAGAGAAACTGTATTGGTGTACCTCCTTTCAATTCTTTGTTATGCAGTCTAAGTCTCTCATTGTATATAGTTCTCATGACTGAACTATTAGTAGGATTGCTCTTTTTAAGAGTGGAAAGTATTTTTCTGGGTTTTACATTAGATGCGTACATGTCTTGCACAATTTTTTGTTCCTCCGTATTTAATCTCCCAGCAATAGCATGTGCTTCTATATGTACCAACTCGTGATTATGTGAGCCACACTTAACTTCAAGTTTCCACTCCTCAAACAAAGCCTCCTTTTGTCCGATCAACAAAAATGGGCAACCACATCGTTTAGAGGTTTTTTTCCTCACATTTCTTTTGACCCACCCTTTCTTGCATTGGTTAGTACAATAAAATCCACCTCTATCGCAACCCAGTAGTACACGTGGTCTAGCTCTACCACCAGATATTTTATCCGATCCTTTAATAGAAATTGCAAAACTAAGAGATTTAGCGACATTACAAGTCCAATCAACTAGCTCTTCACGGGACGAAAATGTGATATCAGTTTGAAAGTGAGACTCAACATTCACTTGTGAGCTGAAACAAAACTTGAATTTTTAAGAGAAAAGCTATAACAACCTTGCAAAATCTTACAAAAAAAAATATGAACACAACATGATTACCTAAACCCAATTGAATTTTGACATTCCTCCTCAACAAGCATTTTGCTAAAACACTCCTACAATAGACAAAAAAAAATTAATCCTTGTTCACGTGAAGGAAATAATACCAAACCAAGCTTTAGTTAGGTTTTGGGCATGGAAAAACAAACAAAAAATGTATCTTTATTGGCTTATCATAACTATAATAACTATTGACAATGTTCAAAGGTGCCTCAATACATGGTTCAAGGTGAGATTGTATGAGATAAACAAATTTTGGAGAGTTCCCAAAATTTGCTTATTGGCTTATCATAACTATAATAACTATAATAACTATTTTCATGGTTCCCAAAAATGCATCTCTCAAAATCTGGAACAAAATGCATCTCTCAAAATTTTGGAGAGTTTCCGGATTTCTGTATCTAACCAGAACTTTGGTTAGATTTTGAGAGATGCATTTTCGGAACCAAATAAGCAAATATGCTTGAAATCATGCTTGAGTAAACGGATATCTGAAATAATCTAGCAACCATAGGCTACCAACTTGAAATCTGGAATAATCAAAAACAGAAATCCGGAAAATAATCTAGCAAACCACAGAACGCTAAATTGAAGTAATCAAAAACTAAACTTGAAATCCTGAAAAATCTACAAAAAGCTTACCGTAATCGTCGAATCGGGCGTTCTGGAAGGCGATCCACAAGCCGAAGACAGGAGGAATCCGTCGGCCGCAAGTCGTCGGTCTCCGCTAGTCGCCCGTCGCAGCCTATCGCCGGTCGCCGCGATTCGCTTGGGCGGAAAAATGCCGGTCGCCGCGATTCGCTTGGGCGGAAAAACCTAAACCCTAAAATCGCGATTGAAGGAGTGAAAACACGGGTTTGCGCGCAGCCAGCGGAAAGAATAAAAAGAGAAGTTAAGGGGAAAAAAACCGGGTTTTTTTTGAGGTGCTAGCAGCCAAATATGGTTTGTTTATAACAATCCCTCACAGAAAACTATAGTGGTTCCCTGAGTTGTGTACATCCACTTTCCCACGCCGCCTATTTAGCAGTAAGTTGGCCTCAACAAACTCCAACCAAAGCTCAGATCCGCAGATCCTACAACTCAGAGACCAAGTGATGCAGCACAAGTCTACAGGTGAGGAGGACGGGTGCTCCAAACTCTATATGCAGTGTAAATGATCACACAATAAGTGCAATGAATCTACGACGACCTTAAAATGAAACCATTAACACTCTAAATGACTAATACACCCACGTCAATCAAATGTAAACTTAAAGCACATGCAAATGATTTGATCCAATTGCAATTTAACCACACGCAATTAATTAAAATAAAGTTTCCAATCATCCGTCAGTTGTTTACAAAATTAATTTAGAAATAGCAAGTTAATATCAACAACTAATTGAGGCGCAATAGCAATGTCCCTGAAATCGTTATTAACAACCATTCCAATGTATTATTTTGATCTTTTTGGGGTGTTATTAGTCAATAGAGGGGTGCTATTGACATTGCCCTTAATTTAAGCGCACAACGAATAGGCCCAGCAAATCAAGCGACGTCCAGTACTAGCAACAAATAACAATAACATTCACCGCATATATGGCTCCAAATATACAACAATAGAAAATGATAACTCAAAATAACAACTTACGCATGTAGGTGGCGGACGGATACGGACGGTTGGGGGATCGAAGCTTGATGTGATCACGGATGGTTTCAGGAGGGTTATTGCGAGGAGGCATGAAGAAGCTTGTTGGTATGAAAGGGGAGAAGTATTAGGGAGTTAGCTTATGGTAGGGAGAAGAGTTGGCTTAGGATGAAGTGAACGCAAGAGACAAAGTACAAGTATAGCGTTCACGGTGTTAGGAAGTAGGGGAAAGCATTGTGGAGTTGTTAGGTGGGGGTTAACTGAATTTTCAGATGGGGAATCGCAGGTTTAGTGATGGAACATGGTGGTTGTTTGAGATTTAGATGGGGAGGATCGGTACAAGAAGTATTAGGGCTAAAGGATGAAGTCCCGACAGCAAGTTACAGGAACGAAAGAAGTGAGTGCGGACAGTTGGATACGGGTTCAGCGGCGAGGAGAGTTAGGTCGTCGGAGAAGAGGATAGATGATGTAGGGGTAGGCTTCGGGTGCAGAAAATCTGCGATGCTAGGTGATAGTGCAAGGGTGACACGTTGACCCAAATCTACAAGCAATGAAATGAGCAATGTTTTGACGAATAAGTTAAAACAGAGTAATTTCAGCATCACACAGACATTTAAATAAAAAATAAATATTTAATTTTGGGCAAATTATAATGGTTTCCTCCGCTCGGAGGGCCAAAGCGAAGCGCGCGGCGAATGTTTCCTCCTGCAACTTATTAGAGCACCAAAACAAAGTCCACAAACAGGAATCGCAACAAGATATGATAAATCACCAAATGAAAAATGTTGAATCAAATAGTACAATACTACAAAAGCTCACAAAGTAGAGGGTTGAACCGAGGCACTGAAAATTTTGGAGCCGGATGAGTAGAGTGACGATCAAATGTGGAACCGAAGGCGTAATGATGATGGCGGTGGCTGTCCTCGGCATAAAGTAGGCAGATCGGGTCGGAAATGGATAGATCCGGCCACTAGGAGGGAGATCCGTGTGGAGAAGGATAGATCTGATATTCGAGACCGAATTCAGGCTGAAATTTTCGGATCGGGGCTGATCCGGAAGGGGGGCGGGTTTGGGAAGGTGGTTCCACGGAAGGAGGGGCTCTGGGGTTGGGAATAGTGGTGGAGAGGGGTGCTCGGCGGTTGGTGCCGTAGTGGATGGTTGGTGGTGTTGCAGGGAGCCAAACGAGGGCAGAAGGAAGAGGGAGGGATGGGGGTTGAGCGGTGGTTGGCTTGAGGGTTCACGGGAGGGAAACATTAGGAAATGAACAGGAGATTTCATTTTTGAATAGTGATGTGAATAGGAAATGGAATTTTGGACAGCAGGCTGCGGCTGACTTGGAGGGGGCTGGTAGGCGGCGACAAGGGGTTTTGGAGGGGGGAAAATAGGGCTATGGATGGGTAGTACCTTGAGGGGAAGTTTGAGCGCTTAGGAGTCGTCACCAAGGGTTCCATGGCGTCGGCACCGGGGAGTGATTGCTCGAATCCGGGAATAAAAGTCTTCGAATTCAGCAATCCTTTGGTTCAGCCACTTAGACCAATATTTATAAGAAGAGAACAAATTAGGGCTTCGTCATCAACAATTATGATTGGCAGGTGGGATCGGCCACTAAATACATGAAAATAAACTCAAAAAAAATAAACTAATATATGGTAAGTCGTCAAATCAGCCCCGAACGGGCCCAAAGTTCGTGCTCTTCTCTGTTCTGCATCAATCTCCCCGGCTTGAAAGAATTCATCTCTCGATGAATTGGGATTGGAATTCTCTCGATGAATGTCAGGTACAACTCGAAGAGGTCCGCCGGGAGTCGTCCAAGTGTCGTCGATGAAGAGTGTCCTCGCTCATCAACTCCCCCTGACTGAAAAGTTGTCATCTCCGGTGAATGGAGATGGTCGTGCTGAAGTCGAAGTCCAGGGGCGAATCGATTAAGCTCTGCTGCAAGTATCCAATCGTCAACTGCGTCGGGGCGGCCCCGCCAATGTACCAAGTAGCGACAGCGCGACCCATCTGAAGTAGGAACAAGCTGGTGGAATCTGAACTCTGTGATGCTTTCATCGCTCAAAAGGTAGGTCCCGGTGCGATCGGTAGTGTCGGTGGTGAAACCAAAGAAGACGAGTCCCCAGGTGGGTGGATATCAACAGTGGGTGGACTGGGGTGGCCATCAGACGGTGGTGACATGAGGGTGGTAAGGTAACGACAGTGTGGGTGGGGGTGGCTGGGTATCTCCACTGCTCGGGTCCACATACTCGTAAGGTTCGTAGTATGGAGTCAGATCCTCAACATTAAACATCGGGTGAATTTCCATACTAGCTAGGATATCGAGCCGGTAGGCATTTGTCTCAATGCGACTAATAATAGAGTACGGACTCATTCGCCTAGCGCTTAACTTCTTGGCAAGCCCCGAAAGGAGCCTCACGAGGCGGATTCGCATCATTACCCTTTCGCCTTCATTAAATATTCGTTCTCGTCTTCGCTTATCTACATGGGCTTTATAATTTTCATTGCTTGTTATTATTCGTCGGCGGACCGACTCATGCAAATGTCGTGTAAAAGACTCAGCAGACTCATGCAGGTAATGCAAATGATGCAAATACAACACGACAAACACGATACACTCTTTATAGGAAAATCTAATAATGTCTGAGATGTCTCTAAAATGTGGTGGCCTATCAGGAGGTTCTTTCGGTGGAATATAAAAATATTCATCTAGTGTGAGACGAGTGCTCAAATGATCTTGTAAGACAACTATACTCAAATACAAGCTCGTAACGAGCCAGATGTCTCTCAAGGAACATAACATATCAGGGGGCTCACGAGGAGGTGTGCATGACAAGTCATCGCGGATAAGACGGTCACCTGAGTGAAAACTGTGCACACAGATTAGAGGTCGTGACTCTAGAATATGGTGATTGTCCCAGACAAGAAAGAACTCATCGAGTGGTTCAGCGGGTGGCGTGTCCCAAAACTTATCCAGAGTGTGAGGTGTCATAAGGTAGGTCCTCACAATAAGAGTATGCTCAAGTGGACTCAAGGTAGGCCCTACATATGTCATGCTCCACTCAAGGTCCCTTCTCTGGGGCAAGGCTAGCAATGATAATGAAAGAGGCATCATACCTGAGTGGCTCACCCGAGTCTCATCCTCACCAAGATGTGGTTGATCATCAGAAGACTCAACAGGGGCTCATCATATGGCTCGTCACTAAGGTCAAGGTCCTCCCGATGAGTACCATCGAAAGGGGTAGTGCCCCCGTGCATGGGTGACATAGACACTACGAGATCAACACCAGGCTCTGAGCTCTCGGTGGCAACGTAGCTCAAGGTAATGCCAAGGGAAAAGCGACATAGACCTACGCTCAAGAATGGGTCTGCGGGTGCGGTGTCAAGACATGAATATAGGGTATGAGTGTTAATCAACCCCGGACATGCCAAAAGTGAAGGTGTGGGTGAGGGGCACAACACTGCAGACTCAATAGGTCGCTCAGGCTCACCCTCCGTCGGAGTCACAAAAAACGGGTCAGAAATAAGAGATAGGTCACTCACGGGGCTAAGCATCTCGCTGGGGTGAGAGCAATCTATATCAGGTATCACTTCCGTCGTGAGTGATAGGACAGTGGTAGACATCGTGGTGACCTCAGTATGAGAAGGACTCGTACAGCGGAGGTCAAGGTGAGGGTCCAACCGACCAGCTCTGGCGAATCTCAAAGATTGTTCGTAATGAAGGGCACGCTGATACGTCTGCTTGAGAGACTTCGAGCTATGATAAACCACCTTAGTACGGATGTCAGATCGAAGCACAGACCGGAATCTGCAAGTGGTCATGGTTGAGTTGTAACGACCTAAAATAAAATCCGTATAACTATTTTGAGAATATCCCTGATGATGAAAAGGCACATCTTTTACGATTTTTTTTTATTATATTTGATTTCTTTGGTTTGGATTTTTCCTTACGAGTGTCAATAGCCGTTTTGGTTGGGTTGCCCTGTAATATATTTGGGCTTGCTGCCTTTGATGTGGGTTGATTTCCTGTGGGCTTGAATAACAGGGTTGGTTTTATTATGGTTGTTGGTTGTATTTTGGGCTAAACTGGCTGGCTGGTTGGGTGTGTTGTGCTGGCCGGAATTATGTGCTGGCCGTTTTGAAGTGTTGGCTGTGCTAGGTGTTGGTTGTGTATATATTTGGGTTCGGTAGATAGCATCTGGAGCGGTGCTTTGGTTGGACATTGTCGCTAGCCGCTGATTTCACCGTATAAAACGAGCTCGTCTGCTCTTCTTCTCTCGCACTGCTTTCCCGTCGCCTTCCTGCTTCTGCGATTTTCCCGTCGCCTTCTTCCTCCGACTGCTCCACTGCAACAGAGAACGCTCTTCTTTTCCCTCTTCTACTTATTCTCCTTCTATTACACCGTCTCTTTCTCTGTGTCGAGCCACTTGAGCTGTCGTTGTCGTGCTCCCGTGCCGACGCTGCTTTGACGCCGATTCGTGTGAGCCGACGGCTCTGCTGGACCGATTAGAGCTGCTTTGTTTCCTCTTCTTCTTTGTTGAGTTGTTGCTGCTTCTTTCTTCTGTTAGGGCTGCTGTTGCCGATCTCCTTCTGCTACCGCTTTAAGGTTTCTCCTTCTTCTTCTCTGGCCGATTATTTCTCTGATTCTTCTTTTTCTTCTACTGCTGCACTCGAGTACTGCCTCTCCCGTTTTTGCAGTTGTTGTCTCTGCTCTTGCTGTCTCTGCTCCTGATTTAGGGTTCCTGCTGCTCCTGAGCTTCTCCTGTGTAGTTGCTGCCACCGCGAGGTTGCCGCCGCTTCTTGTAGCTGCTACCGAGCTGCCGCCTCCCTGCTGTTTTTTTCATTTGGCTGGTTTAGTTTATGTGCTCTACTTGGATTAATTCTTGATTTTCATTTCTGATTTTGGGAGATTATGAGCCAAGTTCAATTTTATGCATTGCTGGACGATTAGGTTAAGAGGACGGGAAGTCCATTTGGGGGGCTGGCTTTTAGCCCAATTTTGAGGCGTATGACTAGTTGTCCGGCAAAGCATAAAACTTTGGCCTTTAGCAATTAATTGGTATTTTTGGTTTACTATTTTAACTTTCCAATACAACTCTTACGCTCCATGTTACAACGAGACGCAACCCAAGTTACGATGCGTGTTATTTCAGTGGTTCCCAAAACTTAAAACTTCAAGGATGGTGTCCCGTGACAACCGTGACATACATGCGGCAAGGGAAATGAATAAAGGAAAGAAAAGAGTGATAATTTTATTTCTTGAAATTATGGATATTCAATTATTTTGTCATATTTCATGTCTTTGAACAAACTTGCTTGTGCATATGAGTTTCGCCTTAAAAGATATATCGCTAAAGAAATAAAGTGAGCGAGGGTACAATTAAGCGATAATTATTCTGAGGGGAATTATTTTATTAAAAAACTCATATTTACGCGCCAAGATAAAATTCAATTAAAAGTCTGCGTGGGAAAATGTGATGCCTTCGAATCCGATGATGTGGAGGCATTCACTGATGGATTCACCAGTAGGGGTGAGCCTACACTTACGCTCTTCGGGGGCGGGGCCCAATTCAGATGCATCACCGGAGCATTTCTCATTTTATGTAACTAAAGATAAGGGAAAATTTAAGGACTAGTATTGGAATCAAGTGACTAATTTTATTGTACTGTATGCATATTGGTATCATCCCTTTTGTTTGCATGTATAACTGTTTCACGAAATACTGTTCTCACAGTCATAAATTTTATGACTAACCCAGAGTGGACACATTTTTTTAGGAAGCAGGACCAACTCCAAGTGGAATGCGCAGGATATTGGCAGCTGAAATGGTAAAAGCACTAATTGAAGCCCGAGACTAGCATAGAGCTCGTTGTACTGGACCTATGTGTATCTATTGTAATAAGTCTATATAGTATATGTAAATAATCGGTTTAAATAAATAAAAGGATGGAATAAAATTGTACTGTTCTTAAATATGCTGCAACTCTATTGACTCTCTGTTCAAATTCTGGAATAATTGGGAAGCCCGGAGATTTTGGGTCTTCACAACTTGGTATCAGAGGACGGTTCAGGTGTCAATAGAATATGTCGTAACATAAACAGTACGAAAACATTTCATCTATGGGCATTACATTTGTTTATAGGAACCTGTCCAAGTCTATTCTAGCCGCCGCAGCCAACGCCGTCGAGAGAATCAAGATGATCCTGTCTATCAAACGGCCACCAGATCCGAGGAAAGTGACAACGGGAATCAACAACCTCGGCGTCCTTCGGATTTCGTGCTATCAATAGCCGAAGCTTTTAAGCTAGCTTTTCCTACGTTAGCCACTTTATGACTCCACCACATCAACCACAGCAACATCTAATGAACCCTTCTCCAAATCTCCCACCAAGAATAGAAGCTCTGACGCCCCAACACCGTCAAATGGACTTCGACCTTAAACAGTTTATGCAATTAAAACCACCGACATTTGTTGGAGGCCTATCTCTCTTAGAAACAGAAGATTGGATACTGCAAATTGAAACAATCTTCCAAGTCATGCGTTGCCCAGAGGACCGGAAAGTTGAACTTGCGTCATTTGTACTGGAGGGCACCGCGAAGCGTTGGTGGAACAACTTAGTCGCCACAAAATTTACGGGACGTAAAGCTGTGACATGGGAAAATTTTCTTCAAGAATTCACTAATTGGTTCGTACCCCGATCGAAAAAACGAGTCCTACACGATCAATTTTTACGGCTCGTTCAAGGATCCAAGTCAGTGCTACAGTACGAGACAGAATTCTCCAAGTTGGCCTATTATGTCGATTCTCTCGTAGCTACCGAGGAAGATCGTTGCAGACAATTTCAACAGGGACTGCAGGACGACATACGCAATTTACTCGTACCTTTGGATATTATAGAATATGGAAAGTTGGTCGAACGAGCACGATTAGTGGAAATCGATCAAGGCAAAACGCAGAAACACCTAGATGGGAAAAGAAAAGTCACGGAAATCTCAACTCAAAGTGAAGTACAGAGCAAGGATGTTGCTAAGACAATACAAACTGATCCATCAACCAGTACTACGACTCAAGCAAATTTGACGAAATGTGCCAAGTGTGGCAGAAATCACCGAGGCGAATGCTTGACTGGCGTTTGTTATTATTGTCATGAGCCGGTTCACACAAAGAAGAATTGCCCAAAGCTCCGGAATAAAGCAATCAATTCACAACCTCCACTGCAGCAGCAATTATATCAAATACTTGCTGAATCATTCGCGTCAGCACCATCACCAATGTCTGCACCAGTACCTGCACCTGCCCCAACACCTGCTCCTGTACCAACCCCAACGCCACCTCAAGAAGGTCCAGCTGATCGATTAGTTTTTCCCCGGGCCTATACCTATGGAAAATAGGTTATGTTAAACATGGCATTTCTATAGTAGTTTTGGGGAACGAAAACTCCTAAAGGAGGGGAGGATTTGTAACGACCTAAAATAAAATCCGTATAACTATTTTGAGAATATCCCCGGTGATGAAAAGGCACATCTTTTACGATTTCTTTTTGATTATATTTGTTTTCTTTTGGTTTGGATTTTTCCTTACGAGTGTCAATAGCCGTTTTGGTTGGGTTGCCCTTTAATATATTTGGGCTTGCTGCCTTTGATGTGGGCTGATTTCCTGTGGGCTTGAATAACAGGGCTGGCTTTATTATGGTTGCTGGTTGTATTTTGGGCTAAACTGGCTGGCTGGTTGGGTGGGTGTTGTGCTGGCCGGAATTATGTGTTGGCTGTTTTGAAGTGTTGGTTGTTTTGAAGTGCTGGATGTGATAGGCGTTGATTGTGTATATATTTGGGTTTGGTAGATAGCATCTGGAGCGGTGCTTTGGCTGGACATTGCCGTTAGCCGCTGATTTCACCCGTATAAAACGAGCCTGTCTGCTCTTCTTCTCCCGCACTGCTTTCCCGTCTCCTTCCTGCTTCTGCGATTTTCCTGTCGCCCTCTTCCTCCGGCTGCTCCACTACAACAGAGAACGCTCTTCTCTTCCCTCTTCTACTTATTATCCTTCTCTTACTCCATCCCTTTCTTTGTGTCGAGCCACTTGAGTTGTCGTTGTCGTGCACCCGTGCCGACGCTGCTTTGCCGCCGATTCGTGTGAGCCGACGGCTCTGCTGGACCGATTAGGGCTGCTTTGTTTCCACTTCTTCTTCTCTGTTGAGCTGTTGTAGAGCTGCTGTTGCTTCTTTCTTCTTTTGTTAGGGTTGTTGTTGCCGATCTCCTTCTGCTACCGCTTTAAGGTTTCTCCTTCTTCTCTGGTCGATTATTTCTCTGATTCTGCTTTTTCTTCTACTGTTGTACCCGAGTACTGCCACTCCTGTTTTTGCAGTTGTTGTCTCTGCTCTTGCTGTCTCTGCTCCTGATTTAGGGTTCCTGCAGCTCCTGAGCTTCTCTGCTGCCACCGCGAGGTTGCCGCGGCTTCTTGTAGCTGCTCCCGAGCTGCCGCCTCCCTGCTGCCTTTTACATTTGGCTGGTTTAGTTTATGTGCTCTACTTGGATTCTTGATTTTCATTTCTGATTTTGGGAGATTATGAGTCAAGTTCAATTTTATGCATTGCTGGACAATTAGGTTAAGAGGACGGGAATTCCATTTGGGGGGCTGGCTTTTAGCCCAATTTTGAGGCGTATGACTAGTTGTCCGGCAAAGCATAAAGCTTTGGCCTTTAGCAATTAATTGGTATTTTTGGTTTACTATTTTAACTTTCCAATACAACTCTTACGCTCCATGTTACAACGAGACGCAACCCAAGTTACGATGCGTGTTATTTTAGTGGTTCCCAAAGCTTAAAACTTCGAGGATGGCGTCCCGTGACAACCATGACATACATGCGGCAAAGGATATGAATAAAGGAAAGGAAAGAGTGGGTATTTTATTTCTTGAAATTATGGGAATTCAATTATTTTGTCATATTTCATGTCTTTGAACAAACTTGCTTGTGCACATGAGTTTCGCCTTAAAAGATATATCGCTAAAGAAATAAAGTGGGCGAGGGGACAATTAAGCGATAATTATTCTGAGGGGAATTATTTTATCAAAAAACTCCTATTTAAGCGCCAAAATAAAATTCAATTAAAAGTCTGCATGGGAAATGTGATGGCTTCGAATCCGATGATGTGGAGGCATCCACTGATGGATTCACCAATAGGGGTGAGCCTACACTTACGCTTTTCGGGGGCGGGGCCCAATTCAGATGCATCACCGGAGCATTTCTCATTTTATGTAACTAAAGATAAGGGGAAATTTAAGGACTAGTATTGGAATCAAGTGACTAATTTTATTGTACTGTATGCATATTGGTATCATCCCTCTTGTTTGCATATATAACTGTTTCACGAAATACTGTTCTCACATAGTCATAAATTTTATGACTAACTCAGAGTGTACACACTTTTTTTGGAACCAGGACCAACTCCAAGTGGAACGCGCAGGATCTTGGCAGCTGAACTGGTAAAAGCACTAATTGAAGCCCGGGACTGGCATAGAGCTCGTTATACTTGACCTATGTGTATCTATTGTAATAAGTCTATATAGTATATGTAAATAATCGGTGTAAACAAATAAAAGGATGGAATAAAATTGTACTGTTCTTAAATATGTTGCGACTCTATTGACTCTCTGTTCAAATTCTGGAATCATTGGGAAGCCCGGAGATTTTGGGTCTTCACAACTTGGTATCAGAGGACGGTCCAGGTGTCAATAGAATATGTCATAACATAAACAGTACGAAAACATTTCATCTAAGAACATTACATTCGTTTATAAGAACCTGTCCAATTCTATTCTAGCCGTCGCAGCCAACGCCGTCGAGAGAATCAAGATGATCATGTCTATCAAACGGCCACCAGATCCGAGGAAAGTGACAACGGGCATCAACAACCTCGGCGTCCTTCGGATTTCGTGCTATCAATAGCCGAAGCTTTTAAGCTAGCTTTTCCTACGTTAGCTACTTTAGGACTCCACCACATCAACCACAGCAATATCTAATGAACCCTTCTCCAAATCTCCCTCCAAGAGTAGAAGCCCTGACGCCCCAACACCGTCAAATGGACTTCGACCTTAAACAGTTTATGGAATTAAAACCACCGACGTTTGTTGGAGGCCTATCTCCCTTAGAAATAGAAGATTGGATACTGCGAATTGAAACAATCTTTCAAATCATGCGTTGCCCAGAGGACCGGAAAGTTGAACTTGCGTCATTTGTACTGGAGGGCACCGCGAAGCGTTGGTGTAACAACTTAGTCGCCACAAAATTTACTGGACGTAAAGCTGTGACATGGGAAAATTTTCTTCAAGAATTCACTAATTGGTCCGTACCCCGATCGGAAAAACGAGTCCTACACAATCAATTTTTACGACTCGTTCAAGGATCCAAGTCATTGCTACAGTACGAGACAGAATTCTCCAAGTTGGCCTCTTATGTTGATTCTCTCGTAGCTACCGAGGAAGATCGTTGCAGGCAATTTCAACAGGGACTGCAGGACGGCATACGCAATTTACTTGTACCTTTGGATATCCTAGAATATGGAAAGTTGGTTGAACGAGCACGATTAGTGGAAATCGATCAAGGCAAAACGCAGAAACACCGAGATGGGAAAAGAAAAGCACAGAAATCTCAACTCAAAGTGAAGTACAGAGCAAGGATGTTGCTAAGACAATACAAACTGGTCCATCAACCAGTACTACGACTCAAGCAAATTTGATGAAATGTGCCAAGTGTGGCAGAAATCACCGAGGCGAATGCTTGACTGGCGTTTGTTATTATTGTCATGAGCCGGGTCACACAAAGAAGAATTGCCCAAAGCTCCGGAATAAAGCAATCAATTCACAACCTCCACTGCAGCAGCAATTATATCAAATGCTTGCTGAATCATTCGCGTCAGCACCATCACCAACGTCTACACCAGTACCTGCACCTGCACCAGCACCTGCTCCTGTACCAACCCCAACGCCACCTCAAGAAGGTCGAGCTGATCGATTAGTTTTTCCTCGGGCCTATACCTATGGAAAATAGGTTATGTTAAACATGGCATTTCTATAGTAGTTTTCGGGGACGAAAACTCCTAAAGGAGGGGAGGATTTGTAACGACCTAAAATAAAATCCGTATAACTATTTTGAGAATATCCCCGATGATGAAAAGGCACATCTTTTACGATTTCTTTTTGATTATATTTGTTTTCTTTTGGTTTGAATTTTTCCTTACGAGTGTCAATAGCCGTTTTGGTTAGGTTGCCCTTTAATATATTTGGGCTTGCTGCCTTTGATGTGGGCTTGAATAACAGGGCTGGCTTTATTATGGTTGCTGGTTGTATTTTGTGCTAAACTGGCTGGCTGGTTGGGTGTGTTGTGCTGGCCGGAATTATGTGCTGGTTGTTTTGAAGTGCTGGATGTGCTAGGTGTTGGCTGTGTATATATTTGGGTTCGGTAGATAGCATCTGGAGCTGTGCTTTGGTTGGACATTGTCGCTAGCCGCTGATTTCACCGTATAAAACGAGCCCGTCTGCTCTTCTTCTCCCACACTGCTTTCCCGTCGCCTTCCTGCTTCTGTGATTTTCCTGTCGCCTTCTTCCTCCGGCTGTTCCATTGCAACAGAGGACGTTCTTCTCTTCCCTCTTCTACTTATTCTCCTTCTCTTACTCCATCCCTTTCTCTGTGTCGAGCCACTTGAGCTGTCATTGTCGTACTCCCGTGCCGACGCTGCTTTGTCGTCGATTCGTGTGAGCCGACGGCTCTGCTGGACCGATTAGGGCTGCTCTGTTTCCTCTTCTTCTTCTCTGTTGAGTTGTTGTAGAACTGCTGCTGCTTCTTTCTTCTTTTCTTAGGGCTGACGTTGTCGATCTCCTTCTGCTACTGCTTTAAGGTTTTTCCTTCTTCTTCCCTGTCCGATTATTTCTCTGATTCTGCTTTTTCTTCTACTGCTGCACCCGAGTACTGCCTCTCCAGTTTTTGCAGTTGATGTCTCTGCTCTTGCTGTCTCTGCTCCTGATTTAGGGTTCCTGCTGCTCCTGAGCTTCTCCTGTGTAGCTGCTGCTACCGCGAGGTTGCCGTCGCTTCTTGTAGCTGCTCCCGAGCTGCCGACTCCCTGCTGCCTTTTTCATTTGGTTGGTTTAGTTTATGTGCTCTACTTGGATTAATTCTTGATTTTCATTTCTGATTTTGGGAGATTATGAGCCAAGTTCAATTTTATGCATTGCTGGACAATTAGGTTAAGAGTACGGGAAGTCTATTTGGGGGGCTGGCTTTTAGCCCAATTTTGAGGCGTATGACTAGTTGTCCGGCAAAGCATAAAGCTTTGACCTTTAGCAATTAATTGGTATTTTTGGTTTACAATTTTAACTTTACAATACAACTCTTACGCTTCATGTTACAACGAGACGCAACCCCAAGTTACGATGCGTGTTATTTCAGTGGTTCCCAAAGCTTAAAATTTTGAGGATGACGTCCCGTGACAACCGTGACATACATGCGGCAAGGGATATGAATAAAGGAAAGGAAAGAGTGAGTATTTTATTTATTGAAATTATGGGTATTCAATTATCTTGCCATATTTCATGTCTTTGAACAAACTTGCTTGTGCATATGAGTTTCGCCTTAAAAGATATATCGCTAAAGAAATAAAGTGGGCGATGGGACAATTAAGCGATAATTATTCTGAGGGGAATTATTTTATTAAAAAACACTTATTTACGCGCCAAGATAAATTCAATTAAAAGTCTGCATGGGGAAATGTGATAGCTTCGAATCCGATGATGTGGAGGCATCCACTGATGGATTCACCAGTAGAGGTGAGCATACACTTACGCTCTTCGGGGGCGGGGCCCAATTCAGATGCATCACCGGAGCATTTCTCATTTTATGTAACTAAAGATAAGGGAAAATTTAAGGACTGGTATTGGAATCAAGTGACTAATTTTATTGTACTGTATGCATATTGGTATGATCCCTCTTGCTTGCATATATAACTTTCACGAAATACTGTTCTCACATAGTCATAAATTTTATGACTAACCCAGAGTAAACACATTTTTTTAGGAAGCAGGACCAACTCCAAGTGGAACGCGCAGGATCTTGGCAGCTGAACTTGTAAAAGCACTAATTGAAGCCCGGGACTGGCATAGAGCTCGTTGTACTGGACCTATGTGTATCTATTGTAATAAGTCTATATAGTATATGTAAATAATCGGTGTAAATAAATAAAAGGATGGAATAAAATTGTATTGTTCTTAAATATGATGCGACTCTATTGACTCTCTGTTCAAATTCTGGAATCATTGGGAAGCCCGAAGATTTTGGGTCTTCACAGGAGTCCTCTCGGATATCGCTCCTCACTACTAGCTCATCAAATCAATCTCTGTACTCAGCGACAGATATGGATTCTTGCTGAAGGCAAAATAATTGATCGAGCAAGCGAATCCGATATGATGAAGACGGATACCTCTGACACAATGTACGCTTCAAGTCCACCCAACTAGTGATGTGACGAAGACGATCTCGCTCACGGGTCCTCTCAACGCTAGCCCAATAAGCTCTTGCCTGATCTAAAAGTCTAAGTTTCGCAAACTAACGCGATGTTCGCCGAATAACTCAAACTGATCAAGATAATACTCAATATCCACGAGCCAATAACTGAAAGACTCGGGACTCGATGAGCCGTCAAAGGAAGGGGAAACTGTACGAAACTGACTCTCAAGATCTCTCTCAAAGTGACGATCGTCATAATAGTGATCCCTAAGGTAATCGAGTGGAGTCGAAGGATCAACACGATCTGCTCACGTGCAAGGATATGAACGACGACAATCATCATACTGATCGTCTCAGGCATAGTGAGGTTGTGTCGGTGGGTCGACACGATCTCGGGAAGTGGTGTGTCGCAGACGATAATAATCATCATGATAACGTGAGAATTTCTCTGAAGTCGCTCTATGAGATTGGGTATAAGCGGGCTCAGAATCCCCAAAGTGAGGAGAGGAACGACGACAATAATTAGTCACGGATGAACCTAAAGACTATGACTTACATCTACAAAGCATGCAAATGGCCTAACTTTGACCTCTGATACCAAAATGATGTAGGGGTAGGCTACGGGTGCACAAAATCTACGACGCTAGGTGATAGTGCAATGGTGACACGTTGACTCAAATCTACATGCAATGAAATGAGCAGTGTTTTGACGAATAAGTTAAAACAAAGTAATTTCAACACCACGCAGATATTTAAATAAAAAAACAAATATATAATTTTGGGCAAATTATATATTTGTTCCTCCCCTCGGAGGGCTAAAGCTAAGCGCGCGGCGAATGTTTCCTCCTGCAACTTTTTAGAGCACCAAAACAAAGTCCACAAACAGGAATCGCAACAAGATATAATAAATCACCAAATGAAAAAATGCTGAATCAAATAGTACAATACTACAAAAGCTCACAAAGTAGAGGGTTGAACCGAGGCACTGAAGATTTCAGAGCCGGATGAGTAGAGTGACGATCAAATGTGGAACCGGAGGCGTAACAATGATGGCGGTGGTTGTCCTCGGCGGAAAGTGGGCAGATCGGGCCGGTAATGGATAGATCGGGCCACTAGGAGGGAGATCCGGGTGGAGAAGGATAGATCTGATATTTGAGATCGAATTCTGGCTGAAATTTTCGGATCGGGGCTGATCCGGAAGGGGGACGGCTTTGGGAAGGTGGTTCCACGGAAGGAGGGGCTCTGGGGCTGGGAATAGTGGTGGAGAGGGGTGCTCGGCGGTTGGTGCCGCAATGGATGGTTGGTGATGTTGCACGGAGCCAAATGATGGGCGGCAGGAAGAGGGAGGGATGGGGGTTGAGCGGTGGTTGGTTGGAGGGCGGCTGCCAGTGGACAGGGGGAGTAGGGGATGAGCGGGCGGCCTGCAGGAATGGCAAATGTGAGGTCGGCGGTGCCAGGGAAGGAGGAGGAGGAGGAGGAGGGTTCACGGGAGGGAAAACATTAGGAAATGAACATGACATTTCATTTTTAAACAGTGCTGTGAATAGGAAATGGAATTCTGGACAGCAGGTTGCGGCTGACTTGGAGGGGGCTAGTAGGCGGCGACGAGGGGTTTTGGAGGGGGGAAAAGAGGGCTATGGATGGGTAGTACCTTGGGGGGGAGTTTGAGCGCCTAGGAGTCGTCACCAAGGGTTTCACGGCGTCGGCACCGGGGAGTGATCGCTGGAATCCGGGAATATAAGTCTCCAAATTCCGTAATCCTTCGGTTCAACCACTTAGACCAATATTTATAAAAAGAGAACAAATTAGGGTTTCACCATCAACGACTATGATTGGCCGGTGGGATCGGCCACTAAATACATGAAAATAAACTCGAAAAAATAAACTACTATATGTTTTTGACTCGCGGCGACATGTCGGATGCAACCGCGGAGTCCGATCGTCGATCCAGGCACGCAATATACGGTAAGTCGTCAAATCAGCCCCGAACGGGCCCAAAGCTCGTGCTCGTCTCTGCTCTGCATCAATAGAATTACAGACAATGGGTTGCGGGTGAGGAGGGGGAGGAGACCTTGGAGTCGCACCAAGAGGAGAGTACCGGCGTCGCACCACAGACTCAAGATCGATGGTTACTGTTGCGTGAGAAACTATTCTTCGATACCCCCAAACCGTGAAACACACGCTTATATATACTTAAACAACTTAGGGGACCTGAATCGGACGCCTTATATCGTCCGGTCTGATCGGGTGTCAAATACAACTCAAAATAAATAAAATGATACATCAAACTAACTCAGAACGACCATCCGGGCGAAACCGTGGGCTCGTATCGCCCAAACAGGTACCGGTTCACCGCCTCCTGCGAGAATAGAATTGTGTCGAGCGTCGTGCACCAACAACTCCCCGGCATGAAAGCACTCATCTTCGGTGAGTGAAGATGATCGTACTCTGTGTGCAGTTGTGGGGCAAGTCTCTCGAGATCCATCTTCAGAGAAGCTCGAGAGACTCTCCATGCGGCTATACAGCGAGTACGATCATCTTCACTCAACGGAGATGAGTGCTTTTAAGCCGGGGGGAGTTGAAGGGATGCAATGCCCGACACAAGTGTATTCCCGCAGGAGGTGGTGATCTGTTATCCAATCGAACGATTCAAGTTCATGGTTGTGTCTGGATGGTGGATCTGAGTCGATTTCAAATATTACTTTTTATTTTTTGAGTTTTATTTGACACCTAATCGATCCAGACATTATGAGCCACCTGATTCGGGTGCTCCAAGTGGTTTTAGGGTTATAAATAGTCATGCAGCGATTCATCGGGGGGATCAGATGTTCAATTACTGTTCTGAACCGTCGATCATGCGCTTGGAGTGATTCCAAGAGCTTCTTCTCGCTGGTGCGACGTCAGGGCAGCCCCGCACCTCTTCCGCCTTCCCCTCCTCCACAGTAAGGCCACCTTCCCCCACCCTGACTCCTCCCCTAGCCTCTTCGACAACCCGAACCACTACTTCCTACAACCCCATAGCCAACTCTTCACTGGAGTGACGCAAGGATCCTCCGCCTCTCATCCTCCTCCGCCCCCTACGGTATCCAACGAATCCTATCGCTACCCCTTCCCCTACAGTTGATCCTCCATAGTTCCAGCGAGTCTTATTCCTGATCCTCCCCTACAGACGAACCACCTTCACCTGTAAGTCGCTCCCCTCAACCATCCCTCTGCCACCTACCTATTCCCCCTCACTGTGTGACTCTATTAAAGACAACCCTCCCTTCACCTGGCCCCCATACACACCACCCTACACCCCACCAGTACTAATCCTATGACTGACGACCTTCACTCCGGGTAGCAACCTCTGAAACCTGTAATTAACCGTTGTTTTGTCGCATGCACGTGTAAGTTGTATTTGGAGTTTTAAATTTTCTATTGTTGTTTATTTCGGCAACAAATCTGTAGTTGATGTTTGTTTTATGTGTTACTAGTACCTGCGACTGCACGATTTGCAGGGTTTATTCCGCGAGTGCATAAACATATTTGCGCCTCGTTCGTTTTGCAAATACACTTGTTTCTCTTAATTAAAGAAATATGTGCATCTGTCATTTTTTATAATAAATAATTATTGTTGTAATTTTTAGCGGACCAATTCTTGCATTGTCAGCATCCACCCCAAGTCGACCAATCATTGCATCAAGTGTGACATAAGTTCTCGTAGTTCTCTTTTTAGTTAGACTTAGAGATATGATAACTCACCCTAGATCTCACCGCCTCTGGCTGTGGTAAGGCTTCACGGTATGACGGCATCGTGATTATAATAAATTGGTATCATAGCCCCTTCGATCCCCTATCCCAAGCTTAATTTTGTCATTCCCAAGCTACCGGATTTCCTTTCAATAGAGCAACCCCAATCAAACTCCTACAGGGTAAATAGATTTTGCACAAGCGCGCTTGAAGTTGATTATAACAGATGTTCGCATAACCAACTGGTGCAATCCCGTCCGTCGAACCCACCGATAGAAACATACGTATAAAGTTGAAACTATCGATGACGTCATACACAAAACTCAATGACGAGTGGGTCCCCTGCAGAGATCGCTGAAAACAACCCATAGATATAAATTTTGTCACCAACAATCCCAACAGCTCAATGCAAATGCATCTCCTTCAGCAAATCCACGTCCAGACAGCCCTTCCATGATAATGCCTTCTTCATATCCAGTCCTTCAGTCAAATTAGAAGCATCATAGAAAACCATCGCAGGCCTAGTACGAAGAAAGAGAAGAAAAGAGTATGTTCCTCAATCCAACTCTTAAATGACTGGTGATAAGGTCATTCGTTGGGGCACAAAATGATTTCATCATGGGCTCTGGTTGCACACAATGGTGAGATTAAAGAGGGGGTCCAAGAAACCATGGCCACAATAACGGCCATTCTTAGCCCGCAATCGACAATCTTCCAAACAGCTGATGATCAAATTGATGGGTTATTAGAATCCAGTAAAGTGATCACCATTCATTTCTGAGAATCAAGAAGCATCATCTTAGGGTTTTGGACCACCATATGTTTTTCAAGATCAAGCTCCACATATGGGAGTTCCCAACACATTTGCAGGGTGTGGAAGACCGCCGCACGACACCACTTTTTATTTTGGCCAACCGAGTAGAAACCCTATCCACTTCATGAGACTAATTCCTACATTCAATGTATCGTATAACTAACAAGTAGTGGGAGTATGTTGTTGGGGTGTTGGCCCGAGCCATTATGAGTGTAACACTACAAGTATGGACTACATAAGGATGCATGGAGGAAGACAACGACCCCCACAATGTCAAAGTGGATTTTCCTTTGTTCAATGATAAAGAGAATCGCTTGGGCTTCATCCACTACAGGCAGTTTTTATTATAAACCAGCAAACATCTTGGCTTGAATGGATTGGGCTCGTATTATTTCACTTTAGTGCACATTGCACATCTCTGATTTATGCAACTCAACTAAGAACAACCCAATATGAATTGGAAGGATTTCAAAATCTTCTGCAATATGCATTTAGATCCTTCACTACGAAGCAACAATTAGTAAGTTAATCATTAAAGCAAATGAGATCGGTCGAGGAATACATAGATAAATTTCACAATCTATTAGCTCAAATCAACATGTGTTTGTTTTTACAATGTTTTTACATTGGGACTCCAAAAGCAACAGCGAGTAGGCATCGAGCTTCATAACCTGGCAGATTTTTTCTATGTGATAGGTGGCTGCAGATGGATCATAGCATCACTAGAAGAGGATCATGGCCTACTGTTAATGGAGGAACATACATATTAACAATTCCTGAGAGGGAGAGGGGGTAGGGGAGACAGTACATTCAAGAAGCCAACCATACCCACTATCATCAGGCGACTGATTCTCCATGGATGAAATGGAGGATATACGAGTGAGGAATTTGCATCAACTGTGATGAAGCCAACACTAGAAAATCTTTTTTTAAATTGATGCCCATGAGGAAGAAAGGGATGAGGGCCCAAAAGAACCTGGATACACTGAACACGACGTACCCACCGTTCGAGCTTGAGCATCTTAGCGTGAGACAAGCTCGTTTTGCAGGTGAAGAGTTATATGATAGTCGAGGTTAGGTGAGCTTAGAATCTCGTTTGGGAGTTAAGCCAACAGTCTAGCGATGCCAAATTTGTAGGTACTTTTGTTATTTTAGTGGTTTATCATTTGGTATTTTTGTAAATGGTGTGAAGATATGAATTAATTGCAAATGTCATTTGATGTAAAGTTTATTTAAGAAGCTTTAAGGCATGAGAATCGTAAGCAAAAAATTTATCTCATCTTCCTTTCACAGTTCTATCTTTAATTAGGGTTAAAGATTTGGTAGTGCTCTCTCAAGCTCCCCTCCTCCGGTGGTTGTGGCAAGGCTCCACGGTATTGTATGACCTTTGGATCATATTAGAATGATACCTCACTGATTGGAAGAAAATAATGTACTAAGTGTAAGAGGACTGTCATACATAATCATATCAATCACCAGTTGATCTAGTGAAGATAAATCACTCCGGCTAATACTTAAACTATAAGAGGATGGTGAAGTATGATCTCTTTGTAGTTTTTGAAAGACACTATAAGTACGTTATATAGGTTTAAATAAAGAGAAGACAGCCTAACTTCTGCTAAACTCACTTTAATAAGATTGAGAAAAAAAATTAACTTCAAGAATTTATTAATCTTCCCATATAGTCTACATCTTCTGAATGGCTTCCTAATACTCCTTGTCTCTTCCCCAATTTACTAGATGTTCATATTCCTTGTAATCTTTTTTCTTAATCAAGATCATTTTCATCACTTATTTGGGTATTTGATTGTACTTGCTTTTCCAACTATTACCACGATGATAAATTTGATCTCAAAATGTTCCTTCACTAGAGAGAAGCATAAGAAAAAGAAAAGCCAGCTGCCTCAAAGCAAATTGGGTTGAACACTTTCACCAACACTACATGTAGATGACTACAAAGATGTAGAAAGAGAAACTTTATATGAGTGCATTCTTAAATGTCTATTAAACAATATTCTTAATAATCTGCATCATGATTAGCAATGCTTATTGCAGTTCACCATATACAGTTTTTGTTAACCTGGCAAAGCAACTAACATATCATGTACAATCTAAATGTGTTTGATAGGGACATAATGACCAGTGAAAGAGTAGAGGTCTTGTTTTCCAAGGAAAGTGTTTGGTAGGGGCATAATGACCTGTGAAAGAGCAGATGTTTCGTTTTCCAAGGAGGATATCTTGTTCTGTTTCTCGAGAATCTGGTAGCAAATCTGAGCATTTTCTTTTTCCAACTCCTTTGACTCGGCATTTAAACGTGTTGCTTCAGATGTAACTGAAAGTAGTAGCATAGACTCCTATAAATCATCAGCATATAATAATTTGCTATCGCAAACTTATCAGAGTGCCTGAAGATTTCCATGCACTTGCGTTGTAATCGACCAAAGCAACTTTTTATTTAACTCACGCCAAAGCAACTTTACTTCCAGCATATATGTTGATAAATTAGAGTCTCCTTAACATTAATCTTTTGTTCGTTTGAACAAATTGAGTAGTAATAAAAGATTTAAAACATAATCAATGGTCATACTTCCACTTCTCAAATAATGGATCAAAATGTCTGTCCCAAGAAGTAACAATAAGAGAGAATAAAAAACATAAAGAACATATATACATAAACATAGAGAATATATATAATTGCAGAGCTGCTGACATATCCTTGACCACCATCCCAATGGTCCTTGGCCACCCTCTATATACGCCTATTTCATAGAACTATCATTCAACTTCATTGTTCGCATCAGTCACGAACACTTTCATTGGGTATTATTGTGGCAGAAGGCGGCAGAATGAAAGGAGGCACTTATGCAAATACCTGACAATGTTCCACATTTGTTTTTATTCATCACACTAAGGTTATTTCATTATGTAGCATTTAATTATAGGCTCGGATTGGTCCGGAGTCTGGACTGCTGGACTGCACGCTCTTTCTTTCATTAAAGATTTTGTATTTATATTCGGCTTGTGTTTAGAGCAGGACAAGTTGAATAATAATTTTAGTCCAGCATCAAAGGCTCCCTCTCTAGTTTCTCCTCCACCGACTCCTACCTCCTCTCACATCACACGGCCAACATCCCCCTTCTTGCGCACTTCCACGTACCACCCAGAAGCAGACCTCTAGCTTACAGTCAGGGCATCTCCAGGGTCGTTTGCTGCCTACCTAGCCAAGCAGTCGGGCAACTTCCCAGTGAAGGCCAGCCCCAGTCCAAGCCAACTCCTCTATCCAGGGGGCTCCTACCATCAAGGGATCCCTTCGTTTTACTGCGGGATTGCCCTGTTTTGGACACCACAGAAAGGCTCCAATCTTCCACTCCAGCATAGGTCGTCACCAAGGATCAAGTGGAAAACATCATCGGCAACATTCCGCGTCTTCCTCCTTGGTAACGTCCCATCCAGTGACAATTTGTGATATGGGCTTGTAACTGCCTCGTCATTAACACATTCAACAACAATATTCTCAAAGTCCACAGTTTTACCCGCTACATGATCAGATTGTCGATCCGACTCCACGAGGGCATTCAGAGTGTTGCTTTACTATTTTCCATGTATTTTTATTATTATTTACTTTTATTTAGAAGTGATTAGACATCGAGCATAACTATCAATCATAGTAATCATGTAGGGTGTCCTAGTTAGCTTTTTATTATAAATAGAAGGTGATGGCAGTTATGGTGGGCATTGTTAACTTCGTGAAGAAATCCAGAGCCGACAATCATATCATGGTGCGACGCTGCGAGACTCCAAAGTGCGACATCCAGGTTAGTTCTTGTTTTCCGCACCATATCCCTTTGGTAACCCTAATCACTCGCCCATCCCCCTGTTTCTTGCAACAAAATTGCAACCCCTCCCTATGTCCAACCACAAAGTTGGCCCCTCCCGGCTTCCAATGACAAATCTACGCCCCTCCCTGTTTCCAACGGCAAAGACGCACCCCTCCCTATTTACAACGACAAAGGCGCCCCTCCCCCCCCCATGTTTCTAATCGTAAACCCGCCTCCTACAAGAGACAACCGCCTGCCATCAATCTCCACCCTAGATCACTTGCTTGTAAGTTCTTGTATTGTTTCAGATTTTCTTTATTGTGTATGTGTGGGATTGTTGTTTGTTATTTAGTTTTGTATTCCATTTTTATATTCTCTTATAAGGTCCCAACGTGAAGATTTCACTTATAGGCCTTCTTGCATGTTTGTTTTACTTGAAATTGTTATGAACGTTTGTGACTCTACATGTGCTTAGTTTTCATTATCGCTTCATTGAAACCCTGAATAATTAAATTTTTATACATTGCATCATATAGGATAATACTTAGTGAGTCTTCTTGGAACCTCACACATAGGATTGCATTAAAGTTGTGCACCTCCACAGCCTACCCTATGTCAGATGTGGTCAAAGCGAGGTTTGGGCCATTGGCATGTTACGTAGTTGTAGATCTTTATGTTAGTATGTCCGACCCGAACCTAACCAACGAGAGGACCGCCAAATTCACTCCGAAATGACACCAACAGAATTCCAACGGTTGATGTTGGCTTGATTTGATCATATGAAGGCTCAATTCGACGATCTTCGTACTCACATTGATACCCTCCAGGGCTAAGGCAGTCAAGCCACTCCTCAAAGGAGAGAGGGCACTACTATCCCACCTGATGATCACTATGAAGGAGTGAGACGTCCTCCTCAAGATAGGCATGCTATGAATCAACCCCTGTGAGATCCCGCCCCACCTATAAAGTGACCCTATAATTATTGTTGGAATTTGCAAATTATTTTTAGTCTTTAAGTATGTATGGGTTTAGTCTTACATGGTTTACTAGAGTTTTATATGTCGTTGTAAACCTTTATATACTCACTTTGAGGAATGAATAAATTGCACTTAATATTTCTTTCTCCTCTTTTTAGCATGGTATCAGAGCAAGAATTGATCCCTCCTTGAAATTTTGATACCCTAAAAAAATGTTGGCGACCTAAATTTCTCAGTGGCTTCTGCTCTTGCTACTGTTAATTTTTTTCCCGCTTCCATCGTCTGATCCCCGCGAAGATAGCGCTGGAGGGATCTCTCATCTTCTTTGTCACTAGTTCTAGTCGGGCTCGTTGCTTTGTCCGCTAATCTCCTCGACAGCAGCCATCGTCATCCTCTCTTGGCCTCAACAATCCTATCGAGCAAGCTGCTGGTCTCGTCGCAAATGTCGACGATGCTAGATCTCGCCCTATGGGTCCCTGTTCTTGAAGAGTCCAATTTTAGATCCCATACGCTTCTTGACGCATATCCTGTCAGGTTCGACCAACGACGTTCCCTTACCTGCATCATCTAGCGCTCGCTCTCTGGTCTCAACAATCTCTTGTCGGAGATCCCATCTATTGGTCCTGATGATGTCTTCGCTACTTCAGAGCCCAATGTTGATCTCCAGCTACAAGTCGATGTCCCTCATCCCAATTGGTGTGTTCAAACTGCTCTCTGCCACTGCCCTTCATGTTTCCATCGATTCCAGCCGCTTCCGGCCACTACCACTCATGTTTCTGGCCCTACCAAATGTTGTTACCCCTTCTCAGGTGTTTTCCTCTCGCTTGTGATGAAACATAGTGTTGATTTGGTGGTTTTTATGTGTTAGTGTTTTGTTTGGTTGTTGTTAGTGTTGTTGTTATGTCATCATGCACGTGTATTTCACGTGAGGAGTTTTGAGACGAAGGCGACTCGAATGGTATTTCCTGATTCTTTCCTTAGTCTCACACGGTCCTCCCGACTTTATGTCTTGTTCTATTTGCATCTCCCCATTTTTCCTCTGTTGATTGGTTCATGTGTTGTGGTATGATGATTGTTAGGTGCCCAAATTTTAGCGGATTGTGTCGTGTGAGACCGTATCATGTGGGTCTATGTCATGTGGGACTGCCCTTTGTACGGATTATCAACATATTATGTGTGTAGATGATGTTGGTTGACCTGATTCTAGTGATTCCACGTCGTGTCTGAGACCTGCATCATGTGTGGGTATGCGTCATGTGTGATTTGACCCACGTCTGATGATTTGACCTGCGTCATCGTGTGTGGGTCTGTGTCATCGTGTGTAGTTCGTCTGATGATTTGACCCACGTCGCCTACCTCCATTACCTTTATTTGATATTTTCAAGTTGAAGGCTTCCCCTCCAACTTGAAGGGGAGTGTTGGAGTTTGCACATTATTTTTAGTCCTTAAGTATGTATGGGTTTAGTCTCACATGGTTTACTAGAATTTTGTATATCATTGTAACTTTATATACCCTATTTGAGGGATGAATAAAATGCATCAGGTATTTTTCCCCTTCTGTTTTAACAATTACATTCATAATCTTTGAGTTGTACACACTTAGGATAGACCATTCCATACCGGAGAGGACTATCAACCTTGACACCCAACCCCTCATGATTGAGCCCCTAACCATTTTGATTACGGGCGGGACACCTACTATGATGGATACCACGAGGCTCGTAGAGGAGCCCCACATGTTGAGGACGACATCACTCGTCATATACGTATTGATATTCCTACCTTCGAAGGTCACGTGGATCCGAAGACCTTTAGAAACTGACTCCAGGAGATGGACCACTATTTCGAGTGGTATGATATGATAGATGATCATGATGTTAGATTTGTTGGGATTGGAGCTTATAGGCCCGACGAAGAACTTATGGACTAGCCTGAAAAGATCACTCAATTGAGACAGATGTTGCACGAGTTCCATTAACAACTATTGTAAGATAATTATTGTTTAAATCCTTTCAAAATTAGACAGTATACCTCCCCTTACATTCAACGCACTAAATTCCATTGAGAAAATATAAACTTTAACATGGAGTTGAGAATATTCCTTGGGATATTTGATCAAGAGAATACCGTCAGTAATGACATAAATACCAATGTCCTCGAGGGGGCGCAAATTATGCCAACTTGAGTTTAGATGACATATCTAAACTCATTGGGTCAGAGCCAATCACCTCGCCCCCCCCCCCCCCCCCCCCCCCGGTATGTAGAAATGACATAAATGCTAATGATAGGATATTGATTCTCATCCAAGTTAGAGAATACATCTCTTTGATATTTGATTGATTGGTAAATAAGGTATTGATTGACATGTTTATAGACAAATATATGCAGCGAATTAGGATTGGCATAACATGATATCCTCATTAAACATAATAACCTAAATACATTAATTTAAGCATTGCAGAATAAGTCACACATGTTAACACAGGATAATTAAAGCATTCATAACCAAATCGTGACAGTAAATGATCGTTGGTGGATGGGAGGGAGAGAGACGGAGAAGATACCTGCTAAAATATCTTTCACCAATGAATCGATCGCTCTTTTCTGCTGCTGTTCTTCCGCCAACCTCTTAGCAGACACTTCTTCAATATCTGAGACCAAAATCCACAAATCGTGACAGTAAATGATCGTTTTGAGTAAGTATAGTAATAACCTAAATCACTGAAATTGACAATCGATTTCTCGAAGGCAAAGAACGACAGCAATCTATGTCGAGGTCGAAGTAAGAGGGGCCGGTGGATATAAACAAAAATAGCGAGAGAGAAACATAATGCCACGGGAGAATCAAGCATACCATTCATCTGAGACCATAAACTCCTAAGATTCTGAGAGTATTCCTCCATTTCTGTACTTCTGAGCTCTTCGCCACTTCTTTAGCGACAAGAATGAGACAGGGAGCGCGAAATAGCCAGGGCTGGAAGAACACGTTAAGCCGTGCACTACATCAGCACTCGTGCGAGATACGTGTGCACTCGTGCGAGATACGTGTGCGAGTGCCTCACTTCAAGCTGTTAAATGTTGCACTACACGGTACAGGGCACCATCCCTCTTTGCTTAGGACTTCAAAAAATAGGGTCCATGATTAAACTTTAATCGAAAAATGAAATATTGTACATGTATAATACTGATATATAACTGTTGCGGGCTAGCTCGATGTCCCGATCGAACCGTATTCAATTGAACCGTCTTAGTTTGAGGAATCGTCGAGCGCGCACATAGTCAGAGAGAAAGAAAGGTTTACTCAAGATGTGATAACGTGGAAAAACCCCTCAATTGGGTAAAAAATCACGCGACCGGATCTGCGCCGGTCTAAATCCACTAGTTACTCGTGATTACAATGCGTTCTGAGAATCGGGGCGACAGGTCGCTCTCATTACAACTTGGGGTGAGAGAGAAGGTCTACGGCTCCCAACGGGCAACAGGCTGCATCGTGGGAGCGATTTGTACACTGGAATGTGTGAGATGGAACTGGAGCTCTGAAGCTTGGAGCGCGAGTTCGTTGTGTGCCTGCTTGCAGGGGTCGCCTTCCTCCTTCTACTCGCTCCGGGACTTGAGCGTTTTGCTGTTGGTGGTGCGCTGGTGGCTCGTGGTGGCTGGAGGATGATCCGAGGGAGGAGTCCGGCAGAGCTATCGCCTGAGGAAGAAGATGACTGGGAGCCAAAAGTGATTTCTGAGAAGGCCTTGGGGTTTCTTTTATAGCCCCCTGGGGAGGATCATGGCGGGCACCACCACTAATGTAGTGGGCTAGTGGGTGGTTACCCACCAGATCGGACGGTGAGAAGAGCCCACCATGATCGGACGGTGGGAAAGCCGCCGACGGTGATGGGGCGGCCATGCGTCGGCGGCGGCCGGCCAAGGGGCGGCCTGGACCGCGGCCAGGTCGGCGACCGCGGCCAGGTCGGCGACCGCGGCCAGGTCGGCGACCGCGGCCAGGTCGGCGACCGCGGCCAGGTCGGCGACCGCGGCCAGGTCGGCGACCGCGACCAGGCCCCCGGCGGCCTGGCCGGCGGGGGCGCCCTGGCCGGCCGCTGCCTGGCCAGCGGCAACTTGGTTAGCGGCCACGGCCCGGCCAGCGGCGGGCTGGTCGGCAGGAGCGGCCTGGCCGGCGGCGCCCTGGCCGCGGTCTATCCGGCGCCCGCGACGGCGACCTAGCCGACGACGGGCTGCGGCCTGGCCGGCGACTGCTGCCCGGCCGGCGGAGGCCTCGCCGGTGGCGGCGGCGGCCAGCCGGTGGCAGCCTCGGCCGGCGGTGACGGCCGACCGGCGGTTACCCCCAATGGGGGTGGTTTTCCTAAGTGGGAAGAGGGAGTGGGCCCCACCCCCATGTTTACCTCATCATTGGGAGTTCATGTGAGGTGGGGTTTGATTTAGTCAACCTCATGATCCCTCCAACTTTGGGTGGAGATTATGGGGAAAAATCTCCCTATAAATGGTGGTGTAACTCATCAATTGTCCCCCAAATTCTTTTGTTGGAGAGCGCAGCGAGCGAGAGAAAAGGATTTCCTGTTGTCATCCCATCCCACTGCCATGACAACCTCCGTCGAGAAGGTGGAGATGGCGACGGGTGGCGTTTAGAAGATACTCGGAGCGAACTCGCCGCACAAGAGTCAGCCGGCAAAGACGCCGAACTTGGCCACGTGCGGCCTGTCGCCCGTCTCGGGAGACCTGGACGGCAGGCCACGCGTGCCCAAGTCGCGTGCGCGCGCGGCAGGCCGCGTGGGGCTGCCTGCATGGCAGGCCGCGCGCGTCCCGGCCCGGTGTGCACCGAGCCACGTGCACGCAGGTATGTGCGGGCGGCCCCCTCCTTTTTCCCCTGAAAGTCGTGTGGTGAGCACTTGTTTTGCGCGTCGTTTGGGCAAATCTGACCCCTCTTATCCTTGCACTGCGCAGGTCTCGAAGCGTTCTTCTGGTCCGATGCGATTGCGCTCCTCTTTAACCGAAGATGGTGTGGAGATTTGGAGGAAGAAATATGGGCTTCATGCTGGTTTGGAGGTGAGGATCCCACGTGCCGAGGAGCGAGTCCAGAATCCTCCTCGTGGCTGGCTGATAATTTGCGAAGCTTCCCTGAGGTCCGGCTTCCGCTTCCCGCCGTGCGAGGAGGTGATCGAGATCTTGATGTTCTGTGAGGTGCCAATTTCACAGTTTGTCCCTATTGGAATTACTTGAATTATGGGCTTGGCTGCATTCTCTCGCGAGCATGGAGGACAGCTTTAATTGAACCAGTTCCGAGATTGGTGTGACGTTCGCTCCGATGGCGGCGAACGGGTGAAGGTTCGCAGCAACAAAAGTTGGTTGGAGTTTGAGCCTCGAAAAGATCATCGGCATGGGAACACTTTGTTTAGGTATGTTAGGAATTTATGGGGCCTTCCCGAGGCGTGGGACACACTACCGGACCGTTGTCGCCGAGCGAGGGGGAAGGAACGAGAATTCTCTCCGGTGCTTGGGTTTTTCAGAGCCTCATGAACTAGACAACCGTCTTTTTCATATTTTTGTCTATGTGGAGGAGAAGTGCCTGATGCGGTGTGGCCTCTCTTTGGATGTAGCTCGGATTGTTAGGACTTCTCAGGGAGGGGGTTAAAAGAGGAAAGTTGTGGCGGCCCCTCCTGGCGATCGTGATACGGCGGCGGCGATGCCCCCTTTCGATGCCTATCTCGAGTCAACTCCCTAGGTGCAGATACTTGCGTCCCCAGTTCCTCAAGTGTCTTCGGAGGCGGTGGCCCCTCGGATGTCCTCTTCCTTGAGGGCAATGAGTGATGTTGTAAGTGCCTTGACTTGTTGTGGAGATTTTTTTTCTTTATTATTTGGTGTTGACGCCCACCTTTTCCTTACAAAGATAGAGACTCAAACATAGATTGCGGTAACCTGGAATGACCACTATGTGAGTTTGAAGGACGGGTACCTTGCCCTTCAGGAGAAGCTCTGGTTGACGTCGAGTTCGCTTGCCTCCCTGAAGGAGGAATATGATCGGGGACATTGCGCGGTTCCGCCGGACCGGGTCCGTGCTGAAATCCGAGCTAGATGATGCATGTGCAGCCTTAAAGGTGGAGAAAACTATGGTGGAGAGGACCACACAGATGTTAAAGCACTCGAAGGAGGAGACTTCACGCTTGGAGTCCCAGTTGCAGGCGGCACAGGAGGAAGCCACCGGTCTTGAGAATCAGCTACGGGCGACAAAGGCCCAAGTGGAGATGTTGTCTTCTGACAGCCATGTGTCGGAGTTGAAGGCTGCGGGACTTGCAGAATACCTGGAATCATTGGACTACATGAGAGACCGTAGTTTGATTGCAGAGGAGGTTCGTGACGAGATTTGGTCCAAGGAGGTGGTGTACCAGATGGATGATGTTCGTGAGCTAGCGCTCCGGCGCGATGTTTCGAAGGCCTTCCGCCTGGTTAGCAAGAGTTTGGGATGTGACACATCCGGCTTTAGCTTTGCAGATGTTTCCAAAGACGAGCGTTCTGGCTCGGACGACGAGTAGTAGCCTTTTATCTTTGTAGGTGTGTATTTGCATTTTATTGTTTTAGTTGGTCGTGCTGTATTTTGCCTTTTGTTCAGCATTCGCCGTTGTTGCCCTTAGGCGCTGGTTGCCCCTTTTTGTATCATTCCAGTTGTTTTGTTATGACATTATTCTTTTCATACCATCTTAGTTGTTCTCGTTTGCACGGCTCTGGTCTGTGGCTTTGTTTGCGCAGCTTTAGTTAGCGGCTTTGTTCGCGTGGCTTTAGTCCACGTCTTTGTTTGTGTGGCTCAGGTTAGTGGCTTTGTCGCGAAAGGGGGGCAGGCCCTTGCGAGGTTGCACGAGTCAGGCACGCAGCTTAGGTTGCACGGCTCATGTCCGCGGCTTAGTTTGCACGAGGGCTGCTCGCGGCTTCTTCATGAGTGGGAGGGCAGGCCCCCACGGGTTGCGCGAGTCAGGCTCGCGGCTTAGGTTGTATGAGGGTTACTCGCGGCTTCTTCGTGAGGGGGGCAGGCCCCCACGGGGTGCGCGAATCAGACTCGCGGCTTATGTTGCACGAGGGCTGCTCGCGGATTCTTCGTGAGGGGGTAGGCCCACACGGGGTGCGCGAGTCGGGCTTACGACTCAGGTTGCACGAGGGCTGCTCGCGGCTTCTTCGTGAGGGGGGCAGGCCCCCACGGGGTGCGCGGTTAGGCTCGCGGCTTAGGTTGCACGAGGGCTGCTTGCGGCTTCTTCGTGATGGGGGCAGGCCCCCACGGGGTGCGCGAGTCAAACTCGCGGGTTAGGTTGCACGAGGGCTGCTCGCGGCTTCTTCATGAGGGGGGCAGGCCCCCATTGGGTGCGCGAGTCAGGCTCGCGGCTTAGGTTGTACGAGGGTTGCTCACGGCTTCTTCGTGAGGGGGCAGGCCCCCACGGGGTGCGCGAGTCTGGCTCGCGGCTTAGTTTGTCGGAGAATGTAAGTACTCAATCCGACCGCCGGAGAATGTAGGTACTCCATCCGGTTGCAGTCGCGGGGGGGGGGGGGGGGGGGGGCAGGCTCTGGCGATGAAAAGGCGTTGCTTTACAATAACGACGGAGAATGCAAGTACTCAATCTGACTGCTGGAGAATGTAGGTACTCAATTCAGTTGCACGACCTAGCATGGCTGAACTACTTCTTAGTTAGGTATCAATAAAGCGAATAACAAAAAGATAGTTTTCGCAAGCCCGAGCTTGTGGTTTCTACAATAGCAGATAAATAAATTAGCGGAAAAAAGGAAATGGATCAAGGATGGAAGTGGCGGGAACGGGATTGGAAAACATCCAGAAGCGATTGTTGGAGTATTGCGGTGTAGCCAGAGTCAACTTTGATGACGACGAACTGTACGTCATAGGATGCTTGTTGAGGTGCTTCTCCAAGAGTGGCCGGGAGAGTAATGGTGTCCATGACTGGTACTGGGGCATTCCCCAAAACATGTGCGCTGGCTGATGCTAGCTCGAGGTTGTCAGTGGTTAGTTTGAGTTGAAGCAACGTTGATAAAAACAACACATTAACAGTAATTTCTCCGTCCACTAGAACTTGGTTCAACCCAGTGAATGGCTCGCCAATTCTGATAGTTGTTCTCATGCTTTGACTAGGAAGCGGTCTATTTCTTGGTAGAAATTGATTAACTGCCCCCAGACCGGTCAGTCGCTGGATTTCTTTCTTCAGCTGATTGCATCCGTTGGTGTTGTGGCCTTGGCCCTGATGATACTCGCAGTACTTTGACAAATCTCCTCGGCCGGGGGTGAGCGGCTTGGGCCTGCACAAGGCTGGATGGTTACGAATTGCTTCAAAGATCTTGCCTTGAGGGGCGCTGAGCGCCGTAAATTGACGGAAATTTCACCCTTTGCAGGTACTTGCACGTTGATCGTAGTTTCTCTTGTGCTCGGGGTACACATTGTTCTCTCGTTTTCTTTTTGGGACTCTACCCAGGCTTAGAATTTCCAGTGAGGGCTTTCTGACCGTCATGAACCTTTTGATAAAGAGAGTTGCGAGTTCAATGTAGCTGCTTATCCTCTCCTTTTGTAGAGAATGAAACCAAGCTCGAGCCTTCCCTTTTAGTGTTGTCGGAAATGCCTGAACCATGTGTTGATCTGAAGCGTTGCGAGCGTGCATGATAGTTTCGAAGCACCTCACGTGTGCGAGTGGGTTGTCGGTTCCGCTGAAACTGTGGATTTCAGAGTCATCCTCCGGATCTGGCCCTGCCCAAGAGTCAAGTGAGTTGTAGTTTGGTAGATGTTCGCCTAGTCCCAGCTTAATGGTCGAGGCATCGAGACTCCTCTCGTTTCCAATATTCTCTTCATAATGAGCATTGGCGAGGTGACGATCATGCATCTCTTGGAGTGGTTCTGTGGGTGTGGGTGAGCTACTTGTACTTGAGAATTCCTTCTCTATGTCGTACTCCTCGTGCAGACGATGTCTGGTTGAGACGGAGAGTTCTCCTGATAGCGGTAAATCAACTTGCTTGAACAGTTGTGGAACTCTTGGCTGGTGGAATGCCAGATCATCCTAAATTGCGTACATCATGCTAGTATGGGTGGTATTCAGAGGGGAGTATTCTCGATGTGGATGTTGCCCCCCATTCCTCGGAGAGTCACTTCGACGATTGTAGCTGCGGTGCCCAGCCTGACTCCGTTCTTCTTATCCTATGTGAGTTCGTTCTTTTCCTTGTGGGGCTCCTTGCGTCGGGCCATGAATTGGCAGAGGCAGGGGAGTGACTGGTGCTGGTGGCAGAGGAGGAGCAGGGGATGCTGCTAAATTTCTGAGCAGAGTGAGCATTTCGGTCTGCTGCTCCTCCATCCGGCGAACGCGCATCTCGAGGGTGTTAACAGATGTGAATGCAACTTCTGCCTCCAATGGTAGGCTCACAAGTGAGCGGGTGCGTGTCGGTTCAGCACGTCCACAAGGGACGGATCCTTTAGCAAAGCGGACGCTTCTTTTTGCCATTGAAGCAGAACTTGGAAGTGGCAAGGCTAGTGATCTTGACTTCTGAAGGATGCTGGGAATCATGTTCCCATAGACGACGCCAAACTTGACGTAGGGATTCGTCAGATTAAAATAGCGTACGGATTTTCTTACAACTCAAGCCCACGTAACACGTTCTAACGCGTCCTAACACAAACATTCTAGCCACACGATTCACCGTCATCTCGCACAAACACGCGGAGGGGAGTGGACTAAAAGCGACGATCTAATTAAAGTCCAATCCTTTCCCACCGAAGATCGAAAGCAAAGGTCGCCACACCTTTTTGAGAGGAAGATCAATAACTATATGCCAAGATCTTCCTCAAGCAAAATGATCCACCCGATCCGGCTTCTTGCAAGGTTTCGAAAATAAACGCAAGAAGGTTTTCGATTAAATCCAAAAGATCGTATTCAAGATCGCGGATAAAAAGCCATTGCATCCATTCAAAATCTCACAAGAACTCACAAAGGAAAGATGTAGATATTACCCTCCCCAAGATGGGGTGAAGATCACACAAGGAAAGTGGAAGAGTCACACGTCCACGCACCACCGGCGTCACACCGAGCGGCAACCTTCTTCTTCGCCGGAGTCACACCGAGAAGCATCCGCCTCCGCGTTTCACAAGCCTTGGATCACCCAAGCGATTGGCTAACAAGGAGGAGAAGGAGGATGAGGGGGGGGGGCAATCCCAAAGGGAGGTGGCCGAAATTCTCAAGAGAGGATTAATTTAGGTTTTCAAATAGCATGCCTTCATTTCTCATCAAATAAGCCTATATATAGGCAAGTCCCAAAACAAGCAAAATAAATCTAGCCAACCAATTTATCATCTATTGGATGGCTATGAGCACACCAAAAATTAAACATGTCCAAAATAAAAGATAACATGAAATAATGATAACATGAAACTAGGAAAATAAAGGTGCAAATAAGGAAAGGGCTTAAGCCCGCCGCGAACGAAGATTATAGCCACCAAGGTCACGAGTCGCGGTAGAAGGTCGTCGAGCATCTTTATGTTGCGCCGCATCAACTTGGTCACGAGCAACTTGATCATCATCCACAGCAACTTGATCACGAGCACTCTTAGCATCAACGGGCAAGGGGATGGGAGACGAGCCGACATCAATCCTCCCCCCCCCTTAAAGTCACTCAACACCGATGAGTGGGCTGCAAGGTAGCGGCGGAGGAGGTCCTCATCCAAGCGAAAGAGATCCGACTCAATAACCCAGGAGTCGTCGGAGGGCGGACGATCACGCCAACGAACGAGGAAGCGGCGATGGCCGACATCAGCTGGAGAAGTGTAGCCATCTGCAAGTACCTGAACTGGGACAAGAAATGTACGGGGAAATCTAGGAAACATATCAGCATGTGGAAGCAAAGTAGAAGACTTACCACCCGGCGCTAGGCCTGTAGGTGCAATGGAAGAATGACTCACGGAACTACCACTCACCAACCCAGAAGAGACATTTGTGGAGGAAGAAATATTGGGGGAAAAAGAAGGCGTAAAAGTCAACTCAGTTGGAATGGAAACATACGACGTTAAATCCGAAACATTGAAAATGGGTGAAATACCCCAATCCGTCGGCAAATCCAAAACAAACGCGTTATCTCCTAGCCTCTTAATAATTCGAAACGGGCCGGCTCGCTTTGGTGCCAACTTCTTAACGGTGCCAGAAGGCAGGCGCATGGGAATAAGGCGCACTAAAATAAGATCGCCAACTTGGAAGTTAGACTCCATCCGATGTAAATTCGCTTGGGATCGATACGACTCATACGTGGTAGCTAAAGTTGTTCGTATTTGGGCGTGTAAGTCATGTATGTGCTCGGCAAAAGATTGTGCAAATTGACTTGTATGATAAGATGGAGGTAACGGAATCAAGTCAATGGGCACATTCGCAAGGTACCCGTGCACTACTTCATTTGGTGACATACCCGTAGACCGATTGGTAGAGTTGTTGTAGGCTAATTGGGCTTGGGGGAGGAGCAAATCCCAAGTGCCTTTGTGGTCACCCACAAGACAACGCAACAAGTTTCCCAAACTCCTATTTACCACTTTCGTCTGCCCATCAGTTTGTGGGTGATAGGCGGCGGAAAACAACAACTTCGTTCCCATTAATGTCCAAAGCGTCTTCCAAAAATAACTTGTGAATTTAACGTCGCGATCCGAGACAATGGTCTTAGGAACGCCGCGGTGACTCGCCAGCTCTTTAAAATATAATTTTGCAATGTGAGATGCGTCATTAGTCTTACTACAGGGTATGAAATAATCCATCTTAGAGAACCTATCAACCACCACAAAAATGGAATCGTGTCGTCGCTGGGTTGGAGGAAGACCCAAAATAAAGTCCATACTCACGTCCTCCCAAGGTCTAGATGGAATAGGCAACGGAGTGTATAGTCCCACATTAGTCTTTCCCCCTTTAGACACTTGACAAACCCGATAGCTACTCACGATTTTCCCAACTAAAACGCGAAGTTTAGGCCAATAGAATTTCTCCTCGACTAAGGCTATCGTTTTATCCCGCCCAAAATGACCGCTCAACCCGCCACTATGTAGTTCCCATACTATGTGATGGCGTAGGGAGGTACGGGGAATACATAGCTTAGCGTGCCGAAATAAATAACCGTCTCTCAATACATATGCTGACACTATCATTGGTGAGTCATCGTGTGCCGCTAGATACACTTCTCCAAAATCAGGACACATGGCATATTCATCCTTTATTCTCTCAAATCCGACAACCTTTACTTCCAGGATCGACAATAAAAGTGTCACTCTACTAAGCGCGTCGGCCACACGATTTTCAGTGCCCTTAAGGTGTTTTAAGGTGAACGAAAACTCTTGCAGATAAGATACCCATTTTGCATGACGGGGGCTGATTTTAGATTGCCCATTAATGTGCCTAAGTGCATCATGGTCAGAGAGAATCACGAACTCCTTGGAAAGGAGGTAGTGTCTCCACTGGTGTAGGCATCTAACGATGGCATAAAACTCTCTATCGTAATTGGAATAATTAAGTTTTGCACCCGCCAATTTCTCGCTAAAATAACTTATTGGGTGTCCCTCTTGGCTTAAGACACCTCCTACTCCTACTCCGGATGCGTCACATGTCAATTCAAATACTTTATTAAAATCTGATAAGCGCAAAATAGGAGCCTCAGTCATCATCTTCTTAATGTGTTGGAATGCCTGGGTAGCTGCTGGCGTCCATTTAAACTCACCCCTTTTCATGCATTCCGTCACGGGAGCCATAATAGTACTAAAATCCCTAATAAATCGTCTATAAAATGAGGCTAACCCGTGGAAACTCCTAACGTCTCTCAAGCTTGTGGGTTCGGGCCACTCCAGAATTGCTTTCACCTTACTGGGGTCTACCTTTATTCCCTCAGATCCAACCAGGTAGCCCAAAAATTCCACTTCCTTTACATAAAATATACACTTCTTTAAATTTAAATATAATTTTTCGTCCCGAAGTGTAGATAAGATAATCCGTAGGTGAGACACATGTGAGTCAAAAGTGGTGCTATAAATCAATATGTCATCAAAGTACACCACCACAAATCGTCCCATGTATGGTTGGAATACGTGGGTCATCATTCGTGAGAAGGTGCTTGGAGCATTTGACAACCCAAATGGCATGACCAACCACTCGTAGAGCCCGTCCTTAGATTTAAATGCAGTTTTCCATTCATCCACATCACGTATCCGAATCTGATGGTAACCACTCCGTAAATCCAATTTCGTGAAGATCGAGGCACCAGACAACATATCCAAAAGATCGTCCAATCTAGGGATGGGAAACCTATACTTGATAGTGATCTTATTTATGGCTCTGTTGTCTACACACATACGCCACATACCATCCTTTTTTGGAGCCAACAAAGCCGGTACCGCACACAGACTCTTGCTGTTCCTAATGAACCCCTTCGCCAATAAATCCGAAATTTGGGCTTGGAGCTCCTCATGGGCTGCGGGGTGCAACCTATAATGGGGCTGATTAGGCAATGAGGCGTCCGACATAAAGTCAATGACATGTTGGATATCACGTAGAGGGGGCAACGTAGGGGGCAACTCGTCCGGGTAGACATCCTTATACTCTTCCAGCAGTTTTTTTAATTCTTTGGGTAAATCTTCTAAAACCCCATTTTCTTTATTATTATTCAAAAGAACCAATGCATAAATAATCCCATCCACAAAGGGGTCCCTCTCAAATTTTCTCCTACCCATTAGGCTTACCAATTTCTTCTCGACTGGGATTGTGGTATCCGTACTCGGGCTATTGGGTTCCTTTGGGGTCGTGGGTTTTAACGTGACTACCTTCCCATTATATTTGAACTCATAAGTGTTTGCCCTCCCGTAGTGGGTGACATCACGGTCATAGAGCCAAGGGCGGCCTAACAACACATGACAAGCATCCATAGGGATGACATCACACCACACCTCATCCGTATATGACTTGATCGTAAGTGGAACTAGGCAACACTTGGTGATCCGGATGGTTACCTTGTTGACCCAAGCCACTTGGTAAGGGGTAGGATGAGGCTCGGTAGCCAAATGCATCCGCATAACGGCGTTCTCGGAAACAACGTTCATGCAGCTGCCGCTATCAATGATGAGCTTACAATATTTGTCCCCACTCTTAAAGATGAGGGAGAAAATAGTGGACCTCTTCCAATCGTCAAACGGGCGAGGGGTCGTCAGAATACAACGCATAACGCTAAGTAGGTGTCCATCCTCCATATCACTAGGCACACCATCCGTCTCATAACCCTCATCTGCCTCAATCACTAAATCTGCAAAGTCATTAGTGGACTCGTCTAGAAGAGCTAAAGTAGCCTTGGCCTTGGTGGGGCACTCATAGGCATAGTGGCCTTGAATACCGCAAGAGTAACACGTGGTGTTAGCCTTGCTCACCTTGCCAATAGGGATTCTCTCACTATTAGGCTGCCTAGGGTTTCTCGCAGTCACGACAATTGGTTTGGACTCCCCAACCTTCGCCTTATCCTTATCATAATAAGTGGAGGAAAGGGCGCCTATGGGGGCCTTTCCCTTTTGTTGGGAGTAACGGGGTTGGGTTTTCATGGCCAGATGTTTTTCAATGTCCAAGGCGGCATTGAAAGTAGTATTAATATCAGTGTGACCATATCGAAGAAGCTTCTTCTGAATGTCCGGATTAAGTCCCTTACGGAACCTAGAAAGCGTAACCTCTGGCATCTCTTGGATCTCACACCGCACCATCTTATCCTTTAACTCACCCATGTAATCAGCCACCGATTTTGGACCTTGCCGAAGGGTGGCAAGATCGTCGAACATTTGAGTTCGGTGGTAAGCGGGCACGTATTGGTCGGTGAGCAAATTTTTCATAACCGTCCAACCAACTAGGGGTACACCATGACCGGTCCCTAAACGTCGCTCCTCATTTAACCAAAAGGTCTTGGCCCTCCCGTTTAATTTCATACGAGCTACTTGAACCTTTTGCTCATCGGTAAGGTGATACCAATCAAAATAGCATTCTATGTCAACCACCCATGTAAGGAAGACTTGGGGGTCTCCCATACCATCGTAAGAGGGGGCTTCCATACGAATCGCTTTTGTTATATCGAACTCTCTTTCCAGATCGGGAACTTGACGGGCTGCTCCGGGGAAGTACCCATCATGTTCCGCAACATGCACCGGGGGTGGTCAGGGGGCTTGTCCATGGTTAGGTGGTGGTGGTGTTTGAGCAGCTTGGTTCGCCAAAAGTTGTGTCAGCAAACCCCTCAACTCTCCTAATTCTTGCTTAAGCTCAGTGATAGCCGTAGGATTAGTTTCCTCATCAGGGTGTTCAGCCATAGTGGTGGTAGACGGGTTCGTGTACTCCGTACCGTGCCGAGTACGCATTAACACCCTAAAAACCAAAGGCTAGAGCGCAGTTTTCTCTTTGTTTTTTTGAATTTTGAATTTTGAAATTTTGAATTTTCAAATTTTGAAATTTGAAATTTGAAATTTGAAATTTGAAATTTTTTTTTTTGAAATTTGAAATTAAAAATTTGAAATTTTGAAATTTGAAATTCGAAATTTGAAATTTGAAATTTGAATTTTGAATTTTGAATTTTTTTTTGAAATTTAAAATTTGAAATTTGAAATTCGAAATTTGAATTTTGAATTTTTTTTGAAATTTGAAATTTAAAATTTGAAATTTTGAAATTTGAAATTTGAAATTCGAAATTTGAAATTTGAAATTCGAAATTTGAATTTTGAAATTTTTTTGAAATTTGAAATTTAAAATTTGAAATTTGAAATTCGAAATTTGAAATTTGAAATTTTTTTTTGAAATTTGAAATTTAAAATTGAAATTTTGAAATTTGAAATTTGAAATTCGAAATTTGAAATTTGAAATTCGAAATTTGAATTTTGAATTTTTTTTGAAATTTGAAATTTAAAATTTGAAATTTGAAATTCGAAATTTGAAATTTGAAATTTGAAATTTGAAATTCGAAATTTGAATTTATTTTTTTTTTTGAAATTTGAAATTTAAAATTTGAAATTTGAAATTCGAAATTTGAAATTTGAAATTTTTTTTTTGAAATTTGAAATTTGAAATTTGAAATTCGAAATTGGAATCCCGAAATTTGAAATTTGAATTTTGAGCGGGGGAGGAGTGTCAATTAGGAAACTGACGAGAACCTCCCTCTGATACCAAATTGACGTAGGGATTCGTCAGATTAAAATAGCGTACGGATTTTCTTACAACTCAAGCACACGTAACACGTTCTAACGCGTCCTAACACAAACATTCTAGCCGCACGATTCACCGTCATCCCGCACAAACACGCGGAGCGGAGTGGACTAAAAGCGACGATCTAATTAAAGTCCAATCCTTTCCCACCGAAGATCGAAAGCAAAGGTCGCCACACCTTTTTGAGAGGAAGATCAATAACTATATGCCAAGATCTTCCTCAAGCAAAAGGATCCACCCGATCCGGCTTCTTGCAAGGTTTCGAAAATAAACGCAAGAAGGTTTTCGATTAAATCCAAAAGATCGTATTCAAGATCGCGGATAAAAAGCCATTGCATCCATTCCAAATCTCACAAGAACTCACAAAGGAAAGATGTAGATATTACCCTCCCCAAGATGGGGTGAAGATCACACAAGGAAAGTGGAAGAGTCACACGTCCACGCACCACCGGCGTCATACCGAGCGGCAACCTTCTTCTTCGCCGGAGTCACACCGAGAAGCATCCGCCTCCGCGTTTCACAAGCCTTGGATCACCCAAGCGATTGGCTAACAAGGAGGAGAAGGAGGATGAGGGGGGGGGGGGGGGGGGGGGGGGCGGCAATCCCAAAGGGAGGTGGCCGAAATTCTCAAGAGAGGATTAATTTAGGTTTTCAAATAGCATGCCTTCATTTCTCATCAAATAAGCCTATATATAGGCAAGTCCCAAAACAAGCAAAATAAATCTAGTCATCCAATTTATCATCTATTGGATGGCTATGAGCACACCAAAAATTAAACATGTCCAAAATAAAAGACAACATGAAATAATGATAACATGAAACTAGGAAAATAAAGGTGCAAATAAGGAAAGGGCTTAAGCCCGCCGCGAACGAAGATTATAGCCACCAAGGTCACGAGTCGCGGTAGAAGGTCGTCAAGCATCTTTATGTTGCGCCGCATCAACTTGGTCACGAGCAACTTGATCATCATCCACAGTAACTTGATCACGAGCACTCTTAGCATCAACGGGCAAGGGGATGGGAGACGAGCCGACATCAAAACTGTTGCGGGTTAGCTCGATGCCCAGATCAGGCTAGATTCAATTGGACCATCTTAGCTTGCGGAGCCGTCGAGCGCGCACACAGTCAGAGAGAAAGAGAGGTTGACTCAAGATGTGATGACATGGAAAAACCCCTCGATTGAGTAAAAAATCACGCGACCTGATTTGCGCCGGTATAAATCCACTAGCTGCTCGTGATTACAATGCGTTCTGAGAATCGGGGCGACAAGCCGCTACCGTTACAACTTGGGGTGAGAGAGAAGGTCTACGACTCCCAGTGAGCAACAGGCTGCGCCACGGGAGCGATTTGTACACTGGAATGCATGAGATGGCACTGGCACTCTGAAGCTTGGAGCGCGGGTTCGTCGTGCGCCTACTTGCAAGGGTCGCCTTCCTCCTTCTACTCGCTCCGGGACTTAGGTGTTTTGCTGCTGGTGGTGCGCTGGTGGCTCGTGGTGGCTGGAGGATGATCCGAGGGAGGAGTCCGACAGAGTTATCGCCTGAGGAAGAAGATGAATGGGAGCCAAAAGTGATTTTTGAGGATTCCTTGGGGTTCCTTTTATAACCCCTCGGGGAGGATCATGGCGGGCCCCACCACTAATGTAGTGGGCTAGTGGGTGGTTACCCACCAGATCGGACGGTAAGGAGAGCCCACCATGATCGGATGGTGGGCAAGCCGCCAATGGTGGTGGGGCGGCCATGCGTCGGCGGCGGCCGGCCAAGGGGCTGCCTGGACCGCGGCCAGGCCGAACCCGCAGCCTGGTCGGCGGGTGCGCCCTGGCCGGCCGCGGCTTGGCAAGCGGCGACCGCGGCCCGGCTATCGACGGGCTGGCCGGCGGGAGCGGCCTGGCCGGCGACGACCTGGTTAGCGGCCGCGGCCTCGGCCTGGCCAGCGGCGGGCGGGTCGGCGGGAGCGGCCTGGCCAGCGGCACCCTGTCCGCGGTCTGTCCGGCGGCCGCGACGGCGACCAAGCCGGCGGTGGGCTGCGGCCTGGACGACGACTACTGCCCGGCCAGTGGAGGCCTCGCCGGTGGAGGCGGCCTCCCGGTGGCGGCGGTGGCCGGCGGTGGCAGTCGGCCGACGGTTACCCCCCAATGGGGGTGGTTTTCCTAAGTGGGGAGAGGGAGTGTGCCCCACCCCCCATGTTTCCCTCATCATGGGGAGTTCATGGGAGGTGGGGTTTGACTTAGTCAACCTCATGATCCCTCTCACTTTGGGTGGAGTTCATGGGGAAAATTCTCCCTATAAATGGTGGTGTAACGCATCAATAATGAAATTCACTTAAGGTGTAGCACGGTCGATCATCAAATTTGGACCGTCAATTCAACGAATTCCTTCCTCGAATAGGCCCTTGATCATTGTCATCATTCGATTAAAGTAATCTGGGTCAATCTAGACCTCACTTGGATCAATTTACCATTCTAGCATTTGATTAATTTTTGTATGGCTCATGTACCTATTATGATAGGACGTCCTAAGCCTATTTTTAAGCCTATCATTGCCTTGTAACTTCAAATTGTGATTTTATTCTTAAATTTATTGAAAAAGATGGGTCATATGAAAAGATTTTTAACATCGCTAAAAATTGTTAATTACGAGATTTAAACTTAGGTCCGCATTGTGACAAGCAGAGATCAACCATCACACCAACTACTTTTTGTTAAATGGTATTGAACTATGTTATTTATATACGTGCAAATAATAAACTAAGATCATTGGGCAAATTTTTAACATCGCTAAAAGATTGGCGAAGCACTCCCGAAGACGAGCAGAGCTTGCTTGATCGTGGCTGGAGCACATTCGTTCGTGGCCCCGCGTGACTACTGGCGCACGAGCCAGTGTGGGATCTCCCGCGCACACTGGAAATCCAACGTCTCTTTGCATGATTATGACATACCAATTATAACCGTTCTAATTTATTACATGATTAATTTTTATTGTTTTATGATGCTCCTATTTAAAAGGTTTTTTGATTCATCTTTGACGCTCTCTGAAAATTTGTTTTTGCGCTCTCCCTCATTTTTTGACGATCTTCTTTGTGATATCATTTTCTTAACGTTTTGTTTCATTGAGTGAGAGTTCAAGTGCCCTGTGCTTCTTCGGTGTCCACACACATCGGAGTTTCATGATATAGTAGGGTGTTGTACCTTGGATTTGTAAACATCAGTTGAATGTCATGTCGAAGGGTAGTGCAACTTCTTTAGGACACTGACCACACGCCTTACCCAGACTAGATTCTAAATGTTGGAATCAAAAACTGGCCCCAACGAGAGTTCGGTCTCTGGGGGTAGCTAACACTTACTTCTACCAAACTCAGACCCTTGACCAGTAGCTGAGAACTAAAGAACTAACTATGGGCTACAGCACGGAGGTCCCTCCACTAATCTGGAAGATCTCAGAGCACTTCCCCTCCTTAGCCAAGTGCTAAGCTAAGGATACCTCAAAAAATGCTACAAGACTTCAGAAAAATAAGAAAGCTTGCCTTCTGAGGTACAATGTGGGTCTATTTATAAATTTATAGTATATGGTCTACCAACAACATAGCTCCGTTGTTCCAAAATGCTATTTGCAGCCCAAAATGGTCTGCCAACAGCCAAACTCCGTTGTTTTGAGGAGCTAAATGCAGACCTCCAAGGGTGTCCAGGTAAATTTACCTCTGGACCACACTGGGCAGGAGACTTCTCGCACGCCAAGACGAAAGCCCTTCCGCCAGCTTTGCTTAATCGACCAGGCCATCCCCAACCCAAGAGAATCTGTCTAAGTGCTGGTGCTTTACACTCAACACCTTAAGTCGAGAGGCATCGAGAGCGTTGAGTGGAAGAGCCTCACTAAACGCCTTAGGTCGAGAGGCATCGAGAGCGAGAGATCCACTCGACACCTTGGGTCTAGAGAATTATGCCCACCCCAAGGGACTTTTCTCCTACCCAGGCGCAAAGCGATTCCGCCTACCCTGACGAAAGGCTCTAGAGTCACCTCCCCTGGGGAAAAAGCTCACTCAGCGAATATGGGGTTGTACACAACCCCCGCTCTTTGCGAGAGTCTTACGCTCGGAAAGAAAAGTTCAACCCCTAATATTCGGTGAGTGCATGCTGACCTGGAAGGGAATCTTTTGGGGGTCCCACTTTGACCCTATAAATATATATGTCAGGGCATGCCCTCAAGACTCCATCCCTCCTGCTACTGCTTATCGCCTGAGCTCTCGTCCTGCTGTGAAGATGTATGCCAAACGGGCCGCGAAACCTCTCTTGCAAGAAGTCTAAGATCGCCTCGCCGCTGCCCAAGCGAGGGCTCGTGCCGACTGCGTTGGGTTAGCCCCCTGGCTCTCGGTGAAAAGGCATACGGATTCGGCCTACCGGTGAAAAAAGGCCAAGTCAATTAGGCGAGACCATTCTACGAATGAGCCAGTCTCGCCAACCCCAACCCCTGCCCGCGAGGAGCCTACTGCTCTGACGGAGGTATGTTTCTTGTCCCGCCTTTCGGCGTGAACCCCAAAACTGGCTTGTCACATTGATACCCCACCCTTCTCATAGGGAATGGTTCCTGAGGACGCCGCCAATACCCCTCCAATGAATACCGAGTCCACCTGGCGTCCTGCCGAAAACTTACAGCTAGTCTCAGAGGTTGCCCACTAATAACCCAGGCGGATCCTTCGAATGCTCCCGGTAACTTTCCCGCTTGGCTTCAGCTTTCACTGCTTTGCTTTTCCCTTTTTTCACTTTCATAGCTTTCCCTTTTTCCCTTTTTTTCACTTTCGGAACCTTGGGTACCGTCAACCCGAGACCCAGGACTCCTGCCGCTAAGGACCTCAACGATCCTGCGACCAGGAGAACTGCCGACAAGTCCCCTGTTCTCGCGCCCGACTCTCGCATACCTGGCGGGGAGGACACCGCCCTTTCGCCTCCAGCCGAGACTCATTCATCGGGGCAGTCGTCCTTCCTCCCGGGTAGGGGAAAAATGCACGACCCACTCCTTGGAAAGCCGTTTGAGGGGCGACCTGGACCTTCCCGCCAACCATCAGGTAAACATTATTCCTTTTTGCTCTTTGATTATTCTTCCCTCCCCTAGATTGGTCCTGGCATAGTCCTATTACCAGATCATCTGGAACCTGCTAAAGAGCCTGACGCAGACGAGGAGGTGATCTCGCTGCCGCCTTCCCCGAGCGAGATGCTGAGCTTTCTTGAGGCTTCCGGAAACGCCGAGAGGTGGAGGGAGAGGAAAGCAGAAGTCCTGTCAAAACTTATATGGATGCGGTGAGAGGACTCTGTGGGAAACTACCCTTCTGATGTGGATTGAGCGGCGCCTGAGCGTGATCGAGCGAGACTATACTCATCTTCTTGGCGAGACAAACCGTATGAGAGGCAGAAGCACGGAGAATTCTCCCGGGAGGTACATCGCGTGGGCCCGGGACCAGTTGTACCTAGTCCACCAGGAGCTTACAGTCGTGACGACTTATCACTACCCGTGAGTGCCCCCGAGGACAAGGAGGCGAGGTTGGGATCGTTGGCGGTGGGAACAATACTGATCCCCGCGGGTTCTCACCTTTTCTTCCCCCAACCTATCGGCCAACCCTTCTCGCATGTACCCTTATATATTTTTGTAATGAACATTTGAATATTTATTCTATTTAACACGACTCTCGCCCAGTGAGAGGCCCATTGTATATAACTTATTTTTTCACTCCATTCTTGATGAATGATTAGCTCTCGCGCCATATTTTCTCTGTATACTTGTCACTGCTTTGTTCTTACTCGGGATCCCTCCCAGAGGCTTTCGCCATCTATAGGTACAAGAAGCGCTAGCATGACCGAGCGGAATGCGAAGCGTCGAATTATCAAAAAAATGCTATCTGCACTTTCTCCATTAGAAAAAATGTCATGATTGTCATATTATTCTATAAATAGGCCGACTTACCATCCACATTTACTTTCACTTGCTTTCAGACTTTCGTCTTCCTTCTTCACTTACGCTCTCGCTGTTCTCTGCAACCTGAGCCTCTCGCCTAACAGCTTTCTTTCCCTTTCCGCCTTCATTCACAATGTCGGGCGAGACTGAGGGTCACACTAAGTGTGCGCAAAACTTCGTTGAACACCGCTTCCCACCATGTGGCCTAATCAAAATGGAGTTTTCTTCCAAAACCGGAAACTACATCCCCCCTGAGTTCTCAGCGCGTAATCCCGGGAACGACGACAGAGTCAAATTCCTGCCGGAAGCGGATCTGGCCATACCGCTAGAGCAATTTGAGGTAGGGTTCCTCCTCCCCCTCTGACCGGAAGTACGCCAGGCCCTGTGGTACTATGGAGTGGTACCGACCCAGCTCAATACCAATTCTGTCGCTCTGATAGTGGCTTTTGCCTGCTATATGCACGCGGAAAGGATCGAGTTTAACCTTTCCATCTTCTGGAAGTTGTTCAACTTCCGGGCAAAAACGGGATCGTCTTCTTCTCGGGGCAGACGATCAAGACCATCGGTCTCGCAAACAAGAACCACAACTGGGCCCAGAAGTTCATCTTCGTGTTCAGGAACTTTGGCAATGTCCCCCTCTCCCAGGTCCAGTATGACGAGGTGACCTACCGGCCTCCGACACTTGGGGGACGTGAGACGGCTCTCCTATCCTTCTTCGGGACCAAGAACTTCGAAGTCAAGTTCTTGCAACGAGATGTCGACTCTCTTCCGCTAGTTCCCGTCGCTGAAGGTACCCTTCCGCCTTGCTCAGTTAACTCTTTACTTCAGATTTTATGGCTAACCTTTATGGCTTTATAGGTGAGCGGGAGATCCCCATCCACCAACCCTTCGATGAGGCCAGGGGTTCCGCCACCACCCTGGCTCTCGCCTATTCGGCAACACTCGCTTGTCGTAACGAGTCGGGCTCCACCCAACCGAGCGCCCGGACGCGGAAGCCTGACGCTCCTTCTTCTGCCTCTTCCAAGAAGTCCAACCATCTGCGGCGGACAAGGGCAAGTCCATTGCCGAGACCCCAGCCGAAGCCCTGCCTGCCGTAGACGAAAAGGATATCGCAACGCAGGTTGCTGCTGCCTTGAAGATGGTTCCCGCCAAATCGGTGTCCAGAGGGCATCATAATTTTGGCATGGGCGGGAAGCACTTGGATGAAGAGGGCCAACCCCTCCTGCAATGGGACCCGGAGGTGAACCGGGTCTCGATCTCATCGCTCCTTCCATCGTGGATGGAGCAGGAAACTAGCAGCGGCGAAGCCTTAGCGCTCGGCTTTGGGCTCTACAGTCGAGTGGACACGAGCATATACGACCAGGAGTCTACCAAGGCTCTCGCCCATGAAGCTGTTCGAGCCCAGCTGCGCGCGATCGAGCTTGCACACATGTCTGCGCGCTGCAGCCTAAGCATTGAGCGCAACCTGAGCGAGGCGCAGAAGACGCGGGATCTCACAGCTGCCGAGGTCGTCACCTTAAAGGCCGACTGGAGCCCGAGCGGAAACTTCTCTCACTCCACCCAGCGATTGAGGTATGTAAAACTTTAGAGGCCTTCCTCCTCTTGACTTCCCGTCATCTACTCTTGTTCAGTTCTAACAAAATTCTTACAGGATTCCGCCCAAGCCTAGCTATCGTGTTCGCGCGAGGCTTCTCTCAAGGGTGAGATCGCACTGCTGAAGGCCGAGCTCAAACAAGCGTAGGAGTCCAAGGCTCCAGTTCTGCCACCGCAGGTCAAGAAGGTCGCACGTCATCAATACTCAAATTATGAGATAGAGGTGATGATGTAGGAGAATGCGCAGGCGGCGGCCAAGTGCTTGATCCAGGTGTTGTGGGAATCCGGGTTCTTGAATGAGGGTGGCGAGACACTCACGCCGCGCGGGATCCTCCCCTTGCTATTTGATCCAATCCCTAAGCCCGCGAGAGAGGATGACTCCCCGGGTGAGGGCGACGAAATAATCCTCGCGAGAGCGACTGGTCCACTCACGAATCATCCATGACGTCCGACGACTATTCCTGAAGGGCTTTCACATTTTTGTTTTTAACTTGTAATTTTTTCCTTGTATGAATTTCTAAGGGGCGAGATCCTCCCAAACAAATGTAATAACTTTGTTAATATATGAATGATCCTGCTTTTGCCGAAATGGTTATTGTAACGGCCCAGCCTAGGGCTCAGAGGCTACCTCACCCCATCATGGGCTGAATAGCTTGGCCCACCTGTAGGCCCGTTACAGGGCTGCAACCCAATACACCCCAACGCCTCTCCCGCCTGTTTCTCAGCAAGACACGTTGACCCAGCCCATGGCATGCTCGTCGACCCCAAGCGACGTTACAGGGCTGCAGCTCGTGCCACCCAGACCCATCTCCGGCCTGTTTCTCAGCACGGCGGGTTTTTGAGAATGCCAGGTTTCGAACCCAACACCTCCTTAACAAGGCACCTTCAACAGCTCTCATCACCAACTGAGCTGCAACTACAAAATGATGTCCTTCGGGCTCAAGAACGTTGGAGCGACTTACAAGAGAATGATGGACCAAATCTTCAAGGAGCTGAAGTGGAGGAACTTGGAAGTCTATGTGGACGATCTCCTTATCAAGAGCAAAATCATTGCGGAGCACATAACAGATCTGGTGGAGACCTTTGCTACCCTGAGGAAGTATAAGATGCGGCTCAACCCGACCAAGTGCATCTTCGTTGTAGGAAGAGGGAAGTTCTTAGGTCACCTCCTCACTCCTAGGGGGTGGAACCTAATCCGGACAAAGTGAAGGCCATTATGGAGATGACATCCCCGAGAGATCCCAAAGAGGTTCAAAGGTTGTCGGGAAGGCTAGCAGGCCTTAGTCATTTTTTATCAAAGACAGGAGATAAGTGCTCTCCATTCTTCAAGACTCTTCGGGGAAATCAGAAGTTTGAGTGGACCGCGGAGTGTGAGGAGGCCTTCGGAAATCTCAAGCAACAACTAACCCAAGCTCCTCTCCTCCAAGGCCCACGGGGAAATGAAGACCTCTTGCTATACTTGGGAGTAGGAGCAGAGGCGGTTAGCTCGGTGTTGGTGCGAGAGAAAGGCAAGAGGCAGCTCCCCATCTACTATGTGAGTAGAGTGTTGCGGCAGGCGGATATGAGATATCCTATCTTGGAGAAGTTGGTGTTTGCTCTGGTAGTTTCGGCTCGGACACTCCGTCCTTATTTTCAGGCACATTCCATTAGGGTCGTCTCCGATCACCCCTTGCGTAGTATCCTTGATGGGGTGGAGCACTCAGGCAGGTTGGCGAAATGGGCGGTGGAGCTTAGCGAGTTCGACATTTCTTACTCTCCAAGGGTAGTGATCAAGGCGCGGGCAATGACAGATTTCCTGGCCGACTTCTTAGCCAAGGTGGAAGGAGATGAAGGCTCTTCTAACCCAGTCTCTTAAAGGATGTTTATGGATGGGGCTTCGGGCAGGTATTCCGTGAGAGCCGGAGTCGTTCTAGTAAGCCCCCAGGGAACCAAGATCGAGCAGGCAGTCAAGATCCTCTTCCTCGTTACAAATAATCAAGCGGAGTACGAAGCTATGGTGGCTGGCTTGGGTCTCGCCAAAGAGTTAGAAGTTCGGGATATCAGGCCTTCACCGACTCGATGGTAGTCGCGTCCCAAATCAGAGGCACGTTTGAAGTAAATTACCCGGTCCTGCAGAAATATTTAGTTAAGGTGAAAGGCCTGATCGGGGGATTTCAATCTTTCTTCGTCGAACATGTACCCCGAGAAGAGAATTTGGAGGTCGACTATCTCGCCAAGTATGGCGCCCCGGGCTGGTGGGACCGTGACCAAACTATTCCGACCGTCCATTGAAGAGGTGGAGATGATGGAGATCGAGCAGTGGGCATCCTGGAGGGATCCATTTCTTTCTTTCTTAGCAACAGGTCAGGTTCCTGCCAGTAAAGGGGATCAGAGGAAGTTTTGCTACAAGGATGCATATTACTTACTACAGGAAGGAGAGCACTATCGTAAGACTATCTCAGGCCCTCTGGCCCGGTGTCTATCAGAGGTTGAAGTCCCTCGTGTTCTGGAGGAGATTCATTCAGGATAGTGCGGTAGTCACTCGAGGACTTGTACTCTGGAACAGAGAATTCTAAGACATGGATACTTCTGGCCCACCATTTGAAAGGATGCAGAAGCTTTCTCCAAGAAATGTCCGCAATGTCAGCTCTTCGCGCCTCTTTAACTACAACGAGCTCCGCACCTTCGCTCGATCACTGCTCCATGACCCTTCGGTATCTAGGGAATGGACTTGATCGGCCCTTTCCCTCAGGCCACCGAACAGAGGAAGTTCGTCCTCGTCATGATCGATTACTTCTCCAAATGGATCGAGGCGAAAGCTCTGGCCAAAACCACTTCTCAGATCGTAAAAAATTTCATCTAGGGGGAGATTGCATGCATGTTCGGTATTCCTCTCGCCATCATCACCGATAATGGTCCACAGTTCTCCAGCTTGGAGTTAGAGGAATTCTACAAGCAGCTAGGGACGGATCTTCGATTTGCCTCTGTACATCATCCTCGTAGCAACAGACAAGTGGAGGCCGCCAACAAGTTGATCATCAACCTCCTAAAGAAGAAAGTCACCAACTTGAAAGACAATTGGGCAGATCAGCTCCCCTCAGTCTTTTGGTCTCTGAGAACAACTCCGAACTCGGCTATGGGGGAAACTCCCTTCAAGTTGTCCTACGGGTCTGAGGCACTCATTCCAGTGGAGTTTGAGGTTCGGAGCCCAAGAGCCATAGCAGTTGGAAACGGCAGTGAAGAATGGGGCTTGGAGAATGAGGACGCTCAAAGGCTCTCGCTGGATTTTGTTGAAGAGATTCGTGACTTAGCCACTATTCGCCAGGAGGAGATCAAGCGGCGCATGGCAAATCACTTCGACAAAAACGTCCGCCTAAAACATTTCCTGGCAGGGGATCTAGTCATGAAAAAGGTGGATGCCGCAGGAAGGGGTACAACAGTTGGCAAGCTGCATCCTAATTGGGAAGGTCCCTTCACGTACAAGATGTCATGGCCACCAGAGGCTATTATCTTCAAGATCAAGTCGGAGATCAACTGGGAGGTACTTGGAGCGGGGATGACCCGAAGAGATTCTATCCCTAGCGTTAATGTTGTAATTTAATTATAAATCATGTTTTCACATATATGTACAGATAGTGGCAACCATATGATTTCTCTTTGTACTATTTCATCTCAAGATTTTTGAGGCCTTAGGGTTCAGCTCCGAGCTCGATCCGAGAAACCGGCTGTCGACCCATTCCTCCTAGATAGCACAGTGCGGATGATGGGACGATGCCTCCGGAAGCGCTCTTGTAAGACTGATCCTCTGCACTGACGGCCGAGATCAGCTCCCCCCCATGTATGTCGGCCTAGGTACCCCCGACTGCATCTCTCCTCCGACTGGAGGAACTATCAGGAACAAGTTTGGACTCCAATCTCTCGGATTCGAGGAAGGATCGACCATGCCAAGCTCTCATTTGGGCAACAATCCTTCGATTACTTTCGAAGGCAGGATAACCAGCCAAAGGGCAGGGGAAGGCCTAAGGGAATAAGTTAGTCGCGAGTGCGTCCCGGAGGACCCTCAGAAGAACATTACCCCTTGCTCATACACTTGTGCTCGTAGCTATGTGGCAAAGCTGAAAATGATATCTACGGTTGGGTTGGGAAATGAGCCTTCAACCTGTTTCTCTTAGATAGCCCAGGGAGGACGATGAGACGATGCCTCGGGATGTAAGCGTCCTTGTAAGACCAAACCCCTACATTGACGGTCGAGATCAGCTCCCCCCTTATATGTCGGCCTAGCTACCCCTGATTGCATCTCTCCTCTAACTAGAGGAACTATCAGGAACAGGGCTGGACTCCAACCTCCCAACTCGACGGCGGCGGGATCATCGTTCTCTTTATAATTTCTTTATCCTCAAAGATATTGATGCATTTGATTCATTGGCAATCTCTTAAGCAACATGGAAAAACTACTGCAATAATGTTTAAAGTCCTTGAGTGGCAGTGTCACCGTAAGTCCAAGTCCCTACACGAGCTCCTCTCCTGTATATTGGCCAAGGAACTCCTCGAGTGAGATCAAGTTCCTCGTTGGAGTGATGTCGTATTCCGTGAACTCTGTATGAGCTCCTCTCCTACAGACCGTACTTGCCTCCCCGAGTCGACTTACACCACTCTAGTTGAGCAAGGCTCCTGAGAGCTGTCGACTCCAAAAATGTTTAAAGTCCTCGAGTGGTAGTGTCATCGTAAGTCCAAGTCCATGCACGAGCTCCTCTCCTGCATATTGGCCAAGGACCTCCTCAAGTGAGATCAAGTTCCTCATTGGAGTGATGTCGTAGTCTGTGAACTCTGTACTAGCTCCTCTCTTGCAGACCGACTACTTGCCTCCCCGAGTCGACTTACACCACTCTAGTTGAGCAAGGCTCCTGAGAGCTATCGACTCCAACAATGTTTAAAGTTCTCGAGTGGCAGTGTCATCGTAAGTCCAAGTCCCTGCACAAGCTCCTCTCTAGCATATTGGCCAAGGACCTCCTCGAGTGAGACCAAGTTTATCGCTGGAGTGATACCGTAGTCCGTGAACTCTGTACGAGTTTCTCTCTTGTAGACCGACTACTTGCCTCCCCGAGTCGACTGATTCCCACCCCTAGTTGAGCTTGGCTCCTACTGGGTGTTGAATGATTCCCACCCCCAGTTGAGCTTGGCTCCTGCTGGGTGTCGATTGTTGCCCACCCCCAGTTGAGCTTGACTCCTACTGGGTGTCGACTGATTCCTACCCCCAGTTAAGCTTGGCTATGACAAGTATACGTGCGGACACAGGCGAGCATCAGGATGCGAATTATAGGCGCGACTATGGCCGAGCGAGTAGTAATTACGTGACTATGACCGATGTCAACGCGTGGGTAAAGCATCACAAACACTCATCCTCTCCGAGCCTATGAGCCTATCGAGCATCATCAACCAACAAACATGCGAGTAAGGAATAACAGAGAATGTGGTAACTTAAACTTGTATAAATATGTATATCAAAAATTTACAAGTTACAAAAATTGGTTAACACTGTTACATGCGAGCATGACAAAAATCGGCGAGCAACTAGGACTCATCGTCGCCAGTATCGGGATGATATTCGTCATCTCCAATGTCAGCATCCTCCTCTTCCTCACCACCTTCATCGCTCTCCTCCCCATCCGTGCTTTCATTGTTGTCGCTGCTGTTGCCGCTGCCGCCGCTGCTGGAGCCCGATGTCGAAGAAGGGAGGCGATCAGGCGAGGTCGATTCCTCGGCGAGCAATTCGGGGATTAGCTCGTCGACGGTGAGCTGCTTCTCCCCCTCGACGAGTTGACTGCTGATCCTCAGCCGCGCTAGCATGATGTTCCCCGCCTCTCGAGCTATCTCACGGTAGACTGACAACCTCTCCTTCCAGAGAACGCGAGATCTTTTAATCGCCTAATGCAGGTCATCCTCCGGCTGTGGCGCATCTGGCAAAGGAGCTGAAGAACTCGTGCATCCTTTGAGCCCTGCCAGGCGAGTTTCCATCTCGGCGGCGTGAATTTGGGCCGCCTCCTGCTCCGCCAGCGAGTTGGTGAGTTTCGCCTCACACTCAGAAAGCTTTTTAGCGGCCTCAATCTAGGCAGCCTGCGACAAAGAGCAGAGTCAGCAAAATAAATCCAAGTCCAACGCCATCAACGTCGCGCGCGGGAAGCGACTTACCTCATAGTCTCTCCAGCGGACCGACTGCATGCCAGGATCGATGGCCGCCTTAGTGACGATCTTTAAGGCCTCGGTCGTCTCCAGCAGCTTCCTTGCCGAGTAATGCCCTAGCTCGACAGTCCGGGCGTGCGAGCAGGCGGTTTGCTGGCCGACTTCCTCCGGGATGAGCTCCAGCATGGACTCAGTGTCAGCCCGCCCGTATAGAGCATGGAGGACGGCAAAGGCCACCCCCTTATCCTCCCAATCCGCTGACCAGGCGGGGAGGTTGGTGCTCAGCGTCACCAAATGGTTGTCTTCTGACCAAGTTACAAGTGACCGGCTATAAGCGTCCACTGCCCCTCGCCCAAGGTTGAAGTTTGGGTGGAAGTGGGGGGGGGGGGGGGGGTCGAGCATACAGCGACGACTCTTGATCGCCAGGCCGAGGCGACGATACCTTCACCCTCTTAGTCGCAGGGCCCGACGACTTGACCTTCGCCTTCCCTTTGGTGAGCTTCTTCTAATCGCCGACGTCGGGAGGAGGGTTGGACTCCGGGAAGGAGGAGGAGACTTTCTTCGCCGGAGGAAGTGATTTCTCTGGAAGCTCACACACCACTGCAAATGTCGAGCAAACATATCAGTACCGAGCTTTAAGAAAGTGAAGCAAGCATGCAAGAAGTTATTATCGCTCAAATCTTACCCTCGTTGGCGTGGATCTCTAGGAGCGTGTTGACGTTAAGCCGCCAGAAGATGACGTCGAACCGACGACCTCGGAAGGATTCGAACAACTGCTCGCATACACCTTCCTAGATCGGCGGGAGGAAGGCGACATCAGCAGTTTGGTGCGGCCTTCCCAGGATGCCCGCGAAGTCGCCATGGACGACGACTAGCTGCTCGCTCCACCTGTGGATTTTATTCGCCGTCCCCACCAAGGTGCAGACATGGCTGCTGAAGTAGACGACTCCCTCGGTAGTCGTGGCGAAGGCGAATATCTTGCGGAAAATGGAGAGTTCGAAGACGATCCTCTCTTCCCGCAGGTAGCAAAGGAACCCCATTATGATCGCTACACCATTGAGGTTGATCTGTGCAGGGACGATCCCAAAATATCGCAGAATATCGTAATATTCCAGCTAGAATGGAAGTCGCAGGCCGGCGTGGAAATGACGGAGCGATAAGATCATCGCACCCTCAATCTGGGTGTTGAGTCGCTCGCTGCAAGTAGGGAGCCTAGCCGAGTATCCATCCGGCAGAAGCCGCTCCCTGAACGTCTCCAAGTCTCGCTCTGTGGTTATGGATTTCTTGAAAGCCGCTTCGATAAAGTTAGCGGCGTGTGCCTATCGGTGAGCACTAGCGTCATCCCCAACCATTTTTGCGAGTTAGCGAGTTGAAGAGGAAACAAGACGAGGAGAGAAGAAAGATCGAAACACGTGATCAGGAAACGATACTCGCGTGGTAGGGTCGGAAAATCGCATCAGTGTACTTATGTACTACCTACCCCTCTATTTATAGGCGAAGGTACGAGGGGGGGGGGGGGGGGGGTTATCTCCGTTCTGGCGAGTATCAACCTAAGTCGCAGTTTTGGGCGAGTAAGCGGATCCCGGAATTAGCCCTATGTCGCACAACGCATAAGAGAATGTCGTGACGTTATCATAACCTGCATGATAAACTCAGCACATCGCAAAACAACAGCAAGCAAGACAACAAAAGAGAAAAATGAAGGGCGAGATGCAAACTCGCTTATTACAATACAATAATCGTTTATTATAAATAGTCTCTTATGGCGAGTTCGAATAAAAAAAAAGAAAAATCCTAAGTTCTAGGTGGTCGTTCTGGAGGATGAGGATGTCGCCCGGCCCAGCCCATTTCTCTCACTCGTCGATAATGCTCCGTCGCCACCGCCATCGCGTCATCCCCGAGGCGCAGCTTCTCATCTATCATTGTCAGCTACCACACAAAGCCCATACTCGCCCAGATGCCGGCCAACTCATCAAGAACAAGCTAGAGGCGATGGTTGTTTATCTCCAGTTGGCGATCATTCTCCTTCATCATATGGAAGCGGGCTTCGTAGCTCTCCAGGGTGGTCCGGAGCTCCTCTATCTTCGCCACCCGCACCTCCAGAGATGAGATCCGGCGATGTGCCTCGCAAATTGCCAGCTGGTCGAACTTGCTCTCCAACTCCATATAGGCGCGTGCAACGGTGTGACGATACTCGATGTCCGACAAACCGATGACGTCGATGAAGGCCGCCCCTGGAGTTGTCGGGCGATTTGTCAAAGCATATAAGAAGTCGACAAATTAGAAATAATGACTAAGTAATCAAATGAAGCACCAGTGATGGCATTTACCATGACGAGGAGACCTTGAACGATGAGGAGAAGGGCCGCAACCTGGGACATCTCGCCGGCCAGAAGATGCGCCACCAGCATGCTCGGCCGCTTTACCCTGCCCGCGACCTCCATGACCAGGTCCCTGATTCTTGGCAGGAAGTAGCTCGGCCGCGGCTTTTCCGGCTTCCGGGCCAAAGGATGCGACGAACTCGCCGGCTGATGCGGAATTTTCAGTGGAGGAGCAAGGGAGGTCGCGATGTTGTAGCTTGTTGCTGAGCGGTCAGAGGCGGCGGTGGCAAGGAAGCACTTGCTTCCTGGAGAGAGACAACGTCCAGAGGCGGCGACAATAGGGAGCTCGCTGTTGGCGGCGCAGAATCTCGCACAGGAGTGGGAGGGACCTTGCTCGCCGGAAGGTCCTTGCTCACCGGAGCGACCTTCTTCGTCGGTAGTTCCTTCGCCAGTAGTTCCTTGCTCGCCGGGGGATTTTCCTTTGCCGCGGGAACTAAGGCTTCAGACACTTTCTTGGAGCCAAGATTAATTCGGACCGTGTGCGCGGTCCTGAGGGGTTTCTCGGCAGCGAGGGCGAGCAGTTGTTGGGTACATTGGAAATGTGTACCAGATTTGAAGAAGCCTCACCCTACTCAATGATATGCATCAAGGTGTATTTGATGTGTTTTGAGTTTATATGTGCAGGTTATGTAATTGCAGGAAATGCAGAAAAATTTCTAAGTCCATGTGTCGAAACCTAGAGAAGCAGTGTCGACACTTATGAAGGCTTTTGTCGACACTGGAGAAAAGCTGTGTCGACACTTGAAGTTAGTTGTGTCGACACCAGGAAGGGCTTTGTCGACACCAGAAGAAATTGTGTCGACACCAGGAGGCAGTGGCGATACACAGAGAAGCAAAGTCGACATCAACTGTGTCGACACCAAAAGTCAGTGTCGACATACAGGAATACTTAGTCAACATCAATTGTGTCGACACCAAGAATCAATGTCGACACACTGAAGACTTTGTCAACATACTGCAGAATTTCAACTAAGTGAAAGAAAAGAAGTAACTGTGTCGACACAAAGAGGTAGTGTCGACACACAGAAGACTTTGTCGACATCAACTGTGTCGACACACTGCAAAGTTTCAACTATGTTAAAGAAGAAGTATTTGTGTCGACACACAGAATCAGTATCGACACATTCAATAGAAGAATGTGTCGAGAAGTATTAACAACAACAAAGGAGATGTGTCGACACCACCAAGGCTTGTGTCGACACTTAGTCCACTTGTGTCGACACTTAGTCTACTTGTGTCGACACATGATGAAGATCAGTCTCGACACTTTCAGACAGAGACAGTATTTCAAGAAGTGACTGGATGACTTGACAACTGCCATTTCTAACCGGTCTACTGCAACTGTCAAAGCTGTCAGAAGTTTGTTAGAAACCAGATCGGCCGGTTACCATGGAGGAAGACTATATAAAGGCTTTCTCATTCAACAGAAAGTGATGATATAGAACAACTGTAAAGATTACAATTAAGATTGAAGATCTACACAGATATCTAACAACATAAAAAGAAGAAGACCTTCGATAGAAGATCTAAGAAGTTGGAGAGAGAGCTCCATCTAAGAAGTGCAGTTGCTGAACCAGGCTGTCAAGAAAGATTCAGATTGAGATCTGAATCTCAAGTCAGAAGCTGATTGAAGAGCAACTTCTCAAGAGTTCAACCCTACTGAGTTCAGATTCAAGAAGCTTTGAAGAAAGCTAAGAGAGGTTGTGTTCTGCCATCAGTTTCTTCCAAGAATTGATCAAGAAACCATCCATCTAGATCTGAGTTGTAAGCCTATTTTATAAAGGCTGAGTGTTGGAGAGTAAATTCTCTGAGTGGTAGGCCTTGTTGAAGGCTGAGGTAGGGCTGTGAGCCTAAGTTATAGGAGATTGATATCTCTGAGTTGTAGGCCTTATGTAGGCTGAGAAAGGGCAGATTGCCTGAGTTGTAGGAGCCTTGTTTGGGGTTCTGAGCTGTAAGATCTGAGGATCTGAGGTGAAATGTAGAAGTTAGGCCGAATCTAGCACACTGCTACATAGGCGAAGGAGGAAAGTGGATGTACCCAGACCTTGGGGAACCACTATAAAACCTGTGTGTACTCTGTGATTGTATGATTCTGTGATTGCTGTGCTGTGTTAGCTGTAGAATTTGCAGTTTATTATTAGTTAACTGTATAACTTTTCTGCCTTAAAAGAAAAACAAGAATTAAACCTATTCACCCCCCTCTAGGTGGTTAGGCACTAATTATTTCAAGTGGTATCAAAGGGAGGTTCCTCAAAGAAGGATTTAACAGTCTGAGTGAGATCCTTAAGGCAGATTGAAGAATCAAGAAAATGGGTTCAGCTGAAAATCATAAGGAGCTAGGTTCTATGAAATTACCCATATGCAGAAAGGAGATATTTGACATCTAGAAAGAAAGGGTCAGGCTGTTTATGGAGGCTTCTGATCCAAGGATCTATATTACAGTCAAGGAATGTCCTTATATTCCAATAAAAGTGTCAATTCTGGATGCAAACCAAAGAATTCCCAAGGATTATTCAGAGATGACCAAGGATGAGATCATCTTGGCAACTATGGATAAGAGAGCCTAGAATATCATAGTTAGTGCCATAGATGATGCAACCTTTCAAAATTTGATTCACTACAAGACCTCTAAGGAAATGTGGGATACTTTAATAGTCTACATGGAGGGTTTTGAAGAAGTAAGACAAGATAGAAAATCTATGCTGAACCAGGAATATGAGAGTTTCAGACAAGGAAAGTCTGACAGTATAACTGAATGTTATAAAAAGTTCTATAGAATACTTAATGAGTTGATGTCCTATGGGAGAATCTTCAGTATCTATGAACTGAATGATAAATTCCTAAGATCTTTAACAAATGATTGAGATACTAAGATTTGTGCCATTAGGGAAGTGGCCAAACTTGCAGATATCTCTCCTCCAACATTGTTTGGAAAACTGCTGTCATATGAGATGCAGCTGATGGCTAGGAAAGAGGAAGAGAAAAGTGCAAGAGTAGAGCATAGAGAAAAGTATGTGGCCTTCAAGGTTGAAGCCACTAAGAAAAATAGGAGGATGTATCCATCACCTCCTAAGATTATTGCTGAAACTGCTTTAGATAATTCAGACAACCAGAATTCAGACAGCAGTGACTCAGATGAAGATTTTGCAGCATTTACAAGACAGTTTCAGAGATTCCTGAAGAAGAAGTAGTGGAAGTCTAAGACTTCCACATCTCAGCCTAAGGATGAGTATTATCAAAAGAGGAAGTCATCCAGGAAGGACAGGAGCAGGTCTAAGCCAAGCAAATCTACAATATCAAAGATACTTTGCTACTGCTGTAATAGGCATGGACATGTTATGACTGAGTGTCCAGATAAAAGAAAAGAGACTACAGATAAAAAAAAGAGTTAACACCAGAGCAAGAAGGAGAAATCCTTTGTTGCTAAGAAGGAGAAGAGCTTGACAGACCAATCTACTTCAGAGTCAGAATCTGAAGCTGAGGCCTACATTGGTCTATATGCAGCAGATGAAGAAGAAGAGTTCCTGCAAGTGCTAAACTCTATTTATGAACAAGAAGACCATCAGTACAAGGGACTGATGGCTGTGTCAGAAGAAGACAAATGCCAGGATCAGCCTGGTCCTAGTAAGGTATAATGTCTTTCTAGAAATTCAGATTGCAGTACTGAGTCAGAGTCAGCAATATCTGCATCAAGTGATGTGGATGGGTCTGGGTTTGAAGGTGATATTCATCGGCTGGTTGATGAATATGGAGACTTGCTGCAGGCACTAAAGAAAAAAACAAAAACCTGGCCAAAACTCTGGATAAGGAAATTGCAGATCTTAAGATGGCTGCATCTGATTCAGAGAAATTGCTGGATCAGAAGTTGAATGAGATAGCCAGACTGAAAAACATTACTATTATTCAGATGGGTACTATCACATTTAAGAATGATCAGATTAAAAATCTGGAGAATAGACTTCAGAAAGAAAAGGAGATAGTAGCTAGTTTTTCTAAACCAAAATCTGTATTACCCTTGATTGATGAGTTTGTACCTCAAAAGGGTAAGACTGGGTTGGGGTTTAAGAAAACTACATGGACTGCTAGGTCCAAATCTAAAGGCAAAGCCCCAGCACAAAACAAGAAGCCTGCTATAGACAATTCAGCTAGGGTTGTACCTAAACAAAGGTACAACAAGTTTGAGTGCTGGTGTTGTGGCAAGGTAGGCCACTTTGCCTTAGATTGTTGGCACAATTCCAGTGTCAAGGAGAGTAGCAGTCTGCCTGCTAGAAGAGCTACATGCAGATTTATTAAAGTTCAGACTAACTTGCACCAAGGACCTAAAAGTTATTTGGGTTCTAAGGTTAAGTAATCTATGTTGTAGGTGAGTCCAAGTTGTCATGCCCCAATATGGTACTTGGACAGTGGATATTCTAGGCACATGACTAAAACAAGGCTACACACCTATCATGGATGGCCCTAAAGTTACCTTTGGTGGTTCAGAAAAAGGAATTATCAATGGATTTGGTAACATTTCTAATAACCAGATTATTATCTCTCAAGTGGCCTATATGAAGGGTTTGAAACACAACCTTATAAGCATAAGTCAGTTGAGTGATTTAGGATATGCCATTTCATTTATTAAGAATGGATGTCATATCAAAAGGTCAAGTGATCAAAAGGTCATATTGACACACATTGTTGGGTACATTGGTCAAATGTACCTGATTTGAAGAAGCCTCACCCAACTCAATGATATACATCATAATGTATTTGATGTATGTTGAGTTTACTTGTGCAGGTTAAGAAATCACTGGACTGAAGCAAAAAGTTTCTAAGTCCATGTGTCGACACCCAGAGGGAAAGTGTCGACACTTAAGAAGACTTGTGTCGACACTCAGACAAGCAGTGTCGACACTTGGAGTCATTGTGTCGACACCTGGGATGCAGAGTCGACACCAGACAGAAAGTGTCGATACTTGGAGCTGTGTCGACACTCAGTGAAGAAAAGTGAAGACAGAAAGTGTCGACACAAGGAGCTGTGTCGACACTCAGTGAAGCTGTGTCTACACCAGAAAGTGTCGACACTTGGAGCTGTGTCGACACTCAGTGAAGCTTTGTCTACACCAGAAAGTGTCGACACTTGGAGCTGTGTCGACACTCAGCAAAAGTCTGCAGAGACTAAGTACAAGTGTCGACACTCAACACAATGTGTCAACACTAAGCAGAAGAGTCAGCATTTGAAGTATGTGTCGACACCCAGAATAATGTGTCGACACACAGCTGAAGACTCAACACTTGAAGAAAGTGTCGACACAAGGAGCTGTGTCGACACTTAGCAAAGAACAGAATTATTTCCAAAATATACTAAGTACAAGTGTCGACACTAAAGGAATGTGTCGACACTCAGCTGAAGTCTCAACAGAAGAATCAAGTGTCGACACAAGGAGCTGTGTCGACACTCAGCAAGAATCAACATAGAAGACTATGTGTCGACACCAAGAAGCAGTGTCGACACTTGACAGATTCAACACAATAAGTTGTGTCGACACAAAGGAGATGTGTCGACACTTAGAAGAATTCAGCAAAAGCTAGAAGAACAAGTACTTGTGTCGACACTCAATTTCAGTGTCGACACATGCAGAAGAATCTGTGTCGAGACATACAAGGAAATGTGTCGACACCTTGTAGACTTGTGTCGACACTTACACAACATGTGTCGACACTTGGACTATAAGTGTCGACACTTAAAGACAGAAAGTCTCGACACTTACAGACAGTTAGAGATTTTCAAGAAATGACTGGATGACTTGACAGCTACCGTTCCAGCCGGTCTACAGCACCTGTCAGAGATGTCAGAAGACAGTTATGAACCGGATCAGCCAGTTACCATGAAGAAGGCCTATAAATAGGCACCTACAGTTTACAGAAACTGGGGTTCAAGATCAAGTGGATCAGATTATTGTTCAAAAGTTCAGTTTGTTGAAAAACAAATTATTGAAGTGGTACCAAGTGTATCAACACAAGAAGATCTTGCAGTCCAAGTGCAGATCAAAGAAGTTGGGGAGAGAGGGCTCCTTCCAAGAAATCAGCCTCTGGAGCTAGGCTGAGAAGAAGGATTCAGATTCAATTCTGGATCTTAAGTAGCAGAGGTCAAGGAACTACTGCAGGAGGATTCAGTCTTATTCAGTTCTACTCAAGAAGCTTTGAAGAAAGCTAAGTCAGAGTGAATCCAGCTGAGTTCTTCCAAGAACTCATCAAAAAACTCTCAACTCCCCCCTTTTATTTCTGAGTTGTAGAGTTATTATTTGTAATACATTTTAACTTGTAGGATCCTTTGGATCTGAGTGATTTGTAAGCCTGTATTTATAAAGGCTGAGGGTAGGGCTTGTTAGCCTGAGTGTAGGAGATAGAGATCTCTGAGTGTAGGCCTTGTTGGCTGAGTGTAGGCCTTGGTTGGCTGAGTGTAGGCCTTGATTGGCTGAGTGTAGGCTTTGGGATAAAGCTGAGTTGTAAGGCTTTGGGCCTGAGGTGTAGGAACCAATTTGGGTTCTGAGACAATGGAGGAGTTTGGCCAAATCTAGTACACTGCTAGATAGGCGAAGGGGGAAAGTGGATGTACCCATATCTTGGGGAACCACTATAAACCACTGTGTTGTGCTGTGATTGTGTTGTGTATGCTGTGAATACTTTGTGATCTCTGTACAAAAGTTAAAAATCTGTGATAATAAACTGTTTGCTGCCAGTAAAGTTAGAAAAGGATTAGGTCACCTATTCACCCCCCCTCTAGGTGTTTAGGTACCATATCTTTCAATTGGTATCAAAGCGAGGTTCCTCAAAAAGGACTAACAGTCTGAGGAGATCCTGTTTGGCAGATTCAGTGTAAGACAAAACACAGTTTCAAGAAATTCAAGAAAATCAAGAAACATGAGTTCTTCTGAGAATCACAAGGAATTGGGTTCCATGAAATTACCCATATGCAGGAAAGAGATCTTTGGGATCTGGAAAGAAAGGGTAAGACTATTTATGGAAGCCTCTGACCCTAGAATCTACATCACAGTAAAGGAAGGGCCTTATGTGCCAATGAAGATTTCAGTGTTGGATGCAAATCAGAGAACTCTAAAGGATTTCTCTGAGATGACTAAGGATGAGATTGTCCTAGCTACAATGGACAAGAGGGCACAAAACATTATTGTAAGTGTCATAGATGATGCAACATTTCAGAATCTTATACACTGTAAGACAGCTAAAGAGATGTGGGACACTCTTATAGTGTATATGGAAGGATCTGAAGAAGTCAGGCAAGATAGAAAATCCTTGCTAAATCAGGAGTATGAGAGCTTTAGACAAGGTAAAGGTGATAGCATAACTGAGTGCTACAAGAAGTTCTACAGAATAGTTAATGAACTCATGTCTTATGGAAGAGAGTTCAGTAACTATGAACTAAATGATAAGTTCTTAAGGTCCCTAACCAAAGATTGGGACACAAAGATCTGTGCCATAAGAGAAATGGCTAAGTTGGGGGAAATTCCTCCTCCTACACTGTTTGGCAAATTATTGTCATATGAGATGCAGTTGACAGTGAGGAAAGAGGAGGAGAAATCAACAAGGATTGAACACAAGGAAAGATCAGTTGCTTTCAAGACAGAAGTTCCCAAAAAGTGCAGGAATAAGTCATCAACTCCACCTCCAGAGGTAGTTGATTCAGAGTCTGATGAGTCAGTTAGCACAAAGAGTGAGAGCAGTGAAAGTGATGAAGACTTTGCTGCCTTCACTAGGCACTTTCAGAAATTCTTGAAGAAGAAACAGTGGAGGTCAAGACCTTCTTCTTCAAAGGGAAAGGAAGTCTTTTATCAGGAGAAAAAGCCTTCAAAGAAAGACAGGAAGAGGACAAAGTCAAGCAAGGCAACTGGATCTAAGATAGTGTGCTACTGCTGCAATAGACAGGGCTATGTTATTGCAGATTGTCCAGAGAAGAGAAAGGAATCTGGTGACAGGAAAAAGACTCACTTCAAAGGAAAGAAAGAGAAGTCTTTTGTTGCCAAGAAGGAGAAGACTCTATCAGATATCTCTTCTTCAGAAACTGAGTCTGAGGCTGAAGCCTACATAGGGCTGTTTGCTGGAGAAGAAGAGAAAGAATTCATGCAGATCATGGAGTCTATTTATGAACAAGAAGACAGTCAATGCCAAGGACTAATGGCTTTGACAGAGAGTGCCAAAATCCTGGAGCAGCCAGGACCCAGTCAGGTACAAAGTTCAAGTTTAAATTCAGTTTCTTGTTCTAGTTCAGAATCAGATTCATCTTCATCAAGTGATGAAAGTGTATCTGAGTCTGAGGATGATATTCATCAACTTATAGATGAATATAAGGTGCTGTTGCAAGCTTACAAGAAAAGCAAGTCCTTAGCCAAAAGTCAGGCAAAGGAAATTGCTGATCTTAAAGCTGCTGCAACAGATTTTGAGAAGCAATTTGATCAAAAGCTGAATGAGATAGCTAGGCTGAAACACATAACAATGATTCAGATGGGTACTATATCATTTAAGAATGATCAAATTAAGAGTCTGGAGATCAATCTTCAAAAGGAGAAGGACTTAGTTGCTAGGTTTTCTAAACCTAAGTCAGTGTTACCTTTAATTGATGAATTTGTTCATCAAAAAGGCAAGGCTGGACTGGGCTTTATTAGACCTGCAAGGACTGAGCAGTCCAAGTCTAAGTCCAAGGGCAAAGCCCCAGCATTCAACAAGACTGCTGTAGATAATAAATCAAAGGCTGTACCTAAGCAAAGGTACAACAAGTTTGAATGTTGGTGCTGTGGCAAAATTGGCCACTTTGCAGTGGACTGTTGGCACAATACCAGTGCCAAGGTGAGTAACAAGCTACCTGTTGGAAAGCCTGCAGGGAGCTTTGTCAGATTGCAGACTAACAAATACCAAGGACCCAAGAATTCTTTGGGTTCTAAGGTCCATTAATCTGTTTTGCAGGTAAGTCCAAGTGGCCACACCCCAACATGGTACTTGGACAGTGGATGTTCCAGACATATGACTGGAACAAGAAGATTACTAAAGGACTATATTCCAGTAAAAGATGGTCCAAAAGTAACCTTTGGTGGTTCTGAAAAAGGAATCATCAAAGGATTTGGTAACATTTCTACAAACTTAGTTACCATTACTCAAGTGGCTTATGTTAAAGGGTTGAAACACAACCTAATAAGTATAAGTCAATTAAGTGATGTAGGGTATGACATCTCATTTGCTAAAAATGGTTGTCATATCAAGAGGTCAAGTGATCAAGAGATCATTTTGACAGGATATAGGAAGAGGAATGTCTACTGCCTAGACATTATGGTTGAGAACAATGGTTCTCCAGTTTGTCTTGTAGCTGATGAGACAGTCTCTCATTGTGTCAAATGGCACAAGAGGCTTGCCCATCTTAACTACAAGACTATTAGCAAACTCTTTAGCAAAGAGTTAGTGAGGAATGGTCCTCAAGTTAAGTGTGTTAAAGATGGCATTTGCTCAGCTTGTCAAAAGGGCAAGCAGACTAAATCCACCTTTAGAAGCATAGAGAACAAAGATGCTGTGAGGTGTTTATACCTCTTGCATATGGATCTTTTTGGTCCAATGCCAGTTCACAGCTTAGGTAGGAAGGTCTATACCTTTGTAGTTGTAGATGACTACTCAAGGTTTTCCTGGGTGTTATTCTTAAGACAGAAATCTGAAACACCTAGTGTCTTCTATAGCTTTGTCAAGCAAATTCAGAATGAACTAAATAATACAGTGGTCAAAATTAGAAGTGACCATGGTACTGAATTTCAGTCTGATAGCATGACAAACTGTGTGAAGACTTTGGGATATTTCAAGAATTCTCTTCACCTAGAACACCTCAGTAAAATGGCATTGCTGAGAGGAAGAATAGAACCTTGATAGAGGCTGGTAGAACCCTATTGAGTGATACATCACTGCCAGAGTATTTCTGGGCTGAAGCAGTTAACACTGCATGCCATGTTATAAATAGGGCTACCATCACTAAAAGGCTTAACAAGACCCCCTATGAAGTAGTGAAAGGCAGGAAACCAAACCTATCCTATTTTAGGATCTTTGGTTGTAAATGCTTCATACTTAACAATGGGAAGTCTTACTTAACTAAGTTTGCTGCCAAGTCCCAAGAGGGAATTTTTGTTGGGTACAACAATAATAGTAAGGCTTATAGAGTCTACAACTTGACTACACAAGTTGTAGAAGAATCAGTGCATGTAGTTTTTGATGAGACTAAACTTATTAATAATGAGTTGTCTAGCAGTGTATGCAGCCCCACAGGTTTGACAAAGAAAATGGACAAGCTTACTATAGAAGAAGTGTCTGCTGCAAGACAGCAAGTAGAAGAAAGTAGCTGTTGTCCAGGGGGAGAACTACATGTGCCAATTGCTGAAGAAATCCAAGGAATACAGCATGATGCAGATGCTGAAGTGGTTCAACCAGAAGTGAGGATGCCTCCAGCCCACAGGCATCTTAGAGATCATCCAGTAGAGCTGATTATTGGAGATCCAAGACAAGGAGTTCAAACAAGGAGCAGAAATCAGAATGCTGCAATCTATTCCAGCTTTCTGTCACAAGTTGAACCTAAGAAGTTTGAAGAAGCAATACAAGATCCACAATGGACTGAAGCAATGCAAGAAGAGCTTAATCAGTTCAAGAGGTGCAAGGTCTGGGAATTGGTTCCTAAACCTAAAGACCACAATGTAATAGGAACTAAGTGGATCTACAGGAATAAGATGGATGAACAAGGGGTCATCATTAAGAATAAGGCTAGACTGGTTGCTAAAGGATATAAGCAAGAAGAAGGTATTGACTTTGATCAAACCTTTGCTCCAGTAGCCAGACTGGAAGCCATAAGGATGTTCTTAGCCTATGCAACCTATCAAGGATTCAAGGTGTACCAAATGGATGTCAAGTCAGCATTCCTAAATGGTAATTTGAAAGAAGAAGTCTATGTAGAGCAGCCTTCAGGTTTTGTTGATCCAACTCTACCTCATTATGTCTATAGACTTAGGAAAGCTTTATATGGGTTAAAGCAAGCCCCTAGGGCTTGGTATGAAACCCTATCTAGTTTTCTCATTGAGAACAAGTTCTCAAGGGGGAAAATAGATAAGACTCTATTCCTTAGGGAATCTAGAGGCAAAGTTATACTAGTCCAAATATATGTAGATGACATTATATTTGGGTCTACTGAAAGCAGCCTTTGCAAAAAGTTTGCAAAACTTATGCAAGGTCAGTTTGAGATGAGTAGTATGAGAGAGCTGAAGTTTTTCTTGGGTCTCCAAGTTAAACAGACTGAGAGTAGTTTGTCCATTTGTCAGTCAAAGTTCACCCTAGAACTCATAAGAAAGTATGGTATGGATTCATCCAGTACCATGAAGACTCCTATGGGGTCAATTATGTCTCTTAGCAAGGATGATGCAGGGAAACCTGTAGATGAAACCTTGTATAGAGGGATAGTTGGCTCCCTATTATACTTGACTGCTAGTAGACCAGACATCATGTATGCTACATGTGTTTGTGCAAGGTATCAAGCCTGCCCTAAAGAGTCTCATTTGACTGCAGTCAAAATAATATTGAGATATCTAAAGGGCACTCCCTATCTAGGCCTCTGGTACCCTATGAATGGAGATTTTGATCTAACAAGTTATTCAGATGCAGACTTTGCAGGATGCAAAAAGGATAGAAAGAGCACTACTAGAACCTGTCAATTCCTATGTGGGAGACTAATTTCATGGAGTAGCAAGAAGCAAACCAGTGTGGCTATCTCCACAGCTGAGTCAGAGTATGTGGCTGCAGGAAGTTGCTGTGCTCAACTTCTGTGGATTCAACATCAGCTAGAGGACTATGGATTTCAGGTAAGTAGAACTCCACTTTTCTGTGATTCTACAAGTGCTATTTCAATAGCTAATAACCCTGTATCCTATAGTAGGACAAAACATATTGAGATTAAATATCATTTTCTTAGGGAGCATGTAGAAAGAGAAGATATTTTATTAGAATATGTTAAAACAGATGAACAAGTAGCTGATATGTTTACTAAGCCACTAGAAGAAGCTAAGTTCAATAGATTCAAAATTGAACTAGAAATGATAAACTTAGAGTAAGTTTACAGATTTGAAAATGACTAAGTCAAAAGGTGTCGACACATAGACAAGTCTATGTCGACACAGAATAGTGGTGTCGACACTTCAGGAAAAAGGTGTCGACACATCTAGGATGTTGGTGTCGACACTTCAGAATGTTAGTGTCGACACATGTCTAGTAGGTGTCGACACATCCAATGTGGTGTCGACACTTATGTTTTACTCAGAATTTTCTAAGTAAAGTCTCGACAATGTGTCGAGTTATGTTGTGTCGACACATAATCAAGTGTCGACACATAAAATCTGTTGACTAAACTTGTGTCGACACATGAGTGTCGAGACATTATAAGTCAGTGTCGACACTTATAGCCAAGTGTCGACACATTTTAAGTTAGCTGTCCCGCCTGTTCATCTTCAAAATCAGAAAGGTATAAATAGGGTTCTGTCTTTGTTTGTCGACACGCTTTCAAAGTTTCGAGACCAAAACTACTGTGTCGACACCTCTCTTTTCTAAAGACAAATTCTACAAACCCTAATGGCTCCTAAGCTTGAGGAGAACGTTAACGAGGGTTATGAGCTTGTGCGCGGCGCATTCGACGATGCAGATCAAGAAATTCAGACAGTGGTAACCCTAGTCGCCGATTCTGGACTAGAATATCTCTTGTCTGAACCTACAAAGATTTGGAAGAAGGAAGTACTTGAATTTCTTAATGGAGCTGCCGTAGATGAATCTGGATTCAGAATCAAATCCAGAGTTCATGGAACTAAGATTAAGGTTTCACCTAAGAGTCTGAGGAAGGTACTTCAGCTACCAAAAATTCAAGATGAAGAAGAGGTTACTGCTTCAAAGACCAGGGAAGCTTTAACCTGGTGTGGTCTTGATCCAAAGATGAAGATAGGTTCTGTCTTTAACAGGAAAGACATGAATACTTAAGGAAAATTCATGTCTGAGATTGTGGGAAAAGTCTTACTCAGTAAGCCAGGAGGGCATGACAGAGTGTCTGCCAATATGTTTGGAGTAATGACAAGAATTATCTTTAATCTAAGAACTGATTGGTCAATCATAGTATTTGACAAGATTAAGGAGAGCTTGAAGAAGCCCAATCTGGGCAGGATCATTAGTCTCTACCTAGCTGGTACCATACCAGAGGTGATGAGTGTAGCTGCAGGTAGCAAAATAAACCACATGAGGAAGATGGATCTAAGGATCTTTTCAAGATGGGACAGGGTGTTGTCAAAGGACATGCCAACCCCTGAGAAGACAATTACTGAGAAGGAGATTCCTCCTAAGAAAAAGAGAAAAACTGCTCCAGTTGAACAAGAGTCCTCCAGCAGTTCAGGGAGTGAAGAACATATTGTTTTCAATCCTGATGACCAAGAGGAAGTGGCTGCAGAGAAGACCACTGCTGCTCAAGATATTGCTGAGATCCAGGGGGAGCTACCACAGGCTAGCCCCCTCCACAGGGATCAAAGCCAGGGGGAGCATCCAGTTATAGAAGCAGCATCTATACTAGATAGTGAGCAAGCCACAACCATCATTCAAGAGGTACTCACTGATCTAAAAACTTTAGAATATCTTATAGAAGATGCTGACTTGTCTGATGTTCCTCAGCAAACACAGCTGCCTAGTCAAGTTCCAGATGTTGTTAGAGAGGACACATCTGCTGTACAAGAAGAGATTCCTGCTCCAGTAGTTGAAAAACAAAGAATGTCTCCAGCTCAATCACCTCAAGAGTTCACCATGGAAGATCTATTTCTCAATCTAGATCAAGTTGATTTTGACATGGACAAAGAAACTGCTGAAGGGGAGACTACTGCTGCTGAGGGGGAGCAAATGCAAGTTCTGGAGGAGCCTATAAGGCAAGAAACTGAGAAGACACAAGATGTGCAAGCTGACAAGCCTCCAAGCCCTAAGGAGAGGGTTGATATTGCCAGTACTTCTGCCTCTGAAGATGAGGAGACTACAAGGGCAAGGAAAAAGAAACTCTATGTATTCAAGAGAAGGAGCCAAAGTTACAAGAAGGCTCTGCAAACTGTAGCCCCACAGCCTATAATTCAACAAGCCCCAACTGTTGATTATAGTGCCTTAATGATTGCCATGCAGATAAAACTTGATGAACAAAGAAAGGCTATAGAGGCTTATGTGGATGAAGGGCAGAAGACTTTACAATTTGATCTGGCCCAAGATATAAAATCTATAAGTTTGAGATGAATCTCAACAAGAAGGAGATGACAGACTGCTTCCACAAGGGTGGAAATGCAGTGGTGTATTTGGCAACACACCAAGAGAAGATCAAGACACAGGTAGATGATATAGCATTGAAGCAAGGGTATATCCTGGAAAATCAGATAAGAATGAATGACAATTTGACTGCTTCACATAATGCTATAGTCACTGAGTTGAAGACCAAGGGTGCTGAACCTTCTACATCTACTGCTGCTGCTAAGATAGAATTTGACAAAGCCTTTCAACAAGAAATTTCTGCTGTCAAGACTACCATCCAAGCCTCTCAGAAAGCTATATCTGATCAACTGCAAAAGCTCAAACCATTCTTTAAAGAGGGAATCAGATATTTGGACAGTCAAATAAGATTTAAAAAGGATGATGTCAGAGACCATATGGCTCGAGAAGTCATAAAGAGGGAGAGAGTATTAGTCAAAGCTAGCTCTGACCATGCCAAATGGATATCTAATTCCATCAGAGCTACACTGGGCTATCCTCCACTCTGTGATGATGATAATGTTGCTGAATCAGGGATTCAAACTGCCTATCTTGGAGGTGCGCAACCAGAGGTAGCTCAGGTCATTTATCCAACTTCAGACTTTGAAATGATTCAAGTAGATGTGAGCACAATGTATAGCCCACTTGAGGGTAAGGACAATGTCCACATTGAAAAGGTTGTTCAACCTATATCTGTAGTCATGCAAGAGGAATTACAGAAAGAAGAAGAGACAAGGTTGTCAAAGAAGAGGTTTAGGGAACAAGCAGAACAAAAGCCAGATTTTGAACAGTGGAGCCCTACCTCTAGGAATATCATATTAACTGCCTGGAAAGCTGCCAAGGACAATACTCATGAAAGGAACAAGTGGTTCTCTGAAGCTGAATGGAGAAAACATGAAATAAGACAAGAAGCCATTGTTCAATTCAGAAGGAAGGCTAAGATGGGAAAGCTACCTCCTACTGCAGTGGAGCCTAGCAAGTACTTCCCCAAGCCATATCACTACTTTGAGAGGCAGAAGATCAAGGCAGAAGCACTCAAACAGAAAGATCTAAAAGGCAAGAAGCCTGCTGTTGCTGAAACTGCTGAAGCCACTATCAAAGCTCAAGTCCAACCTGGCAAAGGCATAGTTATCAAAGAACCAGACCAGAAATAGATTAAGAAATTTCTTGAAGTTTATGTTGTAATCTTTTGGATGTACCACATTTAGTAAACTTCTGAAAATGTATAAGACAAATATTAGAACAATATTTGATTCATTTATTTCATGTTTGTTCTGTGAATGTATCTATTTCTTATGTGTTCTGTGCTGATGAATGTGTATACATGTGTGATTTAATACATGTTATGATTACCCTGCTGATTATAACCTGCTTTACATCATTTTGTAATCTTTAATTATGAATGGTGTATATCATTGACTAAGGGTTATGACTTCTCCAAATAGGGGGAGATTGTTGGGTACATTGGTCAAATGTACCTGATTTGAAGAAGCCTCACCAAACTCAATGATATACATCATAATGTATTTGATGTATGTTGAGTTTACTTGTGCAGGTTAAGAAATCACTGGACTGAAGCAAAAAGTTTCTAAGTCCATGTGTCGACACCCAGAGGGAAAGTGTCGACACTTAAGAAGACTTGTGTCGACACCCAGAAAAGCAGTGTCGACACTTGGAGTCATTGTGTCGACACCTGGGATGCAAAGTCGACACCAGACAGAAAGTGTCGACACTTGGAGCTGTGTCGACACTCAGTGAAGAAAAGTGCAGACAGAAAGTGTCGACACAAGGAGCTGTGTCGACACTCAGTGAAGCTGTGTCTACACCAGAAAGTGTCGACACTTGGAGCTGTGTCGACACTCAGTGAAGCTTTGTCTACACCAGAAAGTGTCGACACTTGGAGCTGTGTCGACACTCAGCAAAAGTCTGCAGAGACTAAGTACAAGTGTCGACACTCAACACAATGTGTCAACACTAAGCAGAAGAGTCAGCATTTGAAGTATGTGTCGACACCCAGAACAATGTGTCGACACACAGCTGAAGACTCAACACTTGAAGAAAGTGTCGACACAAGGAGCTGTGTCGACACTTAGCAAAGAACAGAATTATTTCCAAAATATACTAAGTACAAGTGTCGACACTAAAGGAATGTGTCGACACTCAGCTGAAGTCTCAACAGAAGAATCAAGTGTCGACATAAGGAGCTGCGTCGACACTCAGCAAGAATCAACATAGAAGACTATGTGTCGACACCAAGAAGCAGTGTCGACACTTGACAGATTCAACACAAGAAGTTGTGTCGACACAAAGGAGATGTGTCGACACTTAGAAGAATTCAGCAAAAGCTAGAAGAACAAGTACTTGTGTCGACACTCAATTTCAGTGTCGACACATGCAGAAGAATCTGTGTCGAGACATACAAGGAAATGTGTCGACACCTTGTAGACTTGTGTCGACACTTACACAACATGTGTCGACACTTGGACTATAAGTGTCGATACTTAAAGACAGAAAGTCTCGACACTTACAGACAGTTAGAGATTTTCAAGAAATGACTGGATGACTTGACAGCTGCCGTTCCAGCCGGTCTACAGCACCTGTCAGAGATGTCAGAAGACAGTTATGAACCGGATCAGCCGGTTACCATGAAGAAGGCCTATAAATAGGCACCTACAGTTTACAGAAACTGGGGTTCAAGATCAAGTGGATCAGATTATTGTTCAAAAGTTCAGTTTGTTGAAAAACAAATTATTGAAGTGGTACCAAGTGTATCAACACAAGAAGATCTTGCAGTCCAAGTGCAGATCAAAGAAGTTGGGGAGAGAGGGCTCCTTCCAAGAAATCAGCCTCTGGAGCTAGGCTGAGAAGAAAGATTCAGATTCAATTCTGGATCTTAAGTAGCAGAGGTCAAGGAACTACTGCAGGAGGATTCAGTCTTATTCAGTTCTACTCAAGAAGCTTTGAAGAAAGCTAAGTCAGAGTGAATCCAGCTGAGTTCTTCCAAGAACTCATCAAGAAACTCTCAACTCCCCCCTTTTATTTCTGAGTTGTAGAGTTATTATTTGTAATACATTTTAACTTGTAGGATCCTTTGGATCTGAGTGATTTGTAAGCCTGTATTTATAAAGGCTGAGGGTAGGGCTTGTTAGCATGAGTGTAGGAGATAGAGATCTCTGAGTGTAGGCCTTGTTGGCTGAGTGTAGGCCTTGGTTGGCTGAGTGTAGGCCTTGATTGGCTGAGTGTAGGCTTTGGAATAAAGCTGAGTTGTAAGGCTTTGGGCCTGAGGTGTAGGAACCAATTTGGGTTCTGAGACAGTGGAGGAGTTTGGCCAAATCTAGTACACTGCTAGATAGGCGAAGGGGGAAAGTGGATGTACCCATATCTTGGGGAACCACTATAAACCACTGTGTTGTGCTGTGATTGTGCTGTGTATGCTGTGAATACTTTGTGATCTCTGTGCAAAAGTTAAAAATCTGTGATAATAAACTGTTTGCTGCCAGTAAAGTTAGAAAAGGATTAGGTCACCTATTCACCCCCCCTCTAGGTGTTTAGGTACCATATCTTTCACACATGATATAGAAAAAAATGTATACTGTCTTAACTTTGAGTGTGAGAACAATGTTTCTCCTATTTATCTTGTAGCTGATGAGAGAGCCTCTCATTGTGTTAAATGACACAAGAGGCTGGCTCATCTTAACTACAAGACTATTGGCCAACTCATTAACAAAGAGTTAGTGAGGAATGGTCCTCAAGTTAAGTGTATAAAGGATGGGATATGCTCAGCTTGTCAAAAAGGCAAGCAGACCAAATCCTCCTTTCATAGCCTTGAAATCAAGGATTCACTGAGGTGTCTATAACTCTTACATATGGATCTTTTTGGTCCTATGCCAGTACATAGTCTAGGTAGGAAGGTCTATACATTTGTGGTGATAGATGACTATTCTAGATATTCATGGGGGTTCTTTCTGAGACAAAAATCTGAAATCCCAACTGTCTTATATAGTTTTGTTAAACAAATTCAGAATGAGTTGAACAGTACAGTGGTCAAAATCAGAAGTGACCATGGCACTGAATTTCAGTCTGAAAATATGACAAGACTATGTGAAGAGTTTGAGATTTTTCAAGAATTTTCCTCACCTAGAACACCACAGCAAAATGGTATTGCTGAAAGGAAGAATAGAACATTGATTGAGGCTGGTAGAACTCTATTGAGTGACACTTCTCTCCCAGAATATTTCTGGGCTGAGGCAGTAAACACTGCATGTCATGTGATCAATAGGGCTACTATCACCAAGAGCCATAAAAAGACTCCCTATGAGATTGTGAAGGGTAGAAAACCAAACTTATCCTATTTTAGGATCTTTGGTTGCAAGAACTATATACTTAACAATGACAAGTCTTATCTAACTAAGTTTGCTGCCAAATCCCAAGATGAGATATTTGTTGGGTACAACAACAATAGTAAGGCTTATAGGGTCTACAACTTGATTACTCAAGTTGTAGAAGAGTCTGTACATGTAGTATTTGATGAAACAAGACTGATTAACTGTGAGTTGCCAAGTAGTGCTTGAAGTTCTATAGGTTTAAATGAGAGAATGGACAAGTTTACCATTACAGAAGATTCTACTGCAAATCAGGAAGTGGAAAATGGTGGCTGCTGTCCAGGGGGAGTACAAGACTCTACAGATGCTGATGAAAACCAAGAGGTGCAACATATTGAAGAAACTGGAGGTGATCAACTTGAAGATAGACTACCTCTAACTAATAGACACTTAAAGGATCATCCAGCAAATCAGATAATTAGTGATCCAAGACAAGGAGTGCAAACAAGAAGTAGGAATCTGAGCATAGTTCTTTGCTCCAGCTTCCTATCACAAGTGGAACCAAATAAATTTGAAGAAGCTGTTCTAGACCCACATTGGATTGATGCCATGCAAGAGGAGCTGAATTAGTTCAGAAGATGCAAGGTCTGGAAGTTAGTTCCTAAACCAAAAGACCACAACATCATTGGAACAAAGTGGATCTTTAGGAACAAATTGGATGAAAATGGAATCACTGTAAAGAATAAATCAAGACTTATTGCAAAAGGATACAGACAGGAAGAGGGTATTGATTTTGATCAAACCTTTGCCCCAGTAGCAAGACTGGAAGCAATTAGGATGTTCCTTGCTTATGCAACATATCAAGGTTTCAAGGTATTCCAAATGGATGTAAAATCAGCATTCTTGAATGGAAATCTAAAAGAAGTCTATGTAGAGCAGCCCTCAGGTTTTGTTGATCCTCTCAAACCTGATTATGTTTATAGACTTAGGAAAACATTATATAGGTTGAAACAAGCCCCAAGGGCTTGGTATGAAACTCTGTCTAGTTTCCTCATTGAGAATAAATTCTCAAGGGGGAAAATAGACAAGACTCTATTCCTAAGGGAATCCAAAGGAAAGATTATCCTAGTCCAAATATATGTTGATGACATAATATTTGAGTCTACTGAAAGTAATCTTTGCAGAAAGTTTGCAAAACTTATGCAAGGAAAATTTGAAATGAGCAGTATGAAAGAACTTAAGTTTTTCTTGGGTCTCCAAGTAAGACGGACTGAAGATGGCTTGTCCATAACTCAGTCTAAGTTCACCCTGTAGTTAATAAAGAAGTATGGTATGGAATCATCCACTACCATGAGAACTCCTATGGGGTCAAGTTTATCTCTTAGCAAAAATGATGCAGGGAAACCTGTAGATGAAACTTTGTATAGAGGGATAGTTGGCTCCCTCCTATATCTGACTACTAGTAGACCAGATATCATGTATGCTACATATATCTGTGCTAGGTACCAATCCTGCCCTAAAGAATCTCATCTGACTGCAGTCAAAAGGATTTTGAGATATCTTAAGGGCACACCTAATCTAGGCCTTTGGTACCCTAGGAATGGAGATTTTCTGCTAACATGCTATTCAGATGCAGATTTTGCAGGTTGCAAAGAAGATAGAAAAAGTACTACAGGCATCTGTCAATTTCTAGGAGGAAGATTGGTGTCTTGGAGCAGTAAGAAGCAGACTAGTGTGGCAATATCCACTACTGAGTCTGAATATGTGGTAGCAGGAAGTTGCTGTGCACAGTTGTTATGGATTCAACACCATCTAGAAGACTATGGTATTCAAGTAAGTAGAACACTTTTGCTTTGTGATTCTACAAGTGTTATTTATATTGCTAATAATCCTGTTTCACATAGTAGGACTAAGCATATAGAAATTAGATACCATTTTCTTAGAGAATATGTATAGAAAGAGGACATTTCACTAGAATTTGTTAAAACAGATTACCAAATTACAGATATGTTTACTAAGCCTCTAGATGAAACTAAATTCAATAAGTTTAAAATTGAATTAGGAATGTTGAACATAGATTAGTTTAACAAAATTGGCTAAGTAAAATGGTGTCGACACAAGGAGTTGTCTGTGTCGACACATAGAAGTGGTGTCGACATTTCAGAGAAATGATGTCGACATATCTAGAAAATTGGTGTCGACACTTCAGAAAAGTAGTGTCGACACATCCCGAGTAGGAGTCGACACATCCAGAGATGGTGTCGACACTTAGGTTCAACACAGATTTCGTCGAGTGGAGTATCGACTAATCGTCGAGCGCAGATATATAAGTGTCGACACATAGAAGTCAACACTTATGTCGAGACATTAGAAGTCTGTGTCGACACTTAGGTTCCACACAGATTTCGTCGAATAGAGTATCGACTAATCGTCGAGCGCAGATGTATAAGTGTCGACACATCATAATTGGTGTCGACACATACAAGTCAACACTGTTGTCGAGACTTAAGTAGTCAGTGTCGACACTTTTCAACGGTGTCGACACATTCAGTGATTGTTGACGTGTCTTTTCACCTTCGTTTTTAGAAAGGTATAAATAGGTCAACATCATTGTCTGTCGACACGCTTTCTATAGTTTCGAGACCAAAACTTTGTATCGACAAATTCTCTCATCTAAATTCAAGATTTCTCTAAACCCTAATGACGCATAAGCTTGAAGAGAATGTCAATGAAGGATATGAGCTGGTACGCAACGCCTTTGACCATACGGATTCTGACATTAAAGCTGTAGTAACCCTAGTTGCTGAGAATGGGTTGGAGTTTCTAGTTTCTGAACCAACCAAGATTTGGAAGAAGGAAATCCTAGAATTCTATGGTGCTACAACTTTAGATTCGAATGGATTAAAGATCAAATCAATAGTTCAGGGAACTAAAGTCAAACTTACTTTGAAGAGCTTGAGAAAAACTCTTCAACTACCAAGAACTCAAGAAGAGGAAGATGTACCTGCATCTAAGACAAGGGAAGCACTTCAATGGTGTGGATTGGATCCCACCTTGAAGATTGGAGCTGCCATAAACAGAAAAGAAATGAATCAACAAGGTAAATTTCTTTCAGAAATAGTTGGCATAGTCATCCTCTGCAAGCCAGGGGGACATGATAGGATTTCTGCCTACATGTTCAGCCTGATGACAGGGATAATCTATAGACTCAACACTGATTGGTCAGCAGTGATTTTTGAAAAGGTTAAGGAAAGTATTCAGAAGCCCAATCTAGGAAGGATAATGAGTCTTTACTTGGCTAGAACCATTCCTGAAGTAATGGAACAAAGTGCTGGTTCTAAGATTAATCATATGAGGAGGATGGACATTAGGATTATCTCAAGATGGGATAGGGTCCTAACTAAGGACATGCCTGATGAGGAAAGGCAAGAGGTTCCTGAGAAACCTACAGCACAAGAAATTCCTGCACAAGACCCTGCAGATGAGCACAAGTGTAGGGGGAGCCCCATGTTGAGGAAGAGCCTACTCACTTGGACAGTGAAATGACAACACAAACAATTCTTGAGGTAATCAGTGAAGTAAATCAATCAATTTTCAGTATTGAGGATGAAATGCTAACTGAATCTTTGATTGATGTTGACCAGCCAACTCAATTAAACAGTCAAGCTCAAGATGTTATCTTGGAAGATACATCTGCTGCTGCTAATGCTCCAGAGATGACAGTGCCTCAAGTTCCTACTCAACAAGAGTTTATCTTAGAAGAGTTGTTTCCTGATTTAGTGCAAGCTAATTTTGAGGGGGAGCATGCTGGTTTTGAGGGGGAGAAAACTGCTTTTGAGGGAGAGCAAGTTGATTTTGAGGGGGAGCATATGAGGTCTCATGGGGAGACTGTAAGAACTGAAATTGAGGAGCAAAGGACTCAGGGGGAGCAACCTAGAACTGCACAGGACTTGCCTCCTAGTCCTAAAGATAGATGTGATATTGCTAGTACCTCAGATTGAGAGGATGCAACTGAGGTTCAAGCTAAGAAAAGAAAGCTCATGGTATTCAAAAGAAGAAGCCTAAGCTACAAGAAGGCATTACAAACTGCTGCTTCTCAGCCTGCCCCAACAACTGATTACAGTTCATTGTTAATATCTTTACAAGTGAAGTTGGATGAGCAAAGGATTGCCATGGAGAAGTATATAGATGAAACTCACAAAGATCTCCAATTCTCCTTGGCTCAAGACATCAAATTCATAAGATTTGAGGTGAATCAAAATAAGAAGGAAATGACTGATTGTTTCCACAAGGGTGGAAATGCCATGGTTTTCCTTGCTACCCATCAAGAAAAGATAAAGACACAAGTTGATGATATAGCTATTAAGCAAGGCTATGTCCTAGAGAATCAACTAAGAATGAATGATAACCTAACAGAATCATATAATGTGATTGTAACAGAGATGAAGAATATTATTACTGCACAAACTGCAGCAAGGGCTACAGACAAGGCAGAATTTGTCAAGCAATTACAAGAAGGCATAACTGCTATCCAAACTACTCTAACAGATTCTCAAAAGACTATTTATGGACTGCTGCTAAAGTTAAAGGGATTTTATAAGGATGGTGTTAATTTTCTGGATGAACAAATCAGATTTCAGAAGGATGACCTCAGGGATCATGTGGCTAGATAAGTCATAAAGGGGGAGAGAGTATTAGTCAAAGCTGGATCTGATCATGCTAAATGAATTTCCAATAGCATCAGAGCCACACTTGGATATCCACCCCTTTGTGATGATGACAATGTGGCTGAGTCTGGTATACAACCTGCTTACTTAAAAGGGGTTCAAGCTGAAGTTGCTCAAGTTATATATCCTCTAGTAGATTTTGAGATGATTCATCAAGAATTACAATCTATGTACAGTCCTCCTTAGGGTAATAAAAATATTATTCTTGAGAAAGTAGACAAGCCTGTTCCAGAGGCAGTTTTGAAGGAGCAATAGGCTCTATTGTCTAAGAAACGATTTAGAGAACAAGCAGAATTAAAGCCTAATTTTGAACAGTGGATTCCAAGCTACAGGAACATTATATTAACTGCTTGTAAAGCTGTAAAGGACCAGACCCATGATAGGGGTAAATGGTATTCTGAATAAGAATTGAGAAAGCATGAAGCCAGACAAGAAGCAATTGTTCAGTATAGAAGGAAGGCAAAACTGGGAAAGCTACCTCCTAATGCTCAGGGGCATAACAAATATTTCCCTAAGCCCTTTCATTATTTTGAAAGACAAAGAATAAGGGCTGAAGAGATAAAGAAGAAGGATCTGAAGGGCAAGAAGCCAGCTGGTGACACTGATGTTCCTATACAAGACAAAGTCCAATCAGGCAAAGGAATTGTCATCAAGGAGCCAGAGCAGACTTAGATTAGTTTTACTAGATTTTATAACATTGTAATCTTTTGTGTTAAAATCTATGAAAACTTTTGTTAAAGAAACTATTGGAAGTTGGAACAAAACAATGTTTAATGCTTAATCTGTTAGCAGTATTATTCTGTGATGATTTGTTATATATATTTTGTTTTAAGTATCTACCCTATCATATAATGTTGTTATACATCATAATGTTTATTTATTATGAATGATGTATATCATTGACTAAGGGTTATGACTTCTCCAAATAGGGGGAGATTGTTGGGTACATTGGAAAATGTGTACCAGATTTGAAGAAGCCTCACCCTACTCAATGATATGCATCAAGGTATATTTGATGTGTTTTGAGTTTATATGTGCAGGTTAAGTAATTGCAGAAAATGCAGAAAAATTTCTAAGTCCATGTGTCGACGCCTAGAGAAGCAGTGTCGACACTTATGAAGGCTTGTGTTGACACTAGAGAAAAGCTGTGTCGACACTTGGAGTTAGTTGTGTCGACACCCGGAAGGGCTTTGTCGACACCAGAAGAAATTGTGTCGACACCAGGAGGCGACGTCGACACACAGAGAAGCAAAGTCGACATCAACTGTGTCGACACCAAAAGTCAGTGTCGACACACAGGAATACTTAGTCAACATCAATTGTGTCGATACCAAGAATCAGTGTCGACACACTGAAGAATTTGTCAACATACTGCAGAATTTCAACTAAGTGAAAGAAAAGAAGTAACTGTGTCGACACACAGAGGCAGTGTCGACACACAGAAGACTTTGTCGACATCAACTGTGTCGACACACAGGACTTGTGTCGACACACTGCAAAGTTTCAACTATGTTAAAGAAGAAGTATTTGTGTCGACACACAGAATCAGTGTCGACACATTCAACAGAACACTGTGTCGAGAAGTATTAACAACAACAAAGGAGATGTGTCGACACCACCAAGGCTTATATCAACACTTAGTCCACTTGTGTCGACACTTAGTGTACTTGTGTCAACACTTTCAGACAGATACAGTATTTCAAGAAGTGACTGGATGACTTGACAACTGCCATTTCTAACCGGTCTACTGCAACTGTCAAAGCTGTCAGAAGTTTGTTAGAAACCGGATCAGTCGGTTACTATGGAGGAAGACTATATAAAGGCTTTCTCCTTCAACAGAAAGTGATGATACAGAACAACTATGAAGATTACAATTAAGATTGAAGATCTACACATATATCTAACAACACAAAAAGAAGAAGACCTTCGACAGAAGATCTAAGAAGTTGGAGAGAGAGAGCTCCATCTAAGAAGTGCAGTTGCTAAACCAGGCTGTCAAGAAAGATTCAGATTGAGATCTGAATCTTAAGTCAGAAGCTGATTGAAGATCAACTTCTCAAGAGTTTAATCCTACTGAGTTCAGATTCAAGAAGCTTTGAAGAAAGCTAAGAGAGTTTGTGCTCTGCCATCAGTTTCTTCCAAGAACTAATCAAGAAACCATCCATCACTTCTCTCTCTACCTGGGTGGTGGCAAAACATTTTGCAAACACTATTTTCTGTAGGATCTAATATAGATCTGAGTTGTAAGCCTGTTTTATAAAGGCTGAGTGTAGGAGAGTAAATTCTCTGAGTGGTAGGCCTTGTTGAAGGCTGAGGTAGGGTTGTGAGCCTCAGTTATAGGAGATTGATATCTCTGAGTTGTAGGCCTTGTGTAGGCTGAGGTAGGGCAGATTGCCTAAGTTGTAGGAGCCTTGTTTGGGGTTCTGAGCTGTAAGATCTGAGGATCTGAGGTGAAGTGCAGAAGTTAGGCCGAATCTAGCACACTGCTAGATAGGCGAAGGGGGAAAGTGGATGTACCCAGACCTTGGGGAACCACTATAAAACCTGTGTATGCTCTATGATTGTATGATTCTGTGATTGCTGTGCTGTGTTAGCTGTAGAATTTGCAGTTTATTATTAGTTAACTGTACAACTTTTCTGCCTTAAAAGAAAAACATGAATTACACCTATTCACCCCCCTCTAGGTGGTTAGACACTAATTCTTTCAGCAGCGGCACAGAGTTCAGAGGGGTGACATTCAAAGCCGCATCGATGACATCCGGAGGGGAGTCTACGAGTAAAGAAAACGTGTCAGCGAGAAGTAAATGGCGACCAGCCGATTTAGAAGAATGGTTCGGTAAAATGGCGACCCGGCAGGGAGACGACTTCGATCTACTATGGCGTCGGTGTATTGGCGACTTCCGAAATGTCTGGCTCGAGTCAGGGGGGCCACGTTGGGGATGTCGTCTAGCCCAAGGTCGCTGAGAAGCTTCAAGGTGTTAGCAGAACGCACAGGATTGCTTGTTGAAACCATGACTTACGCAAGTGGTGGGGGCGGGTCGACCGTGTTGGAAGCGGGTATCTTCTTAGACTTCTCGGTCTTCTTCTTTTTTGTGGGGGGGGGGGGGGGGGGGTAAGTCGGCGGCGACATTTTCTTCCCGCGGCCTTTTGGACTTGGTGATGCTGAGAAAGTCAGTCAGAGCGACGAGGCAATCTTGAATGAGTTTCTCGTTGGCGTCCGACATAATGTGCGAGCTCTGAATATTCACCTCAAAAACCAGGCCCCCTATTTATAGAGATCCGCATGCAGTCATAAAGTGCGAGCAACCCTGATACTCGTCATAGCAGCTTGCCGAATAAGTGTTGGATGATTCTTTTCGAGCTCCTACGTCGCTTGAAAAGAGCGATTATTGTGTACAACCCGTATTCATCGAGGATGGGTCCTACCACAGCCAGGACAGCAGAAGTCAAGGTCAACAAGTCAAGAAATGAGTCAAAGTCAACACACAAGACCGCGGAAGGCCTGAGCGAGTATGTCGACCTCCTCCGCATACTCGTCAGGTAGGCGATTAGGAGAGATACTTGCCTAGCCCGTGCGTGTTCCCCTGGAAGTCGCCTAGTCGCCATGGAGTGGGGTATAAATATGACCCCCCTCCTTGGATTTCCCTATAAATAGGACACAAGGTGATACACACAAAATCCACGGCAGGATACTCGTGAGTTCTCCTTTCAAGATACTAGACGAGCCTTTGGATTCCTTTTCCTTAGAGGCCAGGTCGCGACCTTGCGACTTAGTTATCAGCTAGTCTCCCTCGTACCTAGTTCGGCCACTTTTGGTTGAGAATGGGCTGCTCCTTTCGAGCATCCAGGTACGTGGTGGGACCTTCCTAACACAACATCTGGGATACTGTTTGCCTTCGTTCTTCATCTTAGTCATCCTAGTCGTCTGATCTTACCTCTGAACCAGTAAACTTAGGAGGCATTGGTCTGAATTCGAGGTTGGAAATTTTCCTGGCTTGAACAGATCCAATTATGCCTCTATATAAGGTTTCATCAACTGGTTGTCCAGATTCATCATTGTGTAGTGACACTATAGAACCCATTGGAGTTCTCATGGTAGAAGAATTTTTCATACCATATCTCTTAATCAACTCCTTAGTGAACTTAGATTGAGAGAAGTATATTCCATCCTCAGATTATCTAACTTGAAATCCCAAGAAAAACTTTAGCTCACTTATGCTGCTCATTTCAAACTTGCCTTGCATAAACCTTGCAAATTTGCTACACAACATCTCATTGGTAGACCCAAAAATTATGTCATCTATATAAATCTGGACTAAGATGCTTGAACCTTTGATGTTTCTATGGAATAGTGTCTTGTCTATCTTTCCTCTAGAGAACTTGTTCTCTATAAGAAAGGTAGAGAGTGTTTCATACCAGGCTCTAGGTGCCTGTTTTAACCCATACAAAGCCTTGTGTAATCTGAAAACATAGTTTTTGTGTTTAGGGTCAACAAAACCTGGTGGCTGCTCTACATAGACTTCTTCCTTCAATGTACCATTTAGGAATGCTGACTTTACATCCATTTGGTAGACCTTGTATTCTTTGAATGCTACATGGGCTAAAAATAATCTAATGGCTCCTAGCCTAGCTACAGGTGTAAAAGTTTGATCATAATCTAATCCTTCCTCTTGTCTATATCCTTTAGTCACCAATCTAACTTTGTTCTTGACTATAACCCCATACTCATCTAATTTATTTCTATAGATCCACTTAATGCCTATGATATTATGATCATTAGGTCTAAGAACTAGACACCAGACTTTGCATCTCTCAAATTGATTTAACTCTTCTTACACAGCCATAATATAGTTGGGATCTGAATTGGCATCTTCAAACCTTTTAGGTTCTACCTGTGAGAGAAAAATAGAGTATAGAACCTCATTGTGATGTCTACTTCTAGTAGTCACACATAATCTGGCATCACATATTATTTGATCTATAGGATGATCTCTAAGATGTCTAACAGATACTGAAAGATGTCTATTATCATCAAGTACTGTAGGAGGATTAGGGTGATCCTCTTCCTCCCCCTGAGCAGTTGCAGTATCTTCTATCAGAACTTCTATATTGTCTCTAATGTCTAACTCTATGTTAGGTTAGTCACTAATATTTAGTTTTTCCATTCTAGATTTTACAACACATAGACCAAAGCTGTTAGAGATTTCATTACATAAAACAGATGATTCATCAAATACTACATTAATAGATTCTTCTACAACTTGATGTTTTAAGTTGTAGATCATGTATGCTTTTTTATGAAGACTATAACCTACAAAAATTCTTTCATAGGATTTCTTTGAGAACTTGGTTAGATAAGTTTTCCCATTGTCCAATACATAGCACTTACTTCCAAAAATTCTAAAGTAGGACAGATTTGGTTTTCTGCATTTCATTAGTTCATATGGAGTCTTGTTGTGATACTTGTTGATCAAGACCCTATTTTGAACATAGCAAGCTGTGTTTACAGCCTCAGCCCAAAAATATTCTGGGAGAGATGTATCACTCAGTATTGTTCTAGCTGCCTCAATAAGAGTTCTATTTTTTCTCTCACCAACTCCATTTTGTTGTGGTGTTCTTAGAGAGGAGAACTCCTGAAGGATCCCTAGTTCCTTACAAAAATTTGTCATCCTTTCAGATTGAAATTTTGTGTCATGGTTACTTCTAAGTTTGACCATAGTACATCCCATCTCATTCTGAATTTGTTTGACAAAATCAGCAAGGATGCCTAAAGTTTCAGACTTTTTCCTTAATAAGAACACCCAAGCAAACCTGGAGTGATCATCCACAAGCACATAGGTATAAGACTTCCTTCCAAAACTAAGAACTTGTATTGGACCAAATAGATCCATATGAATTAAGTACAGACACCTTTCAGTGTCTTTGGACAGAATACTCTTAAAGGAGACTTTTGTTTGTTTGTATTTTTGACATGCAGGACATATGCCTTCTTTGGAGCATTTTAGTTGTGGTCTATTTCTAACTAAGTCCAAAGAAAATAGTTTAACCATAACTTTGTAGTTTAAGTGAGTCAGCCTCTTATGTCACTGTACACACAAAGTGTCTTTCTCACTAGCTACAAGACATACTGGTGATTGTTCATTTATACTAAGGAAATTTAGAAAAAAAATGTTCTCACTCCTAGTGCCTGACAAGATGATGTCTTGATCACTTTAATTCCTTATCAGATACTTGTCATTGTGGAAGATAATTTCATATCCTATATCACAAAGCTGACTTATGATTATCATATTGTGGTTCAATCCTTCCACATAAGCAACTTTAGTGATGGTAACTAGGCCATTAGAAATGTTACCATATCCCTTAGTGAGTCCTTTCTCTGACCCTCCAAAGATGACTTTCAGTCCATTCTTAATTAGAGTGTAGTCTCTTAGTAAACTCCTTGATCCAGTCATATGCCTAGAACATCCACTATCCAAGTACCATATTGGCCTATTAGTGGTACTTGGAACCACCTGTAAACACAAATTTAGTTCACCTTAGGCACCCTACAGGTTTTGGGGTCTTGGTTCCTGTTAGGCTTTGATGTGTAAAACATAACAGACTTTCTAAATAAAGGTGGTTGAAATCTATATGAAGGACCTGTTGGATTATACCAACAATCTAGGGCAAAATGCCCAACCTTCACACAACACCAACACTCAAATTTGTTGTATCTTTTCTTTAGTTGCACATTTGAAGTTGTTCTCTTGTGCAACACAGAATTCTCATCCAAATTCCAAGGTAGAGGTGCATAATTCACACCCTTTCCTTTCAGATTTGAGTGAGCTACACTGGGATCAGCCCCAAGAATTCCTTGGCTTCTTGGATTGATCACCTTCTGTGGTGGTTCTTGGCCTATATTTCCTTTTAACATCTGAACCTTCCAGCAAGGCTCTTTATTGACCTTACTGGTGGAGCACTCAGACATCATGTGTCCAGGAACACATGATCTCAAGCATCTGTTAGAGGGCAGATACTTGACTAGTTGCCTATCTGGACCACTTGGAATTTTATCCTTGGATACAAAATTCTTTTTAAATTTTTTATTCTTACCAAACCCTACACCACTTCTAAATGGTGCAGAAAAAGTATCTATGATAGGTAGCACTGACTTAGGCTTTAAGAACTGAGTCAGGAGCTATCTTTCCTGGGCAAGCTTTGCTTCCAGGTCTTTGACAGTCTTAACCTATTCAATTATCACCTCTGCCTGGCTATCTATCTTGTTTGTTAATTAATTAGTTTTAGTTTTTGTAAATCCAACTTTATGTTGACACTTATCAACTGAGAAGATACTCCTCTCAAGAAATCTAACTCTTTGGCCTGATCCTTAGCAAGCTGTTTGCTTGCAATTAAGGCCTTTAGTACCTTCCTATACCTGTTGATAAGGGAGTTAAAATCTGCTTCAATGTTTGAATCATGTTCTTTACTATGTAAACATGATTTATTTTCTAATGCAGAAATAGAATCTAAGGAAAAACTATTAGAGATTGATTTGACCTTAGCAGGATCTGAGCAATCCTGATCTTCTTTTCCTAGTTGAGTTTCCTCAATGGCCATCAGGCCCATAAGAGCCTCCTCCTCTTTTGATTCAGATGAATCAGACTCACTATCAGACAGTGTTAACCGTCATTTTGCCAATAGGCTTTTGTCGGCCTTCTTGTGTTGTCCATCCTTCAAGTTCTAAGATTTTTTCTCCTTCCTTTTTGTTGGGCAATCAGCTATGACATGCTCTTTTCTATTGCAACAATAGCACACTATATTAGTTTTAATATATTTATTCTGAGAAGAGCCATACTTGTCCCCATAATTCTTCTTCCTAGGTTTCTTTGGATGATTGATCTTTTTGTGAGAAGTGTCTCCTGCTGAACCCTTCCATCTTCCTCGTTTTCTTCTCCTTAACATCTTCTTGAACTGTCTAGAGAAGAGTGATAGTTCCTCCTCAGTTATTTCTCCTTCTGTTGAGGATGATTCTGAGCACTCAGAGGCTGTTTCCAGATTTTCTGTGAGTATTGACTTCTCTCTGACTTTTCTAGATGACTTAGCCTTTAAAGCCAAGTTCTTTTCTCTATTGAGTGCTCTGGCTGATTCTTCTTCAGACTTTCTGAGATTAAGCTGTAACTCATGAGACGACAGCTTTCCAAATAGAGCCTGGGGGTCTATGTTGGCTAAGTTTACCATTTCTATTATGGCACATATCTTGATGTCTCATTCCTTATTCAGGGACCTCAAGAACTTATCATTAAGTTCATAATTAGTAAATCTTCTGTCATAAGTCCTCAGGTTGTTAACAATTCTGAAGAATTTTTCAAAATACTCAACCACTAAATCCTTTTTATCTTGTCTGAAGGCTTTATACTATTGTTTAGCAGAGATTTTCTGTCATCTCTGACTTCTTCAGTACCTTCCATGTAAACTATCAAAGACTCCCACATTTCTGTGGCTATTCTATAGTGAATCAGATTCTGAAAAGTAGAATTATCTATTGCACTTACTATTATATTTTGAGCCCTCTTGTCCATAGAGGACAAAATAATTTCATCATTATCCATTTTCATGTAAGTCTTGGGTGTTTTGATGTTTGCATCAAGAACTGACACTTTCATGGGAATGAAAGATCCTTCAACCATAATTATGTATATTCTTGGATCTGCTGCTTCCATGAATAATCTAACTCTTTCTTTCCAAATTCCAAAGTTTTCTTTGGAGCAGACAGGTAGCTTTATGGAATTGTTTTCCCTCTGGGCCATAATATTTCTTTCTTTGCAATCCTTTGGATTCTCACTAGGTTGTTATGCCTTTTTTCAGTGAACCTCCCTCTGATACCAATTGTAAATGTTTACTTTAGGATTGAAAATGACCTAGAGGGGGGGGGGGGGTGAATAAGTCCAATTTAAATATGGCTCCACTTTTCTTTAATCAGAACACTACTTTTATTAAAGTGATTTTCTCAGTTAGATAATCAACATAAACTAAACAGAAATTAACAGAATTAACACAGTACATCAAATCAGCATACACAACACAATGCACACAGATTTATAGTGGTTCCCCAATTTATGGGTACATCCACTTCCCCCCTTCGCCTACCTAGCAATGAACTAGATTCGGCCAAACTCCTCCTCTTTCCTTTACTCAGATCTTTAGATCTTACAGCTCAGAACCCAACCGACTCCTATAACTCAGACTTTACGAGTCTTACCACTCAGATCACTAAGTTCCTACACCTCAAGTTTTTCCCAAAAACTCTACCTCAGAATGAATCCTCACTCCGACTTCTCAGGAAACAAATGTCCTACAACTCAGAGAATTTTCAACTTCTCCTACCTCAGACAATCCTATCCCTACCTTAGCCTTTATAACACAGGCTTATAACAATAAGAGAATAAATCTCCTCCACTCAGATCTACAAACAGATCTTGCAAATTGAATATAATAGAGAAATGAATCAGAAAATGTCACCTAGTATGAGATTTGAGTAACTGCTTCTTGATTTGATCTTGATGATTGTGCTTCCTTTGATTCTGATAAGATAGATCTGATCAAACCCTTCTTAGCTTTTCAAAGCTTCTTGAAGTAGAAATTAGGGTTGATCTAGGCTGGAGAGATATTGTACATGATTCTTAATCAGACCTCCCTCCACCTTCTAAATTGCAGTTGAAGCTTCCAAACTTCTGTCTTAAAATTGTGTTGCTTCTTTTTTTTCACTCACTTGTTCTCTGAAGACTGATTCCCTTTAAATAGGCTCTGACAGGGGTAACCGACTGATCCGGTTAATAATTGATAGTTCTGACAGCTGTCTGTACCACCATCTTGATATCTGTACTTAGGAAATAATTCTGCTGAAGTATTGAGACTTGGCTGTTAAATGTGTTGACACAAGTCATGGGTGTCGACACAACTCCTGTAGTGGTGTCGACACACTTCTGAATGTGTCGACAAAGCTCTTCAACATGTCTCGACATAACTTCTGTGGAATGTGTCGACACAAGTCCTGTGTGTCGACACAGTTGTCTTCAGTCTCGTTACAGCTTGATTATAGTGTGTCAACACTAGTCCTGGGTGTCGACACAGTTGTCTTTAATCTTGACACAGCTTGAATAGAGTGTGTCGACACTAGTCCTGAGTGTCGACACAGTTGTCTTCAGTCTTGATATAATGTGTATAGAGTGTGTCGACACTAGTCATGAGTGTCGACACAGTTGTCTTTAGTCTCGACATAGTGTGTCGACACAGTTGTTCTTAGTGTTGACACAACTTTTCCTTGTCTCGACGCAACTTATTCAGTGTGTGTCGACAGTAGTCCTGAGTGTCGACACTTTGTACTTAGCTTTATTTACTTGCACATATAAACTTAACATCCATTAAAATACAACAATGTGTATATCATTGAGCTGAGAAGAATTCTTTAAATCAAGTACATTGAGACTGAAAGATATGGTACCTAAACACCTAGAGGGGGGGGGGGGTGAATAGGTGACCTAAACCTTTTTGTAACTTTGTTGGCAGCAAAACAGTTATCTCACAGATTTCTACAGCTAACAACAATAACAAAATATAAACTGCTAATCCACAGCACAGCAGACACACAAATTTATAGTGGTTCCCCAATCTTTGGGTACATCCACTTTCCCCCTTCGCCTATCTAGCAGTGTACTAGATTCGGCCAAACTTCTCCACTATCTCAGAACCCAACTAGGTTCCTACACCTCAGGCCCAAAGCCTTACACTCAGCCACCAAGGCCTACACTCAGCCACCCAGGCCTACACTCAGCCAATCAAGGCCTACACTCAGCCAATTAAGGCCTACACTCAGAGTTCTTCAACTCCTACACTCAGGCAACCAAGCCCTACCCTCAGCCTTTATAATATAGGCTTATAATTCACTCAGATCCAATGGATCCTACAAGTTAAAATTGAATTACAATAACTAACTCTACAACTCAGAAAATAAGAGAGGAGTTGAGAGTTTCTTGAAGAGTTCTTGGAAGAACTCAGCTAGATCCAAACTGACTTAGCTTCCTTCAAAGCTTCTTGAGTAGAACTGAATTAGTCTGAATCCTCTGCAGTTGATCCTTGACCTCTGCTTCTTGAGATCCAGATGATTCTGAATCCTTCTTCTCAGCCTTAGTTCCAAAGACTGAATTCTTGATTGGAGCTCTCTCTCTCCAACTTCTTAGATCTGCAGTTGGACTGCCAGATCTTCTTGTGTTGATACTCTGTGTACCACTTTTCTGATTACTTGAATAATCTGATCAATTACTTCAAATAGCTTCAACAACAGTTTCTGTAAACTGTGAGTGCCTATTTATAGGCATTCTTCATGGTAACCGGCTGGTCCGGTTCATAACAGACTTCTGACTTCCCTGACAGTTGCTGTAAACCGGCTGGAACGACAGCTGTCATGTCATCCAGTCAATTCTTGAAATTCTCTAACTGTCAGATAGTGTCGAGACTTTCTGTTCTTAAGTGTCAACACTTATAGACCAAGTGTCGACACATGTTGTGTAAGTGTCGACACAAGTCTACAAGGTGTCGACACAACTCCTTGTATGTCTCGACACAGATTCTTCTTCAAGTGTCGACACTGAAATTAAGTGTCGACACAAGTACTTGATCTTCTGTAACTTGTTGAATTCTTCTAAGTGTCGACACATCTCCTTTGTGTCGACACATCTTCATGTGTTGAAACTGTCAAGTGTCGACACTACTTCTTGGTGTCGACACAAGTCTTCAATTTTGTTTCTTCAGCTGAGTGTCGACACATTCCCTTAGTGTCGACACTTGTACTTAAAATATTTTGTAAACTTTTCTGTTCTTTGCTAAGTGTCGACACAGCTCCTTGTGTCGACACTTTCTTCAAGTGTAGAGTCTTCAACTAAGTGTCGACACATTGTGCTGGGTGTCGACACTTTCTTCAAGTGTTGACTCTTCTGATTGTGTGTCGACACATTGTGCTGAGTGTCGACACATACTTCAAGTGTTGACTCCTTTGAGTGTGTGTCGACACATTGTGCTGAGTGTCGACACATTCTTCATATGTTGACTCTGCTGATTGAGTGTCGACACATTGTGTTGAGTGTCGACACTTGTCCTTAGTCTCTGCAGAATTTTGCTGAGTGTCGACACAACTCCAAGTGTCGACACTTTCTGATGTAGACTCAGCTCTTCTAGGTGTCGACACTTCTGCTAAGTGTCGACACAGCTTTTCTGCATTCTTCTTCACTGAGTGTCGACACAGCTCCAAGTGTCGACACTTTCTGTCTGGTGTCGACTCTTCTTCTCAGGTGTCGACACAATTACTCCAAGTGTCGACACTGCTTGTCTGGGTGTCGACACAAGCTTTCTCAAGTGTCGACACTTTCCCTCTGGGTGTCGACACATGGACTTAGAAACTTTTAGCTTCAGTCCAGTGAATACCTAACCTGCACAAGTAACTCAAACAAACATCAAATACATTATGATGTATATCATTGAGTTAGGTGAGGCTTCTTCAAATCAGGTACATTTGACCAATGTACCCAACAATCTCCCCCTATTTGGAGAAGTCATAACCCTTAGTCAATGATATACACCACTCATAATTAAAAATTAGAAAATGATGTAAAGCAGGTATATGTCAACAAGGTAAACTTAAACATGTAATAAAGCACACATGTATACTCATTAAACATTGCAGAACAAACAAGAAATAGACACATGCTTCTGAACAATCATGAGATATATTTATCAAAAATTGTTCTAATATTGTTTTAATACATTTCCATTGTTTTACAAAAATATTTCATATGTAAAAGATTACAACAATGTTTCTTAGTCTAATCTTAGTCTAGTTCTGATCAGGTTCTTTTATAACTATTCCTTTCCCAGCTTGTACTTTGGCCTTTACAGCAGCAGCAGCAGCAGGCTCAGTATCAGCAGTCTTCTTTCCTTTGAGATCGAGCTTATCAGCCTTGATCTTTTGCCTCTCAAAGTAATGATAGGGCTTAGGAAAGTACTTGCTAGGCTCCACAGTTGTAGGAGGTAGCTTTCCTAACTTAGCCTTCCTTCTATACTGGACAATGGCTTCCTGCCTGATCTCATGCTTCCTCCATTCAGCTTCTGAGAACCACTTGTTTCTATCAGTAGTGTTGTCTTTAGCAGCTTTCCAGGCAGTGAGAATGATATTTCTAGAGGTAGGACTCCACTGTTCAAAATCTGGCTTTTGTTCTGCTAGTTCCCTAAACCTCTTCTTTGACAGCCTTGTCTCTTCTTCTTTGTCCAAAGCCTCTTGCATAGCTGCTGTTATAGGTTGAACAACCTTTTCTAAATGAACATTGTCCTTGCCCCCAGATGGGCTATACATAGTGCTCACCTCTGCATGAATCATTTCAAAATCTGGAGGTGGATAAATGACTTGAGCTACTTCTTGTGGCTCACCTCCAAGATATGCACTTTGAATCCCTGATTCAGCAACATTATCATCATCACACAGGGGAGGATATCCAAGGGTAGCCCTGATGGAATTTGATATTCCACTTAGCATGGTCTGAGCTTGCTTTGACTAACACCCTCTCCCCCTTTATGACTTCTTGTGCAACATGATCTCTTACATCATCTTTCTGGAACCTGATTTGGCTGTCCAAGTACCTGATTCCATCCTTAAAATAAGGTCTAAGCTTTGTAAGCTGTTCAGAAATGACCTTCTGTGAATCCTTGATTGCAGTCTTGACAGCAGCAATTTCATCTTGAAAAGCTTTATCAAATTCAGCCTTTGCAGCAGCAGATGTTGAAGATTCAGCTGGCTTACTCTTCAATTCAGTGATTATAACATTGTGTGAAGCTGTCAGATTGTCATTCATCCTTAGTTGATTTTCCAGCACATAGCCCTGCTTCAATGCTATATCATCTACTTGAGTCTTGATCTTCTCTTGGTGAGTAGCCAAATAGACTACTGCATTCCCACCCTTGTGGAAGCAGTCAGTCATCTCCTTTTTATTAAGGTTCATTTCAAACCTTATTGACTTGATTTCCTGTGCCAGATCAAATTGTAGGGTCTTGTGCCCTTCATCAACATAAGTCTCTGTAGCCTTCCTTTGCTCATCCAGCTTGATCTGTAGTGCAATCAGTAAAGCACTATAGTCAGTAGTTGGAGCTTGCTGAACTATGGGCTGTGGGGCAATGGATTGTAGAGCTTTCTTGTAGCTTTGACTTCTTCTTTTGAATACAAACAATTTCTTCTTCTTAGCCCTAGCACTCTCCTCATCTTCAGAGGCAGAGGTGCTGGCAATCTCAACCCTATCCTTAGGGCTTTGTGGTTTTTCAGCTTGCACATCTAGTGCCTTCTCAGTGTCTAGCCTTAAAGGCTCTTCCAGAACTGCCATGTGCTCCCCCTCAGCAGCAGCACCCTTCTCTTCAGCAGCAGCAACCTTGTCCATGTCAAAATCCTCTTGATCTAAATTCAGAAAGAGGTCTTCCATTGTATATTCAGGAGGTGACTGTGCAGGAGAAGTACTGGGTTCATCAACTACTTTATCAGGAACCACTTCTAGGATAACTGATGTGTCTTGGAGAACAACATCTGGTTCTTGATTTGCTTGCTGAGTTTGCTGATGGACATAAGACAAATCAGAATCTATTACAGAAAAATCTAAAGTATTGAGGTCAGTAAGTACCTCTTGGATAATGATTGTGGCTTGCTCACTGTCCAGAGTAGAGGGTTCTTCTACTGCTGGAAGCTCCCCCTGGCTTGGATCCTTATACTTGGGGCTAGCTGGAGGCAGCTCCCGCTGGATTTCAGCTGTCTCTTGAGGAGCAGGAGACTTCTCTGCAGCCACTTCCTCTTGACTATCAGGAGTGAAAACAACTTGTTCTTCACTACCTGAACTGCTGGAGGACTCCTGTGTCACAGGAGCTATCTTCCTCTTCTTCTTTGGAGGTGAATCTTTCTTAGAAACTTGCTTCTTTGGGGTAGGTATTTCCTTAGATAGTACTCTTTCCCACCTGGAAAATATCCTCATATCCATCCTTCTCATATGGTTGATCTTGCTACCAGCAGCATTGCTCATTACCTCTGGTATTGTACCAGCCAGGTAGAGACTAAGTATTCTGCCCAGATTGGGCTTCTTCAGACTCTCCTTAATTTTCTCATACATAACCATGGACCAGTCTGTTTTTAGGTTGAAGATAATTCTGGTCATAACACTGAACATGGAGGCTGACACCCTGTCATGCCCTCCAGTCTTGCTGAGTAGAACTTTGCCTACAATTTCAGACAGAAATTTTCCTTGGTTATTCATTCCTTTTCTGTTAAATACAGATCCTATCTTCATCTTAGGATCTAGGCCACACCAACTTAGGGCTTCCTTGGTCTTGGATGTAGAAACTTCATCTTCTGCTTGAATTTTAGGTAGCTGAAGTACCTTTCTCAGAGTTTTGGGTGAAATCTTGACCTTGGTTCCATGTATTCTTGATTTGATTCTGTAACCTGAGTCATCTACTACAGCTCCAGTAAGGAATTCAAGAACTTCCTTCTTCCATATTTTGGTTGGTTCGGAAACCAAGTACTCCAATCCAGAATCGGTGACTAGGGTTACCACCGATTTGATTTCTTGATCGCCATCGTCGAACGCGCCACGAACCAGTTCATAGCCTTCATTGACGTTCTCCTCGAGCTTGGGAGCCATTAGGGTTTGTAGAATTAGTCTTTAGAAAAGAGAAATGTCGACACAGTAGTTTGGTCTCGAAACTCTGAAAGCGTGTCGACACACAAAGACAGAATCCTATTTATACCTTTCTGGTTTGAAGATGAACAGGCGGGATGGATTACTAAAGATGTGTCGACACTGGCAATAAGTGTCGACACTGACTTATAATGTTTCGACACTCATGTGTCGACACAAGTTTAGTCAACAGATTTTATGTGTCGACACTTGGTTATGTGTCGACACCACACTACTCGACATGTAGTCGAGACGTTACTTAGAAAATTCTGAGTAAAACTTAAGTGTCGACACCTCATTGGATGTGTCGACACCAACTCGACATGTGTCGACACTAACATTCTGAAGTGTCGACACCAACTTCCTAGATGTGTCGACACCATTTTCCTGAAGTGTCGACACTTACTATTCTGTGTCGACATAGACTTGTCTATGTGTCGACACCTTTTTACTTAGCCAATTTTTAGTTCTGTAAACTTAGTCTAAGTTTATCATACCTAGTTCAATTTTGAACCTATTGAACTTAGCTTCTTCTAAGGGCTTAGTAAACATATCAGCTATCTGATTATCAGTTTTAACATATTCAAGTGCAATATCATTTCTTTCTACATGCTCCTTAAGAAAGTGATATTTAATCTCAATATGTTTTATTCTACTATGAGATACAGGGTTGTTAGCTATTGAAATAGCACTTGTAGAATCACAGTAAAGTGGATTTCTACTTACCTGAAATCCATAGTCCACTAGCTGATGTTGAATCCATAGAAGTTGAGCACAGCAACTTCCTGCAGCTACATATTCTGACTCAGCTGTGGAGATAGCCACACTGGTTTGCTTCTTACTACTCCATGAAATGAGTCTTCCACCTAGGAATTGACAGGATCCAGTAGTGCTCTTTCTATCTTCTTTGCATCCTGCAAAGTCTGCATCTGAATAGCCTGTTAGATCAAAATCTCCATTCCTAGGGTACCAGAGGCCTAGATAAGGTGTGCCCTTTAGATATCTCAAAATCCTTTTGACTGCAGTCAAATGAGACTCTTTAGGGCAGGCTTGATACCTAGCACAAACACATGTAGCATACATGATGTCAGGTCTACTAGCAATCAAGTATAAAAGGGAGCCAACTATCCCTCTATACAAGGTTTCATCTACAGGTTTCCCTGCATCATCCTTGCTAAGAGACATACTTGACCCCATAGGAGTCTTCATGGTACTGGATGAATCCATACCATACTTCCTTATGAGTTCTAGGGTGAACTTGGACTGACATATGGATAGACCACTTTCAGTCTGTTTAACTTGGAGACCCAAGAAAAACTTCAGTTCTCCCATACTACTCATCTCAAATTGACCTTGCATAAGTTTTGCAAACTTTTTGCAAAGGCTGCTTTCAGTAGACCCAAATATAATGTCATCTACATATATTTGGACTAGTATGACTTTGCCTCTAGATTCCCTAAGGAATAGAGTCTTATCTATTTTCCCCCTTGTGAACTTATTCTCAATGAGGAAACTAGATAGGGTTTCATACCAAGCTCTAGGAGCTTGCTTTAACCCATACAATGCTTTCCTAAGTCTATAGACATGATGTGGAAGAGTAGGATCAACAAAACCTGAAGGCTGCTCCACATATACTTCTTCCTTTAGATTACCATTTAGGAATGCTGACTTCACATCCATTTGGTATACCTTGAATCCTTGATAGGTTGCATAGGCCAAGAACATCCTTATGGCTTCCAGTCTGGCTACTGGAGCAAAGGTTTGATCAAAATCAATACCTTCTTCTTGCCTATAACCTTTAGCAACCAATCTTGCTTTATTCTTAATGATGACTCCTTGTTCATCTAACTTATTCCTGTAGATCCACTTTGTTCCTATCACATTGTGATCTTTAGGTTTAGGAACCAGGTCCCAAACCTTGCACCTTTTGAACTGATTAAGCTCTTCCTGCATTGCTTCAGTCCACTGTGGATCTTGTATAGCTTCTTCAAATTTCTTTGGTTCTATTTGAGACAGAAAACTTGAATATACTACAACATTCTGATTTCTGCTCCTTGTCTGAACACCTTGTCTTGGATCTCCAATAATCAGCTCTACTGGATGATCTCTTAGATGCCTGTTGGCTGGAGGCATCCTTACTTCTGGTTGAACTTCTTCAGCATCTTCATCAAGCTGAGTTCCTTGTACTTCTTCAGCTCCTGGTACATGTAGTTCTCCCCCTGGACATAAGCCATCTTCTTCTACTTGCTGTCTTGCAGCAGGTACATCTTCTATGGTTAGCTTGTCCATCTTCTTAGTAAGACCTGTGGGGCTGCACACACTACTAGACAACTCATTGTTAATAAGTTTTGTCTCATCAAAAACTACATGCACAGACTCCTCTACAACTTGTGTAGTCAAGTTGTAGACTCTATAAGCCTTACTATTATTGCTGTACCCAACAAACACTCCCTCTTGGGACTTGGCAGCAAACTTAGTTAAGTAAGACTTCCCATTGTTAAGTATGAAGCATTTGCAACCAAAAATCCTGAAATAGGATAGGTTTGGTTTCCTGCCTTTCACAACTTCATAGGGGGTCTTATTTAACCTTTTAGTGATGGTAGCCCTATTTATCACATGGCATGCAGTGTTAACTGCTTCAGCCCAGAAATACTCTGGCAGTGATGAATCACTTAATAGGGTCCTACCTGCCTCTATCAAGGTCCTATTCTTCCTTTCAGCAATGCCATTTTGCTGAGGTGTTCTAGGTGAAGAAAATTCTTGAAATATCCCAAAGTCTTCACATAGTCTTGTCATGCTATCAGACTGAAATTCAGTGCCATGGTCACTTCTAATTTTGACCACTGTACTGTTTAGTTCATTCTGTATTTGCTTGACAAAGTTATGGAAAACACTAGGTGTTTCAGATTTCTGTCTTAAGAAGAACACCCAGGAAAACCTTGAGTAGTCATCTACAACTACAAAGGTGTAGACCTTCCTTCCTAAGCTGTGAACTGGCATTGGACCAAAGAGATCCATATGCAAGAGGTATAAGCACCTCACAGCATCTTTGTTTTCAATGCTCCTAAAGGTGGATTTAGTCTGCTTGCCCTTTTGACAAGCTGAGCAAATGCCATCTTTAACACACTTAACTTGAGGACCATTCCTCACTAACTCTTTGCTAAAGAGTTTGCTAATAGTCTTGTAATTAAGATGGGCAAGCCTCTTGTGCCATTTGACACATTGAGAGACTGTCTCATCAGCTACAAGACAAACTGGAGAACTATTGTTCTCAACCATAATGTCTAGACAATAGACATTTCTCTTCCTATAACCTGTCAAAATGATCTCTTGATCACTTGACCTCTTGATATGACAACCATCTTTAACAAATGAGATGTCATACCCTACATCACTTAATTGACTTATACTTATAAGGTTGTGTTTCAACCCTTTAACATAAGCCACATGAGTAATGGTAACTAAGTTTGAGGAAATGTTACCAAACCCTTTGATGATTCCTTTTTCAGAACCACCAAAGGTCACCTTTGGACCATTTTTGATTGGAATGAAATCCTTCAGTAGTCCCCTAGTTCCAGTCATGTGTCTGGAACATCCACTGTCCAAGTACCATGTAGGGGTATGGCCACTTGGACTTACCTGCAAGACAAATTACTTAACCTTAGAACCCAATAGTTTCTTGGGTCCTTGGTAACTGTTAGTTTGCAACTTAACAAAACTACCTATTGGCTTTCCACCAGGTAGCTTGCTACTCCCATTGGCACTTGCATTGTGCCAACAGTCCAAGGCAAAGTGGCCAACTTTGCCACAGCACCAGCATTCAAACTTGTTGTACCTTTGCTTAGGTACAGACTTGGTTGTCTTGACTACAGCAGGCTTATTGAATGTTGGGGCTTTGCCCTTGGACTTGGACTGATCCTGAACAGTCCTAGCTGGTTTAATAAAACCCAATCCAGCCTTTCCTTTATGATGAACAAATTCATCAATCAAGGGTAGCACTGATTTAGGTTTTGAAAACCTAAGCAACTAGCTCTCTTTCCTTCTGAAGATTGATCTCCAGTCTCTTAATTTGATCATTTTTATAGGTGATAGTTCCCATCTGAATCACAGTAATGTGTTTCAGCCTGGCTACCTCATTGAGCTTTTGATCAAATTTCTTCTCAAAATCTGTTGCAGCTGCCTTGAGATCAGCAATCTCCTTTGCCTGACTTTTGGCTAGGGTCTTGCTTTTCTTATAGGCTTGCAACAGTACTTTATATTCATCTAAGAGCTGATGAATATCTCCCTCAGATTCAGAAACACTTCCATCACTTGATGAAGATGAATCTGACTCTGAACTAGAACTGGAATCTGAACTTTGAGTTGGACTTTGTACCTGACTAGGTCCTGGCTGCTCCAGGATTTTGGTACTTTCAGTCAATGCCATCAGTACTTGGCACTGACACTCTTCTTGTTCATAGATTGATTCCATGATCTGCATAAACTCTTCTTCTTCTTCAGCAAATAGCCCTATGTAGGCTTCAGCATCTGTCTCAGTGTCTGAAGAAGAAATGTCTGAAAGAGTCTTCTCATTCTTTGCAACAAAGGACTTCTCCTTCTTTGCTTTGAAGTGAGTCTTCTTTTTGTCACTGGATTCTTTTCTTCTCTCAGGACAATCTGCAATAACATGACCCTGTCTATTGCAGCAGTAACACACTATCTTAGACCCAGTTGCCTTGCTAGTCTTTGTCTTTTTCTTGTCCTTCTTTGAAGGCTTCTTCTCCTGATACTGGACTTCTTTCCCTTTGGAAAATGAAGGTCTGGACCTCCACTGTTTCTTCTTCAGGAATTTCTGAAAATGTCTGGTGAATGCAGCAAAGTCTTCATCACTTTCACTGCTTGTAGACTTTGTGCTAACAGACTCATCAGATTCTGATTCAACTACCTCTGGAGGAGGAGTTGATGACTTAGTCCTGCCCTTTCTAGGTACTTCTGACTTGAAGGCAACAGTCCTTTCCCTGTGCTCAGTCCTTGTTGATTTTTCCTCCTCTTTTCTCACTGACAGCTGCATCTCATAAGACAACAACTTGACAAACAGTGTGGGAGGAGGAATTTCTCCCAACTTTGCCATTTCTCTGATGGCATAGATCTTGGTGTCCCAATCTTTGGTTAGGGACCTTAAGAACTTATCATTCAATTCATAGTTAGTGAACTCTCTTCCATAGGACATGAGTTCATTAACAATTCTATAGAACTTCTTGTAGCATTCAGTGATGCTATCTTCTCTTCCTTGCCTAAAGCTCTCATACTCTTGATTAAGCAAAGACTTCCTATCTTGCCTAACTTCTTCAGAACCTTCCATATAGACAATGAGAGTATCCCACATCTCTTTTGCTGTTTTACAGTGAATTAAGTTCTGAAAAGTGGCATCATCAATGGCACTTACTATAATGTTTTGTGCCCTCTTGTCCATAGTGGCTAGGATAATTTCAACCTTAGTCATCTCAGAGAAATCCTTTGGAGTTCTCTGTGTAGCATCCAATACTGAAACCTTCATGGACACATATGGCCCCTCTTTGACTGTGATGTAGATTCTAGGGTCAGAGGCCTCCATAAATAGCCTAACCCTTTCTTTCCAGATCCCAAAGATCTCTTTTCTGCATATGGGCAGTTTCATTGAACCCAATTCCTTGTGATTCTCTGAAGAACCCATGTTTCTTGATTTTCTTGAAACTGTGTTCTGACTTACACTGAATCTGCCAAACTGGATCTCCTCAGACAGTTAGTCCTTTTTGAGGAACCTGCCTCTGATACCACTTGAAAGATATGGTACCTAAACACCTAGAGGGGGGGGGGGGGGTGAATAGGTGACCTAAACCTTTTTGAAACTTTGTTGGCAGCAAAACAGTTATCTCACAGATTTCTACAGCTAACAGCAATAACAAAATATAAACTGCTAATCCACAGCACAGCACAGCACAGCAGACACACAAATTTATAGTGGTTCCCCAATCTTTGGGTACATCCACTTTCCCCCTTCGCCTATCTAGCAGTGTACTAGATTCGGCCAAACTTCTCCACTATCTCAGAACCCAACTAGGTTCCTACACCTCAGGCCCAAAGCCTTACACTCAGCCACCAAGGCCTACACTCAGCCACCCAGGCCTACACTCAGCCAATTAAGGCCTACACTCAGCCAATTAAGGCCTACACTCAGAGTTCTTCAACTCCTACACTCAGGCAACCAAGCCCTACCCTCAGCCTTTATAATATAGGCTTACAATTCACTCAGATCCAATGGATCCTACAAGTTAAAATTGAATTACAATAACTAACTCTACAACTCAGAAAATAAGAGAGGAGTTGAGAGTTTCTTGAAGAGTTCTTGGAAGAACTCAGCTAGATCCAAACTGACTTAGCTTCCTTCAAAGCTTCTTGAGTAGAACTGAATTAGTCTGAATCCTCTGCAGTTGATCCTTGACCTCTGCTTCTTGAGATCCAGATGATTCTGAATCCTTCTTCTCAGCCTTAGTTCCAAAGACTGAATTCTTGATTGGAGCTCTCTCTCTCCAACTTCTTAGATCTGCAGTTGGACTGCCAGATCTTCTTGTGTTGATACTCTGTGTACCACTTTTCTGATTACTTGAATAATCTGATCAATTACTTCAAATAGCTTCAACAACAGTTTCTGTAAACTGTGAGTGCCTATTTATAGGCATTCTTCATGGTAACCGGCTGGTCCGGTTCATAACAGACTTCTGACTTCCCTGACAGTTGCTGTAAACCGGCTGGAACGGCAGCTGTCATGTCATCCAGTCAATTCTTGAAATTCTCTAACTGTCAGATAGTGTCGAGACTTTCTGTTCTTAAGTGTCGACACTTATAGACCAAGTGTCGACACATGTTGTGTAAGTGTCGACACAAGTCTACAAGGTGTCGACACAACTCCTTGTATGTCTCGACACAGATTCTTCTTCAAGTGTCGACACTGAAATTAAGTGTCGACACAAGTACTTGATCTTCTGTAACTTGTTGAATTCTTCTAAGTGTCGACACATCTCCTTTGTGTCGACACATCTTCATGTGTTGAAACTGTCAAGTGTCGACACTGCTTCTTGGTGTCGACACAAGTCTTCAATTTTGTTTCTTCAGCTGAGTGTCGACACATTCCCTTAGTGTCGACACTTGTACTTAGAATATTTTGTAAACTTTTCTGTTCTTTGCTAAGTGTCGACACAGCTCCTTGTGTCGACACTTTCTTCAAGTGTAGAGTCTTCAACTAAGTGTCGACACATTGTGCTGGGTGTCGACACTTTCTTCAAGTGTTGACTCTTCTGATTGTGTGTCGACACAATGTGCTGAGTGTCGACACATACTTCAAGTGTTGACTCCTTTGAGTGTGTGTCGACACATTGTGCTGAGTGTCGACACATTCTTCATATGTTGACTCTGCTGATTGAGTGTCGACACATTGTGTTGAGTGTCGACACTTGTCCTTAGTCTCTGCAGAATTTTGCTGAGTGTCGACACAACTCCAAGTGTCGACACTTTCTGATGTAGACTCAGCTCTTCTAGGTGTCGACACTTCTGCTAAGTGTCGACACAGCTTTTCTGCATTCTTCTTCACTGAGTGTCGACACAGCTCCAAGTGTCGACACTTTCTGTCTGGTGTCGACTCTTCTTCTCAGGTGTCGACACAATTACTCCAAGTGTCGACACTGCTTGTCTGGGTGTCGACACAAGCTTTCTCAAGTGTCGACACTTTCCCTCTGGGTGTCGACACATGGACTTAGAAACTTTTAGCTTCAGTCCAGTGAATACCTAACCTGCACAAGTAACTCAAACAAACATCAAATACATTATGATGTATATCATTGAGTTAGGTGAGGCTTCTTCAAATCAGGTACATTTGACCAATGTACCCAACAGAGACCAATGTACTCAATAGTATCTAACTGCTACTGGAAGGTGTCTGTCATCACTTAGTACTGCATGAGGATTAGGGTGATTCTCTTCCTCCCCCTGAGCTATTGCAGTATCTTCTATAGGAATTTATATTTTGTCTCTAATGTCCAACTCTATGTTAGGTGATTCACTTATTTTTAGCTTCTCCATTCTAGAGTTTATAACACTTTGACTAGAGCAGTTAGAGATCTTATTACATAAAACTGAAGATTCATCAAACACTACATTAATAAATTCTTCTACAACCTGATGTTTCAAGTTGTAAATTCTTTATTCTTTGCTATGAAGACTATACCCTACAAAGATTCCTTCATAGGATTTCTCTGAGAACTTGGTAAGATAAGTTTTCCCATTGTCAAAGATATAACACTTACTTCCAAAAATTCTGAAATGGGACAGATTTGGTTTTCTGTCTTTCATTAGTTCATAGGGAGTCTTGTTGTGATACTTGTTGATCAATGCTCTATTTTGAACATAGCATGTTGTGTTTACAGGCTCAGCCCAGAAATATTCTGGGATAGATGTATCACTCAGCATTGCTCTAGTTGTCTCAATAAGAGTTCTATTTTTCCTCTCAGCAACTCCATTTTGTTGTGATGTTCTTGGAGACGAGAACTCCTGAAGGATTCCTACTTCCTTATAGAAATTTGTCATCCTTTCAAATTGAAATTCTGTACCGTGGTCACTTCTAAGTTTAACCACAGTACATCTCATCTCATTCTGAATTTGTTTGACAAAATCAGCAAGGATATCTATTGTTTCAGACTTTCTTCTTAAGAAGAACATCCAAGCAAACCTAGAGTGATCATCCACAATCACATAGGTATAAGACTTCCTTCCCAAACTAAGAACTTGTATATGACCAAATAGATCCATATGAAGTAAGTACAGACACCTCTCAGTGTCTTTGTACTGAATGCTCTTAAAGGAGACTTTTGTTTATTTGTATTTTTGACATGCAAGACATATGCCTTCTTTGGAGCATTTTAGTTGTGGACTATTTCTAACTAAGTCCAAAGAAAATAGTTTACTCATAGCCTTGTAGTTTAAGTGACTCAGCCTGTTGTGCCACTGTACACACAAAGTGTCTTTCTCACTAGCAATAAGACATACTGGTGATTGTTCATTTATACTAAGGAAATTTAGAAAATAAATGTTCCCACTCCTAGTATCTGGCAAGATGATCTCTTGATCACTTGAATTTCTTATCAAACACTTGTCACTGTGGAAGATAATTTCATATCCTATATCACAAAGCTGACTTATGCTTATCATATTGTGGTTCAATCCTTCCACATAAGCTACTTTAGTGATAGTAACTAGGCCATTAGAAATGTTATCATATCCCTTGGTGAATCCTTTATCTGACCCTCCAAAAATGACTTTTGGTCCATTCTTAACTGGAGTGTAGTCTCTTAGTAAACTACTTGATCCAGTCATATGCCTGGAACATCCACTATCCAAGTACCATATTGGCCTATTAGTGGTACTTGGCTCCACCTGCAAACACAAATTTAGTTCACCTTAGACACCCAACAAGTTTTATGGCATTGGTTCCTGTTAGGCTTTGTTGTATGAAACACAACAGACTTTCTAAATACAACTGGTTGAAATTTATATGAAGGACCTGTTGGATTATACCAACAATCTAGGGCAAAATGCCCAACCTTCCCATAACACCAACACTCAAATCTGTTGTATCTTTTCTTTGGTTGCACATTTGAAGTTGTTCTCTTGTGCAACACAGAATTCTCATCCAATTTCCATGGTAGAGGTGTAAAATTTACACCTTTACCTTTCAGATTTGAGTGAGCTACACTGATATCAGCCCCAAGAACTCCTTGGCTTCTTGGATTGATCACCTTCTGTGGTGGTTCTTGGTCTATATTGCCTTTTAACATCTGAACCTTCCAGCAAGGCTCTTTATTGACCTTGCTGGTACAGTACTCATACATCATGTGTCCAGGAACACATGATCTCAAGAATCTGTTAGAAGGCAAATACTTGACAAGTTGCCTGTCTAGACCACTTGGAATTTTATCCTTGGATACAGACTTCTTTTTTAGCTTTTTATTCTTACCATACCCTACACCACTTCTAAATGGTACAAAAAAGGTATCTATGATAGGTAGCACTGACTTAGGCTTTGAGAACTGAGTCAGGAGCTGTCTTTCCTGAGCAAGCTTTGCTTCCAGGTCTTTGACAGTCTTGACCTGTTTAATTATCACCTCTACATGGCTATCTATCTTGTTAGTTAATTCTATTAGTTTCAGTTTTTGTAAATCCAACTTTGTGTTGGCACTTATCAACTGAGAAGATACTCCTCTCAAGGAATCTAACTGTTTTGCCTGATCCTTAGCAAGCTGTTTGCTTGAAATTAAGGCCTTTAGTACCTTCACATACCTGTTGATAAGGGAGTTAAAGTCTGCTTCAATGTCTGAATCATGTTCTTTACTATTAGAGGAATATGAACATGATTCATTTTCTAATACAGAAAAAAATCTAAGGAAAAACTATTAGAGATTGATTTTACCTTAGCAGGATCTGACCAATCCTGAACTTCTACTCATGGTTGAGATTCCTCAATAGCCATCAGTCCCACAACAGCCTCCTCCTCTTCTGATTCTGATGAATCAGACTCACTGTCAGACAGTGTCAACTATCTTTTTGCCAATAGGATTTTATCAGCCTTCTTGTGTTGTCTTTCCTTCAAGTTCTCAGACTTTTTCTCCTTCCTTTTTGTTGGTCAATCAGCTATGACATGCCCTTTTCTGTTGCAACAATGGCACACTATATTAGTTTTAATATATTTATTCTGAGAAGAGCCATACTTGGCCCCAGAATTGTTCTTCCTGGGTTTCTATGGATGATTGATCTTTTTGTGAGAAGTGTCTCCTGCTAAACCCTTCCATCTTCCTTATTTTCTTCTCCTTAACATCTTCTTGAACTGTCTAGAGGAGAGAGACAGTTCATCCTTAGTTATTTCTCCTTCTATTGAGGATGATTTTGAGCACTCATAGACAATTTCTAGTTTTTCTATGAGAATTGACTTCTCTCTGACTTTTCTGGATGACTCAGCGTTTAGAGCCAAGGTCTTTTCTTTTTTGAGTGCTCTGGCTGATTCTTCTTCAGACTTTCTGAGATTAAGCTGTAACTCATGAGACAAAAGCTTTCCAAATAGAGCTTGAGGGTCTATGTTGGCTAAATTTCTCATTCCTCTTATGGCACGGTTCTTGATGTCTCATTCCTTTTTCAGGGACCTTAAGAACTTGTCATTAAGTTCATAGTTAGCAAACTTTCTGTCATAAGTCCTCAGGTTATTTACTATTCTGAAGAACTTTTCAAAACAGTCAGTCACAGAATCTTTTTTATCTTGTCTGAAATCTTCATACTGTTGATTTAGCAGAGATTTTCTATCATCTCTGACTTCTTCAGTACCTTCCATGTAAACTATCAAATACTCCCACATTTCTTTGGCTATTCTGTAGTGAATCAGATTCTGAAAAGTGGAATCATCAATTGCACTAACTATAATATTTTGGGCTCTTTTGTCCATAGAGGCCAGTATGATTTCATCCTTATCCATTTCCATGTAAGTCTTGGGTGTCTTGATGTTTACATCAAGAATTGACACTTTCATGAGAATAAATGGTCCTTCAACCACAGTAATGTATATTCTTGGATCTGCTGCCTCCATGAATAATATGACTCTTTCTTTCCAAATTCCAAAGTTTTCTTTGGAGCAGACAAAGAGCTTAATGGAATTGTTTTTCCTCTAGGCCATGATATTTCTTTCTTTACAATCCTTGGATTCTCACTAGCCTGTTATGCCCACTTTTTAGTGAACCTCCCTCTGATACCAATTGTAAATGTTTACTTTAGGATAGAAAATGACCTAGAGGGGTGTGAATAGGTCCAATTTAGTTATGGCCCCCTTTTCTTTAGTGAGAGTACTACTTTAAATCAAAATGATTAACTCAGTCAGATAATCAATATAAACAAAACAACAAATAACTAAATTAACAAAGCACAACAAATCAGCACACACAACACAATGCACACAGATTTATAGTGGTTCCCCAATTTATGGGTACATCCACTTTCTCCCTTCGCCTATCTAGCAATGAACTAGATTCGGTCAAACTCCTCTTTTCTTTACTCAGATCTTTAGATCTTACCGCTCAGAGCCCACCCGACTCTTACAACTTAGACTACACAAGTCTTGCCACTCAGATCACCAAGATCTCACACCTCAAGTTCTTCCCAAGAACTCTATCTCAGAATGAATCCTCACTCCAACTTCTCAGGCAACACCTGCCCTACACCTCAGAGAATTAACAACTTCTCCTACCTCACGCAATTCCAACCCTACCTCAGCCTTTATAACACAGGCTTACAATAACAAGAGAATAAATCACCTCCACTCAGATCGATAGATAGATCTTACAAATTGAATATAACAAAAAAATTGAATCAGAATATGTCACCCAGTATGAGATTTGAGTAACAGCTTCTTGATCTGATCTTGATGATTGCGCTTCCTTTGATTCTGACAAGATAGATCTGATCAAACCCTTCTTAGCTTTTCAAAGCTTCTTGAAGTAAAAATTAGGGTTGATCTAGGCTGGAGAGATATTGAAGATGATTCTTGATCAGACCTCTCTCCACCTTCTAAAATGTAGTTGAAGCTTTAAACTTCTGTCTTTTTAAAATTATGTTGCTTCTACTTTATTTTTTTGTTATCCTTTTTTTCTTCTTTATTTTCTGAAGACTGAATCCCTTTAAATAGGCTCTAACAAGAGTAACTGGCTGATCCAGTTAATAACTGACAGTTCTAATAGCTGTCAGTATCTCCGTCTTGATATCTGTACATAGGAAATAAATCTGCTGAAGTGTTGAGATTTGACTGTAAAATGTGTTGACACAAGTCATAGGTGTCGACACAGCTCTTGTAGTGGTGTCGACATACTTCTGAATGTGTCAGCATAGCTCTTCATCTTGTCCCGACATAGCTTGAATAGAGTGTGTCGACACAAGTCCTGAGTGTCGACATAGTTGTCTTCAGTCTTGATACAATGTGTATAGAGTGTGTCGACACTAGTCCTGACTGTCGACACAATTATCTTTAGTCTCGATACAGTGTGTAGATATAGTTTTCCTTAGTGTTGACACAACTTTTCTTTGTCTCGACACAACTTGTTCAGTGTATGTCGATAGAGTGTGTCAACACCAGTCCTGAGTGTCGACATAGTTGTCTTTAGTCTTGATACAATATGTATAGAGTGTGTTGACACTAGTCCTGAGTGTCGACACAGTTGCTTTATTGTATCATAGTGTTGACCCAAGTCTTGGGTGTCGACACAACTTTCACCTTGACTCAGCACTTCCACCTTAAGTGTGTCGACATTAGTCTTGAGTGTCTCGACACTTTGTACTTAGCTTTATTTACCTGCACATATAAACTTAACATCCATCAAATACAATAATATGAATATCATTGAGCTGAGAAGACTTTTTCAAATCAAGTACATTGAGACCAATGTACTCAACAGAGCCTAACAGCGGGTCTACTCGGGGTCGAGTGCGCCTTCTAGTTCTGCCAGCTAATGGGAGCCAGGACAGCAGGTTCTACTCGAGGTCTTGCAACCATAACCTCTTTCCCTTACCCACCCTGCCCAAGTGAACCTACGACCCTGCCAGCTATTGAGAGCCTTACAATAGGTCTACTCAGGGTCGAGTGCGCCTTCCAGCCCTGCCAGTTAATAGGAGCATGGACAGCAGGATCTACTCGGGATCTTGCAAACCAAAACCTCTTTCCCTTACCCCCCCCCCCAAGCGAGCCTAAGGCCCTGCCAGCTAGTGAGAGCCTGACAGCGGGTCTACTCGGGGCCGAGTGCATCATCCAGCCCTGCCAGCTAATGGGAGCCTGGACATCGGGATCTACTCAGGGTCTTGCAAACCATAACCTATTTCCCTTACCCCCCAAGCGAGCCTACGACCCTGCCCGCTAGTGAGAGCCTGACATCGGGTCTACTCGGGGCCGAGTGCGCCTTCCCGGCCTGCCAGCTAATGGGAGCCTGGACAGCGGGATCTACTCGGTGTCTTTCATACCACAGACACATTCCAACGTGGAGATAAACAATTTTTAGAATATTATATCATAATGAAAAAAATAATTTTACCCACCCTAAGGGTAGAAGTGTTTCTGGTTGTCGCCACTCCAAGTGTGGCCGATGGACACCCTTCCACATTCTGGTTTGGTATCCCCCGACCCCATGACCTTCTCAACTATATAGGGACCCTCCCAATTAGGATTGAGCTTTTCAACGGCCGCTGACCTTCCGACCACATCGACCTTCTTCAAAACCAGATCTCCATCTTTGAACTTGTTGCAGTATGGAGACCGGGCGGTCTGGCAGTTTGTCTGGCGGTCTGCTGGCTTCTCCCAGTGGCTTGGTAGTTGGGCTGTTGCTATTTGGTATCCGAGCGGTCTGGCGGTTTATCCCAGCGGCTTGGTAGCCGGGCTGTTGCTGTTTGGTGTCCTAGTGGTCTGACGGTTTGTCTCAGGCGACTTGAAGACTGGCGGTCTAAACATCTCCTTTGGCGGCTTATTATCTCCTTATGGTGGTTGTCGATCTGTTAGCCTATTCGTCTAACTATGCGGCTTGTTCGGTCTATTTTTAGTAAAGTCGCTTATACATATAATTATTTAGTACCACATTGCTTATTTATAATCTCTCGCATCTCCTCCATTTTATAAAAGGGAGGACATACCTTTGTAATACTTACCTTTTTGGATAATAAAAAATTTGTTACTCCAAATTTTTGGTCTACTTTTTCCTATTCGCACTTGGTATCAGAGGGACTCGATCTTTTCCTCCTGATTCTACGAGCTTCCTCTGAGCGTGTGACCTGTCCGCGCGCGTTGACCCTTCTTCTCGCGACCTGCCTTCGTGACTTGTTCCTTCCGCTTGTTTGTGCTTGTTCGTGGAGTTTCTTTCTCTCCTTGTCGTTGCCCTCTGTGTGTGCGGCCTCTCTACTTTCCCTATCTCTCTGTTCGCGACCTGTTTCTCGCATTCTCTCTTTTCCCTTTCTCACCACGATCTCTCTTTAGTCGCGAGGTTTGATCTCTGTTCGCATGGACTCTATTTGTTCGCGCGACCTCCTTACCTGTTTTTTCTTTGTGCGATCTCCTTTGTTCGCACGTCTTCTTTCCCTCTGCTTTGCTCTGCTTCTTGGTTATCGCTCTTCTAGCTACTACTGTGTTGACATCGTGACCTCTGCAGTTCTCCTCTTGTTTATCCGCTGCGGTCTTCCTCGTGTCCGCTGCGGTCTCCCTTAATCTCACAGCCTTTCTCTGGATCGTGAAGTCTCTTTTGCCTGTTTTTTGCGCGACCTTACTTCTACTCGCGCGACTTCCAATTTCTCTCTTTACTTCTAACTCCTCCTCGAGGCCGTCTACCTCCGTGATCACAACGTCAGCTAGTGCCCACGTGGTTACTCAAGGAAAATGGTTGATAGACTCTAGAGCTACTAATCACATGACCGACAATTCTCGGTGCTTTTCTCTCCTAGAAACACATGATCGGATGTCCCCATTCCTCATTGCGGATGGCTCTACTCTTCTCCTTCTGATGTTCCTACTTCTCATACCACCCCTTCTGTCCCATCTACACCTGCCGAGATTCCTCCACCTCCACCGTCTCCACCATCTCCTCCACTGTGTCCACCTCCCGAGATATCTCCCTCCTCTCCGCAGCCATCTCTCTCTACTCCCGGGCTAGCTCTCTACGCCACGGATGCCCCAAAAACTGAGGAAAACGCCGACCTGGATCTTCCCATTGCTCTTCGCAAAGGGGTACAGACGTGTACCCAACACCCGCTGGCTGCTGTTATTTCCTATGATCGTCTAACTCCTTCTTGCAGGGCATTTGCCTTGGCTATCTCTGCCACGGCCACTCCCCGCACCTACCAGGAAGCTCTTGTTGTTCCTCATTAAAAGACTGTCATGGACGAGGAAATTGCTACCCTCACTGAAACGGGTACATAAACCCTTATTCCTCCCCCTTTGGTCACTGATGTGGCTGGCTATTGTTGGGTCTTTGTTGTGAAGTTATGTCCGGACGGCAGCGCGGATTGATGCAAGGTCCGCCTAGTCACAAAAGGCTTTACTCATACTTATGGTGTTAATTACTTTGACACCTTCTCTCCCGTTGCTCATCTCGGCACCATTCAGGTTCTTCTCTCTGTGGTTGTCAACAGGGATTGGTCCATTTCCCAGCTGGATGTCAAGAATGCCTTTTGATGGCCCGACCTTTCGCTAAATAAAAGAGACCAGCCGAACTAACAATCCAACTAGGCAAGTATGCCTATCGAACTGTAGCAAGGGGACACAAATATCGTATTTAAATCCGGGAACTGTTGAGTAAACTTACTCACACGAAGACTATTATTTTATCGACGAAAATCTTAAGGTTAAGGGGAAAATTAAACACACTTAAAGAAAGGAAATAAAAAGAGAGCTGATTGGACTAAAAATAAAGAGAGTATAAAAGAAACGATTACACTGAAAGGTTGGAACGAAGAAATAGAAATGCACTCGATCAAGAATCACCTCGGCAAGAGTCGATTACAAACACGATAAATAAACCTAAGCTTAATAGGGTAAAGATCCTTGATCGTGGAGGTTCCTAAATCTTGAACACGCTTCTCTTGAAGTCATGCCCAACTGAGTTTAGGAAGGTCCGACTGACTCTCGTCTAAATCGGAGGCCTAAAGCTCGCTTTACGCGATGAACCCCACTATTGGATTTTACTCCAATCTGGGAGATTTGGACATCTGCCTCTCTCGAGGGGTGCGTACAACTCTCTTTACTCTTGAATGCTCACTTCAAACTATCGGCCTCTTGGCTAGCCTAGAATGAAAGCAAAGGTGGAGAATATATATCGATGATATACCTCCAACCCATGAAAAATCAAGAGTAAATCGAAGGCCTAAAACCTAAAAAGAAAAGGTAAATTCAAAGCATCATAACTTAATCACTCGAACCTCGGATCATGAAGATCGAGTACAAGGAGGATTAGTTACTCATGGTGAATTGGAGGAGGGGGGATGAGTAGTAAAGCATAAATAACACAAGGTGCTAAAGAGAGCAAACAACACTTTTTATATTAATCTAAAAGAGAGCTTACAACTTGGAAATGAAAATTACAAGTGCAATGAAATAAAAGACTAAGCTATCATTAACATTAAGCTACTAAAATAAACTAGAAACTAGTACAAGGAAAGCACTAAGCTAGGATTAAGAAAGACTTAAAATGAAAAAGGAGAGAAAGAACACTTAAGAAAATGCATGAAAAACTTCAGAAAACAAAAGGGCAACACCTCCTTACACACTCTAGTACTCCTCCAGAAACATGGGGAATGTGCTGAATTTATAGAAATTCAAGAGGAGATGACACGACCGGTCGACATGGCCGTGTTGGTGGCCGTGTCCCGTTCTGGTTGACTTCGGGCTCTGGTTTTGGAGAGAAATGATCATTGCAGCATCGAATCGGCGGGCACGCCCATGCTGACATGGCCGTCGACACGGCCGTGTTGGTGGTCGTGTCCTATGCAGTTGATGGGCTTTGATAGGGGCGCATTAATGACGGGTTGTATGTATTGAGGAGGTGGTGTCACGCTCGGTGACACGACCATGTTGGTGGCCGTGTCCTTCTCTGGAAAGTCATCAACTCCTGTTGACATGCCTCATGTTGACACAGCCAGCATGACACGGCCAGAGACACGGCCGTGTAGGAGGTCGTGTCCTGCTCGGGATGAACTCTGGACTTTCCTCTGGCGGTTGATTTCTTTGGGAACAAGTGACACGCCCCATGATAAGGCCGTATTGGTGGTCGTGTCAGGTCATTTTGGCTGAAAATTGAGAAAACCTGCAAAAAAGCACAAAAACATTAGTGGCATAAATAAATACAACAGGAGGGGACATACAAGCTAATAAGATAAGATTTGCACAATAAAGACCTAAACAAAACTCTAATAGCTTAAATATAAAACAAACTATCAAATTCCCCCAAGCTTAAGTTCTGCTTGCCCCCAAGCAAAAAATATAAAAACTAGATAACCATAAAATATGACTAATCAAAAAGTTCTAATTATGCCTACACAAGTACTATGCGAAATTCTAAGTAGGGAAAATGTGAAACGTGAATCTAAATCAATTATTTAGGTATGGTTTAACTTCTATAAACTTTACTTAACAAAAATAAATCATACAAAATTTTGACGAAATTCTTTAAATAGATTTAAGCAAAGCAACGAAAATGAAAAAAACACATTGAGTTGTTACTAGATCCAAGCAACGCATTATAATTATATCAATTAAATAACAAAAATCTAAGTTTAAATCCAAAACTAATACTGATTTACTTTTCTTCTTTTCTTAGTTATTAAATGAAATTCAAAATGCGTGAATCAAAAGGACTTAATAGGATCGAAGCGTTTGGTTTACGTTTATTATTAGTAGTGGAATTTAAAGATAAATAGGGAGACTTAAAATTTGTTGGGTACATTGGTCAAATGTACCTGATTTGAAGAAGCCTCACCTAACTCAATGATATACATCAGAATGTATTTGATGTTTGTTTGAGTTACTTGTGCAGGTTAGATATACACTGGACTGAAGCTGAAAATTTCTAATTCCATGTGTCGACACCCAGAGGCAAAGTGTCGACACTTGAGAAAGCTTGTGTCGACACCCAGACAAGCAGTGTCGACACTTGGAGTCATTGTGTCGACACCTGGGAAGAAGTGTCGACACCAGTCAGAATGTGTCGACACTTGGAGTTGTGTCGACACTCTGTGTAGAAGAATGCAGAAAAGCTGTGTCGACACTTGGCAGAAGTGTCGACACCTAGAAGAGCTGAGTCTACATCAGAAAGTGTCGACACTTGGAGTTGTGTCGACACTCAGCAAAATTCTGCAGAGACTAAGTACAAGTGTCGACACTCAACACAATGTGTCGACACTCAATCAGCAGAGTCAAAATATGAAGAATGTGTCGACACTCAACACAATGTGTCGACACACACTCAAAGGAGTCAACACTTGAAGATTGTGTCGACACTCAGCACAATGTGTCGACACATAACCAGAAGACTCAACACTTGAAGAAAGTGTCGACACAAGGAGCTGTGTCGACACTTAGCAAAGAACAGAAAAGTTGTAAAATATTCTAAGTACAAGTGTCGACACTAAAGGAATGTGTCGACACTCAGCTGAAGAAACAAGATTGAAGACTTGTGTCGACACCAAGAAGCAGTGTCGACACTTGACAGTTTCAACACATGAAGATGTGTCGACACAAAGGAGATGTGTCGACACTTAGAAGAATACAGATAAAGAATGAAGTGCAAGTACTTGTGTCGACACTCAATTTCAGTGTCGACACATGCAGAAGAAACTGTGTCGAGACATACAAGGAATTGTGTCGACACCTTGTAGACTTGTGTCGACACTTACACAACATGTGTCGACACTTGGTCTATAAGTGTCGACACTTAAGAACAGAAAGTCTCGACACTAACTGACAGTTAGTGAGATTTCAAGAAGTGACTGGTTGACATGACAGCTGCCAATCCAGCCGGTCTACAGCAACTGTCAAAGAAGTCAAAAGTCTGTTATAAACCGGATCAGCCGGTTACCATAAAGGAAGCCTATAAATAGGCACCCACAGTTTACAGAATGATGATGTTAAGTGGTTAAGTGGTTCACAATCATTACTTGTTGTGAGAATAATTGAAGTGGTTGATCAGATTAAATCAAGAAGTGATACATAGAGGATCAACACAAGAAGATCAGGCAGTCCAACTGCAGATCTAAGTAGTTGGAGAGAGAGAGCTCCAACCAAGGATTCAGTCTTTGGAACTAAGGCTGAGAAGAACAATTCAGAGTCATCTGGATTTCAAGAAGCAGAGATCAAGGATCAACTGCAGTAGATTCAGACTAATTCAGTTCTACTCAAGAAGCTTTGAAGAAAGCTAAGTCAGTTTGGATCAAGCTGAGTTCTTCCAAGAACTCTTCAAGAAACTCTCAACTCCTCTCATCCTTTCTGAGTTGTAGAGTTAGCATTTGTAATTTCTATTTTAAACTTGTAAGATCCATTGGATCTGAGTGATTGTAAGCCTATTTATAAAGGCTGAGGGTAGGGCTTGGTGCCTGAGTGTAGGAGTTGAAGAACTCTGAGTGTAGGCCTTTAATTGGCTGAGTGTAAGCCTTGACTGGCTGAGTGTAGGCCTGGGTGGCTGAGTGTAGGCCTTTTGGCTGAGTGTAAGGCTTTGGGCCTGAGGTAGGAACCTTGTTGGGTTCTGAGCTAGTGGAGAAGTTTGGCCGAATCTAGTACACTGCTAGATAGGCGAAGGGGGAAAGTGGATGTACCCAAAGATTGGGGAACCACTATAAAATTAGTGTGTCTTCTGTGCTGTGCTGTGCTGTGAATTGAATGCTTAATTTCTGTATTTGCTGTTAGCTGTAGTAATCAGTGAAAAACTGTTGTGCTGCCAAACAAAAGTCAAAAAAGGTTTAGGTCACCTATTCACCCCCCCCCTCTAGGTGTTTAGGTACCATATCTTTCAAGTGGTATCAGAGCGAGGTTCCTCAAAATCAGGACTAACTGTCTGAGGAGATCCAGTTTGGCAGATTCAGTATAAGTCAGGAAACAGAAAACAGTTTCAAGAAAATCAAGAACATGGGTTCTTCAGAGAATCATAAGGAGTTGGGTTCAATGAAACTACCTATATGCAGAAAAGAGATCTTTGGGATCTGGAAAGAGAGGGTTAGGCTTTTTATGGAAGCCTCTGACCCTAGGATATACATCACAGTCAAAGAAGGGCCATATGTGCCCATGAAGATTTCAGTATTGGATGCAAATCAGAGGACTCCAAAGGATTTCTCTGAAATGACCAAGGATGAGATTGTCCTAGCAACCATGGACAAAAGAGCACAGAATATAATAGTTAGTGCAATTGATGATGCCACCTTCCAGAACCTTATTCACTGTAAAACTGCAAAAGAAATGTGGGACACCCTCATTGTCTATATGGAAGGTTCTGAAGAAGTAAGGCAAGATAGGAAGTCCTTGCTTAATCAAGAATATGAGAGCTTTAGGCAAGGAAGAGGAGATAGCATCACTGAATGCTACAAGAAATTTTATAGAATTGTAAATGAACTCATGTCATATGGAAGAGAGTTCACAAACTATGAGTTGAATGATAAATTCTTAAGGTCCCTCACCAAAGACTGGGACACCAAGATCTGTGCCATCAGAGAAATGGCAAAGTTGGGAGAAATTCCTCCTCCCACACTTTTTGGCAAGTTGTTATCTTATGAGATGCAATTGTCAGTGAGAAAAGAAGAAGAAAAGTCAACAAGGACTGAATACAGGGAAAAGACTGTTGCCTTTAAGTCAGATGTACCCAGAAAGAGCAGGACCAAGTCATCAACTCCTCCTCCAGAGGTAGTTGAATCAGAATCTGAAGAGTCAGAAAGTACAAAATCTACAAGCAGTGAAAGTGATGAAGACTTTGCTGCATTCACCAGACATTTTCAGAAGTTCCTTAAGAAGAAACAGTGGAGGTCTAGACCTTCATCTTCCAAAGGGAAAGAGGTTCAGTATCAGGAAAAGAAGCCTTCAAAGAAGGACAAGAAAAGGACCAAGACTAGTAAGGCAACTGGATCCAAGATAATTTGTTACTGCTGCAATAGACAGGGCCATGTTATTGCAGACTGTCCTGAAAGAAGGAAAGAATCCAGTGACAAAAAGAAAACACACTTCAAAGGAAAGAAGGAGAAGTCCTTTGTTGCAAAGAATGAGAAGACTCTTTCAGATATGTCTTCTTCAGACACTGAGACAGATGCTGAAGCCTATATTGGGCTATTTGCTGAGAAGAAGAAGAGTTTATGCAGATCATGGAATCTATCTATGAGCAAGAAGACTGTCAAAGCCAAGGACTGATGGCTTTGACTGAAAGTACCAAAAACCTGGAGCAGCCAGGACCCAGTCAGGTACAAGGTTTAACTCAAAGTTCTGATTTCAGTTCTAGTTCAGAGTCAGATTATTCTTCATCAAGTGATGAGAATATATCTGAGTCTGAGGGAGATATTCATCAACTCCTAGATGAATATCAAGTACTATTGCAAGCCTATAAGAAAAGCAAGACCCTAGCCAAAAATTTGGCCAAGGAAATTGCTGATCTCAAGGCAGCTGCAATAGATTATGAGAAGAATTATGATCAAAAACTGAATGAAGTGGCCAGGCTGAAACACATTACTGTGATTCAGATGGGTACTATTACATTTAAGAATGATCAAATTAAGAAACTGGAGATTAATCTTCAGAAGGAGAAAGAGCTAGTAGCTAGGTTTTCAAAACCTAAATCAGTGCTACCCTTGATTGATGATTTTGTTCATCATAAAGGAAAGACTGGACTGGGATTTGTTAATCCAGCTAGGACTGTTCAGAATCAGTCCAAGTCCAAGGGCAAAGCCCCAACATTCACTAAGACTGCTGTAGTTAAGACAGCCAAGTCTGTACCTAAGCAAAGGTACAACAAATTTGAATGTTGGTGCTGTGGCAAAAGGTTGGCCACTTTGCTTTGGACTGTTGGCACAATGTTAGTGCCAAGGTAGTAACAAGATACCTGTTGGAAAGCCAGTAGGTAGCCTTGTCAAGTTGCAAACTAACAATCACCAAGGACCCAAGAAACCTTTGGGTTCTAAGGTTCATTAATTTGTTTTGCAGGAAAATCCAAGTGGCCATACCCCTACATGGTACTTGGATAGTGGATGTTCCAGACACATGACTGGAACTAGGGGACTACTGAAGGACTACATCCCAATCAAAAATGGTCCAAAGGTGACCTTTGGTGGTTCTGAAAAAGGAATCATCAAAGGGTTTGGTAACATTTCTTCTAACCTTGTTACCATTACTCAAGTGGCTTATGTTAAAGGGTTGAAACACAACCTTATAAGTATAAGTCAATTAAGTGATGTAGGGTATGACATCTCATTTGTTAAAAATGGTTGTCATATCAAGAGGTCAAGTGATCAAAAGATCATTTTGACAGGTTATAGGAAGAGAAATGTCTATTGTTTAGACATTATGGTTGAGAACAATAGTTCTCCAGTTTGTCTTGTAGCTGATGAGACAGTCTCTCAATGTGTCAAGTGGCACAAGAGGCTTGCTCATCTTAATTACAAGACTATTGGCAAACTCTTTAGTAAAGAGTTAGTGAGGAATGGTCCTCAAGTTAAGTGTGTCAAAGATGGCATTTGCTCAGCTTGTCAAAAGGGCAAGCAGACTAAATCCACCTTTAGAAGCATTGACAACAAGGATGCTGTGAGGTGTTTATACCTCTTGCATATGGATCTATTTGGTCCAATGCCAGTTCACAGCTTAGGTAGGAAGGTCTACACCTTTGTAGTTGTTGATGACTACTCAAGGTTTTCCTGGGTGTTCTTCTTAAAGCAGAAATCTGAAACACCTAGTGTCTTCCACAGTTTTGTTAAGCAAATTCAGAATGAATTGAACTGTACAGTGGTCAAAATTAGAAGTGACCATGGTACAGAGTTTCAATCTGAAAGCATGACAAAACTATGTGAAGACTATGGGATATTTCAAGAATTCTCTTCACCTAGAACACCTCAGCAAAATGGCATTGCTGAAAGGAAAAATAGAACCTTGATAGAGGCTGGTAGAACCCTATTAAGTGATTCATCACTGCCAGAATATTTCTGGGCTGAAGCAGTAAACACTGCATGCCATGTGATAAATAGGGCTACCATCACTAAAAGGTTAAACAAGACCCCCTATGAAGTAGTGAAAGGCAGGAAACCAAATCTATCCTATTTCAGGATTTTTGGTTGTAAATGCTTCATACTTAACAATGGGAAGTCTTACTTAACTAAGTTTGCTGCCAAATCCCAAGAGGGAGTGTTTGTTGGGTACAGCAGTAATAGTAAGGCTTATAGAGTCTACAACTTGACTACACAAGTTGTAGAGGAGTCTGTGCATGTAGTTTTTGATGAGACACTTCTTATTAACAATGAGTTGTCTAGTAGTGTGTGCAGCCCCACAGGTCTTTCTAAGAAGATGGACAAGCTTACCATAGAAGATGTACCTGCTGCAAGACAGCAAGTAGAAGAAGATGGCTTATGTCCAGGGGGAGAACTACATGTACCAGGAGCTGAAGAAGTTCAAGGAACTCAGCATGATGAAGATGCTGAAGAAGTACAACCAGAAGTAAGGATGCCTCCAGCCAACAGGCATCTAAGAGATCATCCAGTGGAGCTGATCATTGGAGATCCAAGACAAGGTGTTCAGACAAGGAGCAGAAATCAGAATGCTGCAGTATATTCAAGTTTTCTGTCTCAAATAGAACCAAAGAAATTTGAAGAAGCAATACAAGATCCACAGTGGACTGAAGCTATGCAGGAAGAGCTAAACCAGTTCAAGAGGTGCAAGGTTTGGGACTTAGTTCCTAAGCCTAAAGATCACAATGTGATAGGAACAAAGTGGATCTACAGAAACAAGTTAGATGAACAAGGAGTCATCATTAAGAATAAGGCAAGACTGGTTGCAAAAGGATATAGGCAAGAAGAAGGTATTGATTTTGATCAAACCTTTGCTCCAGTAGCCAGACTGGAAGCCATAAGGATGTTCTTGGCCTATGCAACCTACCAAGGATTCAAAGTATACCAAATGGATGTGAAGTCAGCATTCCTTAATGGTAATTTAAAAGAAGAAGTATATGTGGAGCAGCCTTCAGGTTTTGTTGATCCTACTCTTCCACATTATGTCTATAGACTTAGGAAAGCATTGTATGGGTTAAAGCAAGCTCCTAGAGCTTGGTATGAAACCCTATCTAGTTTCCTCATTGAGAACAAGTTCACAAGGGGGAAAATAGATAAGACTCTATTCCTTAGGGAATCTAGAGGCAAAGTAATACTTGTCCAAATATATGTAGATGACATTATATTTGGGTCTACTGAAAGTAGCCTTTGCAAAAAGTTTGCAAAGCTTATGCAAAGTCAATTTGAAATGAGTAGTATGGGAGAACTGAAGTTTTTCTTGGGTCTCCAAGTTAAACAGACTGAAAGTGGCTTGTCCATATGTCAGTCAAAGTTCACCCTAGAACTCATAAGGAAATATGGTATGGATTCCTCCAGTACCATGAAGACTCCTATGGGGTCAAGTATGTCTCTAAGCAAGGATGATGCAGGGAAACCTGTGGATGAAACCTTGTATAGAGGGATAGTTGGCTCCCTACTATACTTGACTGCAAGTAGGCCTGACATTATGTATGCTACATGTGTTTGTGCCAGGTATCAAGCCTGCCCCAAAGAATCTCACTTGACTGCAGTCAAGAGAATCTTGAGATATCTAAAGGGCACACCTTATCTAGGCCTCTGGTACCCTAGGAATGGAGATTTTGATCTAACAGGCTATTCAGATGCAGACTTTGCAGGATGCAAAGAAGATAGAAAGAGCACAACTGGATCCTGTCAATTCCTAGGTGGAAGACTCATTTCATGGAGTAGTAAGAAGCAAACCAGTGTGGCCATCTCCACAGCTGAGTCAGAATATGTAGCTGCAGGAAGTTGCTGTGCTCAACTTCTGTGGATTCAACATCAGCTAGAAGACTATGGATGTCAGGTAAGTAGAACTCCACTTTATTGTGATTCTACAAGTGCTATTTCCATAGCTAATAACCCTGTATCTCATAGTAGAACTAAACATATTGAGATAAAATATCACTTTCTTAGGGAGCATGTAGAAAGAAATGATATTGCACTTGAATATGTTAAAACAGATAATCAGATAGCTGATATGTTTACTAAGCCCTTAGAAGAAGCTAAGTTTAATAAGTTCAAAATTGAACTAGGTATGATAAACTTAGATTGAGTATACAGAACAAAAATTGGCTAAGTAAAAAGGTGTCGACACATAGACAAGTCTATGTCGACACAGAATAGTAAGTGTCGACACTTCAGGAAAATGGTGTCGACACATCTAGGAAGTTAGTGTCGACACTTCAGAATGTTAGTGTCGACACATGTCGAGTAGGTGTCGACACATCCAATAAAGTGTCGACACTTAAGTTTTACTCAGAATTTTTCTAAGTAAAGTCTCGACACATGTCGAGTATAGTGGTGTCGACACTTAACCAAGTGTCGACACATAAAATCTGTTGACTAAATTTGTGTCGACACATGAGTGTCGAGACATTATAAGTCAGTGTCGACACTTATTGACAGTGTCGACACATCATTAGAAATTCATCCCGCCTGTTCGTCTTCAAACAAGAAAGGTATAAATAGGGTTCTGTCTTTGATTGTCGACACGCTTTCAAAGTTTCGAGACCTAAACTCTTGTGTCGACATTTCTCTCATCTCAAGACTAATTCTCAAAACCCTAATGGCTCCCAAGCTGGAAGAGAACGTAAACGAAGGCTATGAGCTTGTGCGAGGCGCATTTGACGACAGCGACCAAGAAATCAAATCAGTAATAACCCTAATTGCCAATTCAGGGTTGGAGTTCTTGGTTTCAGAACCAACGAAAATATGGAAGAAGGAAGTCATTGAATTCCTTTCTGGCGCGTCTGTAGATGACTCAGGCTACAGGATTAAGTCAAGGGTGCATGGCACCAAGGTCAAGATTTCACCCAAGTCTTTAAGAAAGGTACTTCAGCTACCTAAAGTTCAAGATGAAGAGGAAGTAACTGCTTCTAAGACCAGGGAAGCTCTTACTTGGTGTGGACTGGATCCAAAGATGAAGGTGGGATCAGTCTTTAACAGAAAAGGTATGAATAATCAAGGCAAGTTCTTATCAGAAATAGTGGGCAAGGTAATACTAAGCAAGCCAGGAGGACATGACAGGGTGTCTGCCTCCATGTTTGAAGTCATGACCAGAATCATCTTCAATCTGAAAACAGACTGGTCAATGGTGGTTTATGAAAAAGTGAAGGAAAGCCTGAAGAAGCCCAATCTGGGCAGGATACTAAGTCTCTACCTGGCTGGATCAATTCCAGAGGTAATGAGCACTGCTGCAGGAACTAAGATCAATCATATGAGGAAGATGGACTCAAGAATATTCTCTAGATGGGAAAGGGTGCTGGTGTCAAAGGAATTGACCACCCCTGAAAAGCAAGCTTCTAAGAAAGACTCTCCTCCCAGGAAGAAGAGGAAGACTGCTGCTGTGCCTCAAGAGTCCTCCAGCAGCTCAGGCAGTGAAGAACATGTGGTCTTCACTCCTGAAAGTCCAGTTGATGTGGCTGCAGAGAAGACACCTGCTCCTCAGGAGGCAGCTGACATCCAGGGGGAGCTTCCAGGTGTAGCAGAACCATCTACACTGGAGAGTGAACAAGCCACCCTCCTCATTCAAGAGGTACTTGTTGATCTTAATACTTTGAATTTTTCTAGAACAAATTCTGATTTGTCTGATGACCATCAGCCAACTCAGCAAGCACACCAAGAACCAGATGTTGTTCTTCCAGACACATCTGTTGTGATACCTGATAAAGTGGTTGAAGAACCAAGTACATCTCCTGCACAATCTCCACCAGAATATACCATGGAAGATCTATTTCTGAATTTAGAACAGGATGATTTTGATATGGAAAAGAATGATGCTGATACAGTAAAGAATGCTGCTGGTGAGGGGGAGAACATAGAAGTTGTGGAAGAGCCTATAAGGCTAGATACTGAGAAGGCACAAGATGTGCATACTGAAAAACAATCCAGCCCTAAGGATAGGGTGGATATAGCCAGTACATCAGACTCTGAAGATGATGAAGCTGAGCAAGCTAAGAAAAAGAAGTTCTTTGTTTTCAAAAGAAGAAGCCAGAGCTATAAGAAGGCTCTCCAAACAGTTGCTCAACATTCCTTAGTTCAACAAGCTCCATCCACTGATTACAGTGCTCTATTGCTTGCCTTGCAAATCAAGATGGATGAACAAAGGAAAGCTTTAGAAACTTATGTTGATGAAGGGCACAAAGCACTACAATCTGATCTGGGCCAGGAAATCAAGTCAATAAGGTTTGAAATGAACCTTAATAAAAGGGAAATGACTGATTGTTTTACCAAGGGTGCTCATGCAGTAGTCTATCTGGCTAAACATCAAGAAACCATCAAAGAGAAAGTGGATGATATAGCACTAAAGCAAGGCTATGTGCTGGAGAATCAGTTAAGGATGAATGATAATTTGACTGCATCTCACAATGCAATAGTCACAGAACTCAAGAATAAATCAGATGAACCTTCCACTTCCTCTGCTGCTGCCAAAGCTGATTTTGATAAACTCTTTCAAGCAGAGATTGCTGCTGTACAGACTGCCATAAAAAATTCCCAGAAGGTCATTTCAGAACAGCTTACAAAGCTTAGACCTTTCTTCAAAGAGGGCATAAGGTATTTGGATAGCCAAATAAGGTTTCAGAAAGATGATGTGAGAGATCATGTAGCCCAAGAAGTCATAAAGGGGGAGAGAGTGTTAGTCAAGGCCAGTTCTGAGCATGCCAAATGGATTTCAAATTCAATCAGGGCTACACTTGGATATCCTCCCCTGTGTGATGACAATGAAGTAGCTGAATCTGGTATTCAAGGAACATATCTTGGAGGTGAGCAACAAGCAGTGGCTGATGTAATCTATCCACCTCCAGACTTTGACATGATTCATGCAGATATAAGCACAATGTATAGTCCACCTGCTGGCAAGCCTAATATTATTCTGGAAAAGGTTGTTCAACCTATCACAGCTGCAATGCAAGAGGCTTTGGACAAGGAAGAAGAAACTAGGCTGTCAAAGAAGAAGTTTAGGGAAATTGCTGAGCAAAAGCCAGATTTTGAACAGTGGAGCCCTACTTCTAGGAACATAATTCTTACAGCCTGGAAAGCAGCCAAGGGCAATGCCCATGAGAGGAACAAGTGGTTCTCAGAGGCTGAATGGAGAAAGCATGAGAGTAGGCAGGAAGCGATTGTCCAATATAGAAGGAAGGCTAAGTTAGGAAAGCTACCTCCAACAGCTGTGGAGCCTAGCAAGTACTTTCCTAAGCCCTATCATTATTTTGAAAGACAAAAGATCAAGGCTGAAGAACAGAAGAAGAAGGACTCTAAAGGGAAGAAGACTGCTGAAGCTGAGCCTGCTGCTGCTGCTGCTGTGAAAGCTCAAGTTAAAGCTGGAAAAGGCATTGTTATTAAAGAACCTGATCAGCACTAGATTAGGAATTAACTTGATGCTTGTTGTAATCTGTTGAGTGAAAAACATTGTAATACTTCATTGAAAATGTATAAGGAACATTATTGGAACAGTATATGATAAATATAGTATGAATGTTCTGAAATATGTGTGTTTCTTAATTGTTCTGCAATGTTTAATAAGTATACATGTGTGCTTTATTACATGTTCAAGTTTACCCTGTTGTCATTTATATGTTTTACATCATTTTGTAATTTTTAATTATGAGTGGTGTATATCATTGACTAAGGGTTATGACTTCTCCAAATAGGGGGAGATTGTTGGGTACATTGGTCAAATGTACCTGATTTGAAGAAGCCTCACCTAACTCAATGATATACATCAGAATGTATTTGATGTTTGTTTGAGTTACTTGTGCAGGTTAGATATACACTGGACTGAAGCTGAAAATTTCTAAGTCCATGTGTCGACACCCAGAGGCAAAGTGTCGACACTTGAGAAAGCTTGTGTCGACACCCAGACAAGCAGTGTCGACACTTGGAGTCATTGTGTCGACACCTGGGAAGAAGTGTCGACACCAGTCAGAATGTGTCGACACTTGGAGTTGTGTCGACACTCTGTGTAGAAGAATGCAGAAAAGCTGTGTCGACACTTGGCAGAAGTGTCGACACCTAGAAGAGCTGAGTCTACATCAGAAAGTGTCGACACTTGGAGTTGTGTCGACACTCAGCAAAATTCTGCAGAGACTAAGTACAAGTGTCGACACTCAACACAATGTGTCGACACTCAATCAGCAGAGTCAAAATATGAAGAATGTGTCGACACTCAACACAATGTGTCGACACACACTCAAAGGAGTCAACACTTGAAGATTGTGTCGACACTCAGCACAATGTGTCGACACATAACCAGAAGACTCAACACTTGAAGAAAGTGTCGACACAAGGAGCTGTGTCGACACTTGGCAAAGAACAGAAAAGTTGTAAAATATTCTAAGTACAAGTGTCGACACTAAAGGAATGTGTCGACACTCAGCTGAAGAAACAAGATTGAAGACTTGTGTCGACACCAAGAAGCAGTGTCGACACTTGACAGTTTCAACACATGAAGATGTGTCGACACAAAGGAGATGTGTCGACACTTAGAAGAATACAGATAAAGAATGAAGTGCAAGTACTTGTGTCGACACTCAATTTCAGTGTCGACACATGCAGAAGAAACTGTGTCGAGACATACAAGGAATTGTGTCGACACCTTGTAGACTTGTGTCGACACTTACACAACATGTGTCGACACTTGGTCTATAAGTGTCGACACTTAAGAACAGAAAGTCTCGACACTAACTGACAGTTAGTGAGATTTCAAGAAGTGACTGGTTGACATGACAGCTGCCAATCCAGCCGGTCTACAGCAACTGTCAAAGAAGTCAAAAGTCTGTTATAAACCGGATCAGCCGGTTACCATAAAGGAAGCCTATAAATAGGCACCCACAGTTTACAGAATGATGATGTTAAGTGGTTAAGTGGTTCACAATCATTACTTGTTGTGAGAATAATTGAAGTGGTTGATCAGATTAAATCAAGAAGTGATACATAGAGGATCAACACAAGAAGATCAGGCAGTCCAACTGCAGATCTAAGTAGTTGGAGAGAGAGAGCTCCAACCAAGGATTCAGTCTTTGGAACTAAGGCTGAGAAGAACAATTCAGAGTCATCTGGATTTCAAGAAGCAGAGATCAAGGATCAACTGCAGTAGATTCAGACTAATTCAGTTCTACTCAAGAAGCTTTGAAGAAAGCTAAGTCAGTTTGGATCAAGCTGAGTTCTTCCAAGAACTCTTCAAGAAACTCTCAACTCCTCTCATCCTTTCTGAGTTGTAGATTTAGCATTTGTAATTTCTATTTTAAACTTGTAAGATCCATTGGATCTGAGTGATTGTAAGCCTATTCTATAAAGGCTGAGGGTAGGGCTTGGTGCCTGAGTGTAGGAGTTGAAGAACTCTGAGTGTAGGCCTTTAATTGGCTGAGTGTAAGCCTTGACTGGCTGAGTGTAGGCCTGGGTGGCTGAGTGTAGGCCTTTTGGCTGAGTGTAAGGCTTTGGGCCTGAGGTAGGAACCTTGTTGGGTTCTGAGCTAGTGGAGAAGTTTGGCCGAATCTAGTACACTGCTAGATAGGCGAAGGGGGAAAGTGGATGTACCCAAAGATTGGGGAACCACTATAAAATTAGTGTGTCTTCTGTGCTGTGCTGTGCTGTGAATTGAATGCTTAATTTCTGTATTTGCTGTTAGCTGTAGTAATCAGTGAAAAACTGTTGTGCTGCCAAACAAAAGTCAAAAAAGGTTTAGGTCACCTATTCACCCCCCCTCTAGGTGTTTAGGTACCATATCTTTCAAAATCACACTAAACCAAACAAAGAGTTTCAAAAAATTTCATTTTAAACAAAATATTTTTCTTTCTTTTTTCTTTTCCATTTTTCTTCTTTTTTTTCTTGTTCAAAACAAAGGCCATAAATATTTTTATTTTCATTTTGAATTGTCCAAACAAAAACAAACATTTCTTTTGAGCATACTTTTTTCAAAAACTTCTCCAAAAATATCACAAAATAACCTATCATAATCATGAAAATTCTTTATGAAGCATAAAAAAGCAAGTGTGATTAGATAGGTAGGAAATTTTGGCTTTGGTGAAAATGACATGAAAAGAGGAGCTATCAAATGAAATTAGAAAAAATGCTCAAAAACGGCTAACTAGTGATGAAAGTTTTTAGGTTGGCATGAAAGCTCAAACGAAAATAAAAACGGCCTAAATCATTTTCACGCTTTTAAATTTATTTAAAACATAGATTTGAAAAATTTCAAAAAACAAGTCCTAGATAATAAAAGAAGACTGATGAAATTATCTTGAAAATAGAAATAATAGGTGACTTGGATCGTTCACATCTACTACGTTATTCAAAGTTGACCTTTCAAAAATTATCTAAAAATGAAAAGGAAAATAGTGGATGATGAATTTTTGAGAAAGTAAAGAAAATAAAGAACGAAAAACCATAATAGAAATGCGAGTTTTAGAAAAATATTTCACCTTAACATGCTACCGTGAATTAGAAACATAGCAAGACCAATATTTTACTTGTGAAATATAATTAAAAAGATTGATTAGAAAAATTTTAATTAGCTAAATATCAGATTTTGAGAAAAACAAAACAAAAACAAGGGGTACTATTGAAATACCAAAATGTCTAAACTATTAAAGTAAAAAAACAAAAAAACATATATATATTTTTATTTTGAAATATTCTCTTTTTTTGGATTTTGGAAATATTTTCTTTTTTTTTGGAATTTTAAGATATTCATTTTTTTGGATTTTTGAAAAATATTCACAAAAAATAAAAAAATATTCACAAATAGCAAAAAGAAGGAGGAAGTCCTCCCCCAAGCTTAAAATGGACATTGTACTCAATGGAGAAGGAGGTTAGAGAGAGAGAAAGTGAAAGTACAGAATTGAAAAATAGGATTGAAAAACAGGTACTTTCCCGGATTTATTTGCTGTGAAAGCTGAGTGATGTCGCTCCCCCATGCTTGCGCTTTGGATCTTCATGAAATGTCTTCTTTGGACTTTGTGATGGATACAACAGTATTGGAGCAGGCGATCGCAGAAGCTTCAGCTTGTCGGAGCCGTCCGGGGCAAAAATTTTAAAATAAAGAAAACAGAAAAAGATAACTTGGGTTGCCTCCCAAGAGCACCCTTTGTTTAAATCGTCGTTTGAGCTCGACGCAACAAAATAATATTGTCCAAAAATATTGTCTAAAACAAAGTTCAAAGAAATAGTTCAAAGTTTTAATAAAAATAAAACAAAATTCCAAACTAATCAAAAGTTAGATCATGAAGGATAGAGTTAACACAGTTAGGAATGACATCATCACAGAAATACAGTTTAAGACGCTGACCATTCACTTTGAAATTACCCTTATCAGGGTGAGAAATCAAAACAGTACCATAAGGAAAAAACTTCTAAAACAGTAAAGGGCCCAGACCAACGTGATTTTAACTTACGCGCAAATAAACATAAACGCGAGTTATACAAAAGAACTTGGTCACCCGACTTAAAGGTTTTTGGGTGCCTAAGGTGTTTATCGTGCAAACGCTTCGTCCGCTCTTTATAAAGTTTGTTATTTTCGTACGCGTAAGAGTGCCACTCGTCGAGTTCGTTGAGTTGAAATTTTCTAAAATCGCCGACAGAGTGGGGATCGAAGTTTAAAAATCTTAAGGCCCAAAAAGAGCGGTGTTCTAATTCTACGGGTAAATGACACGATTTTTCATAAACCAACCGATATGGTGTACATCCGAGGGCGGTTTTGTACGCTGTTCGATAGGCCCATAAAGCATCGTCTAATTTGGCTGACCAATCTTTTCTAGAAGTTGAAACAGTCTTTTCTAATATTCTTTTTATTTCTCTGTTCACTACTTCGACTTGTCTGTTAGTTTGAGGGTGGTAGGTAGTTGAAAGTTTATGTGTAACGCCGTATTTAGTAAGGATTTTAGAAAACTGTGTGTTAAAGAAATGAGAACCCCTATCGCTAATGATGGCGCGCTGCGTACCGAATCGAGAAAATAATTTTTTTAAGAAAGTAGCTACAACTCGGGAGTCATTCGTAGGAAGAGCTTGGGCTTCGGCCCATCGTGAAACATAATCAACGACAACTAAAATATACTTATTTCTGAAGCTAGAAGGAAGAGGACCAACAAAATCAATTCCCCATAGGTCGAAAATTTCGCACTCAAGAAAATAATTTTGTGGCATTTTATTTTGATTGGAAATGTTTCCCGACCGTTGACAACTATCACACCTACTCACAAAGTGTTGCGCGTTTTAAACAGGCTAGGCCAGTAAAAATCCGCGTAAAGCACCTTGTGAGCGGTGCGAGCAGCTTGATAGTGCCCACCAGTCGGACCTTCATGTAAGTGTTTTAAATTATCTAATCCTTCTTCGTAAGAAACAGATCACCTTATCACTTGGTCCGCACAGACTGTAAAAAGATGCAGATCCTCCCAAAAATAGTTTGCAACTCAGAAAATAATTTCTTTTTTTGTTGAGAGGAGAACTCTTTTGGGAGCACACGAGCCACTAAGTAGTTGGCAATATGTGCAAACCAAGGAGAAGGAGAAGTGCTAATTAAAAGCAGCTTCTCATCAGGAAAATAATCAATAAAAGATTTTTCATCTAGATTTTTAATAAAAGGATTATCTAGGCGTGAGAGGTGGTCGGCGGCCAAATTCTCAGCTCCTCGCTTATCTCGAATTTCTAAATCAAACTCCTGGAGGAGTAAGATCCAGCAAATAAGGCGCGGCTTGGCATCCGTTTTGGCAAGAAGATATTTGAGGGCCGAGTGGTCCGTAAAAACGATAATTTTTGAAAGTGTAATATAAGGGAGGAATATATCAAAAGCGAATACTACAGTTAGGAGCTCCTTCTTTATTGTGTAATTTTCATGTGCAGATGTGAGCGTCTTACTTGCATAATAGATGGGGTGGAAGTTTTTAGATATGCGTTGACCTAATACGACTCCCACCGCAAAACTACTTGCATTGCACATTATCTCAAAGGGAAGGTCCCACACCGGAGCTATCATAATCGGGGCATTAATTAATTTTTCTTTTATTAAATTAAAAGCAGTTAGGCAAAGGTCATCAAAAATGAATGGGGCTTCTTTTTCTAAGAGATGGGTAAGGGGTTTGGTGATCTTGGAGAAGTCCTTTGTGAAACGACGGTAAAAGCCAGCATGCCTTAGAAAAATTCTTATAGCTTTGATGTTCGTAGGCGACAACAGCTTCTCGATAACTTCTATCTTAGCAACGTCTACTTCAATACCTCTTGCAGAAATTTTATGACCCAAAACTAACCCTTCCCTCACCATAAAATGACATTTTTCCCAATTTAGGGCAAGGTTAGTTTCTTCGCATCTTTCTAAGACTCTTTCGAGGTTTTCTAAACAACTATCAAATGCGTCACCGAACACGGAGAAATCATCCATGAATACCTCCATAATGCTTTCTATGTATTTGTCAAAGATAACGAGCATACATCGCCGGAATGTTGCTGGCGCATTGCACAATCCAAACGTCATCCTTCGTTAAGCAAAGGTGTCGAAGGGACAAGTAGACGTGATTTTCTCCTGGTCATCGGGAGAGATGTGGATTTGAAAATACCCCGAGAGACCATCGAGAAAACAATAAAAGCTATGGCCGGATAATCATTCTAAAATCTGATCGATGAACGGCAAGGGAAAGTGATCCTTGCGGGTGGCATCATTTAACTTACGATAATCTATACACATTCGCCACCCCGTCACCGTCCGTGTCGGGATTAAATCATTATTTTCATTTACAACTACAGTTATCACTCCCTTCTTCGGCACTACCTGAACAGGGCTAACCCACTTACTATCTGATATAGGATAGATAATTCCTGCATCTAACAATTTCATAACCTCGCCCTTTACTATTTCTTTCACGTTCGAGTTTATACGGCGCTGAGGTTGTATGGAGTTACGCGAATTATCTTCCATTAAGATTTTATGAGTGCAGAAAGATGGACTTATGCCCTTGATATCAGAAATTTGCTAGGCAATAGCTCGGCGATGCTTACGTAAAACTAAAAGGAGTTTATCATTTTGCGCATTCGTGAGGTAGGCCGAAACTATTACTGGTAGCTTGAAGTCCTTTTCTAAGAAAGCATATCTAAGATGTTAGGGGAGTTCTTTCAATTCTAGGGTAGGGGGTTCTTCATACGAGGTTTTAGAAATTCTTTCTTTTTCAAAAACTATGTCCTCGTAGACTTTTTTTGTGTAAAATTAAAAGGGGTGGAGCCGGTGGCCATGGCGGCTTCTTGCAGCGATTCAGTTGGAAAAGTAGAGGAACAAAAATCAGAAAATTCTTTTTCAAATTCAGAGAGGCGATAGGAGGATTCTTCACTTAGGTCTAGCGATTCAGTTGGAAGAGTAGAGGAAGAACAAAAATCATAAAATTCTTTTTCAAATTCAGAGAGGCAATAGGAGGATCCATCACTTATGACATCTATAAAAAAGCAGGAGTCATCATTTGCTAGGGTGTTCTTCATAGAGGTGCTGATAAAGAAAGTTACTTTGTCATCGCCTATGCGAAGGAAGAGCTCACCATTGCTTATGTCAATGATGGCTTGGGAGATGGCAAGGAAGGGTCGGCCAAGAATCAGGGGAACCTCGACGTCTTCTTCGATGTCCAATATGACGAAGTCCACCGGGAAGATGAACTTGTCGACTTTAACTAAGACATCCTCCACTATTCCTAACGGGTACTTGACGGATCTATCAGCTAGCTGGATACTCATGCGTGTGGGGTTGAGGCTACCAACTCCTAACTTCTTAAACAACGAGAGGGGCATCCGGTTTATACTCGCACCTAAGTCTGCTAATGCGTGCTTGACAAAAAGATCACCAAAGACACATGGAATAGAAAAACTACCCGGATCACTGATCTTCTTCGACAAACCATTTGTCAAGACCGCAGAGCACTCGACGTTAAGTGTGACATGAGAAAGGTTTTATAACTTCTTCTTATTGGTCAGGAGGTCCTTAAGATACTTAGCGTACTTCGGCATCTGGGAGATCGCTTCGTGGAAGGGTAGGTTTATGTGGATTTGCTTAAACATTTCTAAGAAACGAGAGTATTGATCATCCTGACATTGTTTATTAAGTTCGGAAGGGTATGGCAGGGTTGGATTATTTTTAAAGGTGGGTGGCGGAGTGAGATCTTTTTCTAAAACAGGGGTGATAATTTCTTCAGCAGAGGGTGGAATTTTTAAAATGGGAGCAGAGCTTTGATTTTTTTAAAATAGGGGCGGAGCTTGCCTCGGGCTCTTCGCTAACCATACCGGAAACTTGCTTCCCCCTCTGAAGAGTTATAGCTTTCGCTTGCTCTCTCGGGTTGGGCTCAGTATTGGAAGGAAGAGACCCTGCGGGTCGCTCAGAAATTATTTTAGCGAGCTGTCCTACTTGATTCTCTAAACTTTTAACGCTTCCAGTTAAGGTTCTTATAGTAGCGTCATTTGTGGTGATATATTTGAAAGTAACTCCTCTAAGCTTGGAGGTTTTGGAAAGTTCTGAAGAGGTGGAGGCAGTGTAGAAAAATCATTTTGTGGTGGTGGGTGTATTGCGTTCGATGGATTACTCCACGAAAAATTCGGGTGATTTCTTAAAGCAGGATTATAACTATTTGGAAAAACAAAACCAGGAGGATGAAAATTTGCAGCAGAAAAATTATTAAAAGCATTTCTAGGCATATTATTATTAACATAATCTAATTGTTCTGGAGCAGGAGTTGCAGATTCCCATACCTGAGGGGCGGAGGCAGCAGTCATCTCCGTAATTTTTTTGCTTAATATTTCTACTTGCAGAGCTAGCTGGGAGGCGTTGTCCACTTCAAAGATACCTGTAGGTTTGTTTGGGCAGTACCTAGGCACATTCCACTGGTAGGTGTTCATGGCCATGTCCTCAAAAAGCTCAAGAGCTGCTTCCGGGGTTTTGTGGTTTAAAGTACCACCGGAAGCTGTGTCTATCATTTGCTTTGTACTTTGATTTAGCACGTTATAAAACGTCTGCACTTGTAACCATACAGGCAGCGCGTGATGTGGGCATTGCCTTAATAGTTTTTAAATCTTTCCCAGGTTTCATATAAGGTTTCAGAGTCTATTTGTCCAAAGGCAGAAATGTCGTTCCTAAGTTTTGCAGTTTTAGCTGGCGGAAAATACTTCGCCAAAAATTTTTCAGTTAATTGAGTCCAGGTTGTGATGCTATTTTTATGTAGAGTATTCAGCCACTGCTTAGCCTTAGTTCTAAGGGAGAAAGGAAATAATCTTAGCCTAATAGCATCATTTGTGACACCATTTATCTTGAAGGTGTCACAAATCTCAAGAAAGTTTGATATATGTGTGTTCGGATCTTCATCTTGAAGTCCGTCAAATTGCACATACTGCTGCACCATTTGAATTATGCTAGACTTCAGTTCGAAATTATTATTAGTTATCGCGGGGCGAACTATGCTAGATTCTGTACCCTCGATATTCGGTCGTATATAATAGGATATAGGCCATTGCACGACTTCCTCCATGTGAGGCTCTTCCATTCTTAAAGTAGAAAATATCTTGGGATCCTCAACCGGTATTTGGAGAGTAGGGCCTTGAAATCGCGATCTTCTCTGAAGAGTACACTCAATTTCATGGTCCAAGTCCAAAATAGCCGACGGATTCCCTCGGGTCATGAACTAAAAGAAGAGAAGATAAAGAAAGAGAAATAAAAAAAACTAGAAAAAGAGTGCTAATAATTTTTTTGAAATAAATTTTTTAAAAGATAATTTAACTCTCGAACTTCCCAAGGGCTACCCCGCAAAGGGTTCGCAAGGTACTAGACAAGATAGTGGCATTTAGAGCCACATTGCCCTTTTCGAGAGAGTTAGGTGGTGTAGAAAAATTGTGATGTGGGTTTCTATTAGGAGCGGTAATATTTTTTTGGATTTTAAAATTTTTTAGAAGGAGGATGAGAAAGAGAAATGATAAAAGTAATAGGTTCGTGTTTTCAGATTATCAACAAAAGTTGTTTCCCCGGCAATGGCGCCAAAAACTTGGTGGTCCGGCCTTTCGCTTAAGAAAAGAGAGCAGCCGAACTAGCAATCCAACTAGGCAAGTATACCTATCGAACTGTAGCAAGGGGACACAAGTGTCGTATTTAAATCCGAGAACTATTGAGTAAACTTACTCACACAAAGGCTATTATTTTATCGATGGAAATCTTAGGGTTAAGGGGAAAATTAAACGCACTTAAAGAAAGGAAATAAAAAGAGAGCTGATTGCACTAAAAATAAAGAGCATAAAAGAAACTATTACACTGAAAGGTTGGAATGATGAAATAGAAATGAACTCGATCAAGAATCACCTCGGCAATAGTCGATTAAAAACACGATAAATAAACCTAAGCTTAATAGGGTAAAGTTACTTGACCGTGGAGGTTCCTAAAGCTTGAACACGCTTCTCTCGAAGTCGTGCCCAACTGAGTTTAGGAAGGTCCGACCAACTCTCCTCTAAATCGGAGGCCTAAAGCTCGCTTTACGCGGTGAACCCCACTATTTGATTTTACTCCTATCCGGGAGATTTGGACGTCTGCCTCTCTCGAGGGGTGCGTACAACTCTCTTTACTCTTGAATGCTCACTTCAAACTATCGGCCTCTCGGCTATCCCAGAGTGAAAGCAAAGGTGGAGAATATATATCGATGATATACCTCCAACCATCAAAAATCAAGAGTAAATCGAAGGCCTAAAACCTAAAAAGAAAAGATAAATTCAAAGCATCATAACTTAGTCACTCGAACCTCAGATCATTAAGATCGAGTACAAGGAGGATTAGTTACTCATGGTGAAGTGGAGGAGGGGGGATGAGTAGTAAAGCATAAAGAACACAAGGTACTAAAGAGAGCAAACAACACTTTTTTATATTTAATCTAAAAGAGAGCTTACAACTTGGAAATGAAAATTACAAGTGCAATGAAATAAAAGACTAAGCTATCATTAAGCTACTAAAAGAAACTAGAAACTAGTACAAGGAAAGGACTAAGCTAGGATTAAGAAAGACTTAAAATGAAAAAGGAGAGAAAGAACACTTTAGAAAATGCATGAAAAACTTCAGAAAACAAAAGGGCAGCACCTCCTTACACTCTCTAGTAATCCTCCAGAAACAAGGGGGAGGGGCTGAATTTATAGAAATTAATGAGGAGATGACACCGCCGGTCGACACGGCCGAGTTGGTGGCCGTGTCCCGTGCTGGTTGACTTCGGGCTCTGGTTCTGGCGGGAAATGATCATTGCGGCGTCGAATCAGCGGGCACGCCCATGCTGACATGGCCGTCGACACGGCCGTGTTGGTGGCCGTGTCCTATGCAGTTGATGGTCTTTGACGGGGGCGTATTAATGGAGGGTTGCATGCGTTGAGGAGGTGGCGACACTCCCTGCGACACGGCCATGTTGGTGGCCGTGTCCTTCTCTGGAAAGTCACCGGCTCCTATTGACACGCCTCATGTTACACGACCAGCTTGACACGGCCAGAGACACGGCCGTGTTGGAGGCCGTGCCCTGCTCGGGATGAACTCTGGACTTTCCTCTGGCAGTTGATTTCTTTGGGAACAAGTGACACGCCCCATGACATGGCCGTGTTGGTGGCCGTGTCAGGTCATTTTGGCTGAAAATTGAGAAAACCTACAAAAGAGCAGAAAAACATTAGTGGCATAAATAAATACAAGAGGAGGGGACATATAAGCTAATAAGATAAGATTTGCAAAATAAAGACCTAAACAAAACTCTAATAGCTTAAATACAAAACAAACTATCACCTTTCTCTATGTTGATCTTCAAGAGGATGTTTACATGGAACAACCTTCTGGGTATGTTGCTCAAGGGGGAGACAAGAGTATGCCGGCTGAAGAAGGTCGACTATGTCCTAAAGCAAATCCCTCGGGCTTAGTTTGACAAGTTTAGCGACATTGTTGCGGCCATTGGTTTTGCAAGAAGTTCTGTTGATCACTCCTTATTCATCTGCAAAACCTCCTCTGGTATGGTGGTTCTTGCTGTATATGTGGATGATATTCTTTTAACTGGCGATGACCAGGCTGGGGTAGCTTTGACAAAGAAACACCTCTGTCAACACCTGGTCACGAAGGATATGGGCTCCCCCAAATACTTTCTGGGGATTGAAATCTCTCAGAAGCCCAACTCTTTGGTCCTCTCCCAAACAAAAGTATGCTCTTGATTTACTAAAAGAGGCAGGGTTGACTGGTGCTAAACCTGTCTGATGTCACATAGCTACTGGAGAAGACAAAACTTGGACAGATGATTTGCCTCCTCTATCAGATACTATGTGGTACCAGTGTCTGGTTGGAAAACTCATTTATCTCATGGTGAACAGACCCGACATCTCCTGTGATGTAGGCAAGGTTAGCCAATTCGTGCAAGCTCCTAGGGAATGCCATCTATAGTGTGTCCTGAGGATTTTGGAGTATGTTAAAGTAGCAATAGGGAAAGGATTGCTTTTTCATAAGAATGGTCACTTGAGGGTTGAAGCGTACTCAGATTCGAGCTATGCTGATGACAAAGGAGACCGCAAGTCAACATCGAGCTTTTGCATATTTGTTGGAGGAAATCTTGTGAGCTGAAAGTGCAAGAAACAGTCTATTGTCTCCAGGTTTAGTGCAAAAGTGGAATATCATAGTATGACATCGACCACATGTGAGTTAAAGTGGTTACAGGCTCTCATGATTGACTTAGGAGAGGTCTACAACTATCTTCTTCCTATATTCTGCGACAACAAGGACACGATATACATCTCCAAAAATCCGGTCTTTCATGAGAGAACAAAACACATAGAAGTCGACTGTCATTTTATTCAGGAAGAGATTTTGAAGAAACAGATTTGTACTATGTTCGTCACTTCTGACAACGAGTTTGCAGATATCTTCACCAAGTCGGTGTCCGCATCCTTATTTCACATTTGTGACAAGTTGGGCATGATTGATATCTATGCTCCAACTTGAGGGGGAGTGTTGTAGTATGGAGACTGGGCGGTCTGGAGATTTGTCTGGCGGTCTGGCGGCTTCTTCCAGTGGCTTGGTAGCCTAGTTGTTGCTGTTTGGTGTCCGAGCGGTATGACGGTTTGTCCCAGAGGCTTGGTAGCTGGGTTGTTGTTGTTTAGTGTCATAGCGGTCTGGCGGTTTATCTTAGGCAACTTGAAGACTGGCGGTCTAAACATCTCCTTTGACGGCTTGTTATCTCCTTCTGGTGGTTGTCGAGCGGTTAACCTATTCGTCTAACTGTGCGGATTGTTCGGTCTATTTTTTGTAAAGCCGTTTATACCTGTAATTATTTAGTCTCACATTGCTTATTTGTAATCTCTCTCTTCTTCTCCATTCTATAAAAAGGAGGTCATATCTTTGTAATACTTACCTTTTTGGATAATAAAAATTTGTTACTCCAAATTTTCGGTCTACTTTTTCCTGCTCGCACTGAACTACTTTATTCTAATATGCTTATCGAAGTACTTGGTCAACCTTCGTTTAATCTCCTCCTGCCTTACGGCGGCCACGTCGCGGAGTTCCTCTATCTTGTCCTGCGAGAGCCGCAACTCCCCTTCCTTTTCTTCCATCCATTCCCCGTCTCCTTTTCCAGCGGTCGCAACTCGCGGCGAATGAACCTCAAGCTCTACGGGCAAGACCGTCTCGCACCCATGAGAAAGTTTGAAGGGGGTCTCTCTGATGGCCGTGTTGGAGGTTGTCCGCAGGGCTCACAATACTGAGAGGAGTTGTTCTACCCAACTCCCCCTTAAGTTCTCTACCCTCTTCTTAAGCAGGTTCACAATGATGTTGTTTGCTGCCTCCACCTGGCCATTGCTTCTTGGGTGGTGGACGAAGGCGAACCTGCGGTCAATCCCCAAAGGGGTGCAAAAGCTGATGAATTCTTCGCTAGCAAACTAGGGCCTATTATCCATGAAAATGGCTTGAGACGACCCATGTCGGCAGATGATCTCCCCCCATATAAAGTTTCTAATGATTTGGGAGGTCGTCTTGGACAATTCCTTGACTTCCAGCCACATTGAGAAATAGTCAATCATGACCAGAAGGAACCTTCTCTATCCGCTCGCCGGGGAAAAAGGTCCAGCCAAATCCATCCCCTAGATGGCGAAAGGTCATGGCGCCATAATGCTTCGAAGCATTTGAGCGAGCAAGAGTTGGAGGGGAAATATAGCTGACACTTTTGGCACCTCCTCGCAAACTCTATCGTATCCTTCCTCAGGGATGGTCAGAAGTACCCCTACCTAACCACCTTCCAAAGTTCTTCCTCCCGAGTGACTGCCACATTCGCCAGAGTGCACTTCCTCTAGAATCCACAAGATCTCTTCTTCTACCACGCATCGCGCCAGGAGTCCCGACAACATCTTATGATGCAACCCTCCTTCATGTATTAAATGGTGTGTCAATTTGTTTCTGAAGCCTTTTGCATCTTTGGTCCCTTCGGGAAGTTTACCCGTAGTTAGGAAAGTCACAAATGGATCCACCGATGAGCGTCGCTGATCCACTTTCATCAACTCCCCCTCCTCGATCGCCGGGCGAAACAACTTAGTCAAAGTTACTCCACCTCGGGGTCCAAACTTAGCCAACTGATCGGTTGTTGCACTCTCCTCCCTGGGGACATGTTGGACATAGAATGTCTGGTACCCGCCGACGATGACCCTTACCTTGGACAGGTACTTCATGAGGATAGGCAAATGCTAAGCTAAGCCGAAAGATCTCAGAGTGCTTCCCCTTCTTAGTCAAGTGCTGAGCTAAGGATACCTCAAAAAGCACTATAAGACTTATAAAAATGAGAAAGCTTGTCTTCTGAGATACCATGTGGGTCTATTTATAGATTTTAAAAAATAAGTCTACCAACAGCCAAACTCTGCTGTTCAAAAGGGCTATATGCAACTCAAAGTGGTCTGCCAACAGCCAAACTTTGCTGTTCTGAGGAGCTAAATGCAGACCTCCAAGGGTATCCGGGTAAATTTACCTATGTACCAATCTGGGCGAGAGGCTTCTCGCACACCTAGGCGGAAGCCCTTCCGCATGTCCTATCAAAAGGCCAATATCTGGTCGGGTGCGGGCTTGCCTACCCCACTCGCTTGCCCTTATAAGAGACATGGGCAAGTCCAAAAGCATTGAGAGCGTTGAGCGGAAAGGCCTCACTCAATGCCTAAGGTTAGAAAGACGTCGAGAGCGTTGAATAAAGTAGCTACACTCGACGCCTCAAGGCAAAAAGCATTGAGAGCGTTGAGAACGAGTGTTACACTCAACGCCTTAATGCAAAAGATGCCGAGAGTGTCGAGAGTGAGAGCTCCACTCGACGCCCTAAGAGAAAGAGCGCTGAGAGTATTGAGTGAAAGATCTATACTCAACGCCTTCGGGCCAGAGATTTCTTCCCACCCCCGGAACTTTTTGCCTGCCCAGGCGGAAGCCTTCTCGCCTACACTGGAGAAAGGCTCTTGAATTACCTTCCCTGTGGGGAAAACCCACTCAGCGAATATGAGGTTGTACACAATTCCCGCTCTTTGCGAGAGAGTCCTTCACTCGGAAAGAAAAGTCCAACCCATAATATTCGGTGAGTGCTTACTGACCTGGAATGGAATCTTTTACAGGTATCACTTCGGCCCTATATATATACATATTTGTCAGGGCATGTCTCCAAGACTTCATTCATCCTGCAACAGCTTATCGCCTGAGCTCTCGTATTGCTTCAAAGATATATGCCAAACGAGCCGCAAAACCGTTCTCGCAAGAGGTCCAGGATCGTCTCGTCGCTGATTAGGCGAGCGCTCGTGCTGACTGCGCTGGGTTCTCCCCTGGATCTCGGTAAAAAGGCCTGCGGATTCGGCCTACCGATGAAAAAAGGCCAAGTCGGTTCGACGAGACTGTTCTAGGAATGAACAAACCTCGCTAACCCCAACCCATGTCCGCAAGGAGCCTGCTCTTCTGTCATAGGTTCTTTTCTTGCCCCACCTTTTGGCACTAACCCTCAAAGCGGGCTTCCTGTATTGATATATTACCTTTCTCATAAGAGACGGTTCCAGAGGGTGTCGCTAATGCCCCTCTGGCGAATACTGAGTCAACTCGGCTTCCTGATATAAATGTGTAGTCGGTCTCGGAGACTGCACCTCCGATTACCCAAGTCGAGCCTGCTAATGCTCCCGGTAATTTTCTCGCCTAGCTTTTACTTTTACTGGTTTGCTTTTTATTTCTTTCACTTTCATAGCTTTTCGCAGTATCCACTTCTGGGACCCTGGGTATCCTCAGCCCGAGCTCCAGGACTCCCGCCACCAAGGACCCTAACAATCCTACGATCGGCCTTCCCCTCTCGTCGAGGAGAACAACCGACAAAACTCATGTTTTCACTCCGGACTCTCGCCTACCCGGTGAGGAGGACACTGCCCTTCCGCCTCAGGTCGAGGCTCATTCGCCGGGGTAGACATCCTTCCCCACAGATCGGGGAAAACGCACCGCCCACTCCTTAGGAAGCCTTTTGAATGGCGGCTTGGATCTTCCTGCCAGTCAATCAGGTAAACATTGCCCCTTCTCGCACCTTGATTATTCTCTTCCCCCCTGAATTAGCCCTGACAGTTCCCTCACCAGATCATCAGGAGCCTGCGGAAGAGCCCGACGCAAACGAGGAGGTGATCTCATCGCTGCCTTACCCGAGTGAGATGCTGAGCTTTCTTGAGGCCTCCGGAAATACCGAGAAGCAGAGGGAGAGGATAGGGAAGTCCTCTCAAAGCTCATTTGGATGAGGCGATAGGACTCCTTGCGGGAAACTACCCTCCTGACCATGATTGAGCGACGCCTAAGCGTGATCGAGCAGGATTACACGCATCTTCTTGGCGAGACGGAGCGTATGAGAGGCGGAAGCGAGGAGACCACTCCCAGAAGGCACATCGCACGGGCTCGGGACCAACTGCGTCTGGTCCTCAAGGAGCTCACCGCCATAATAGCTTATCATTATCCGCGAGTGCCCCCGAGGACAGGGAGGTGAGGTTGGGGTCGCAGGCGGTGGGAACAATACTAAGCCCTATGAGTTCTCTCCCCTTCTTGGCCCAATCCCTCGGCCTACCCTTCTCGCATGTACCCTTTTTATTTATGTAATAAACATTTGAATATTTATTATATTTTAATACGGTTCTCACCCAGCGAGTGGCCTATTATGCATAACCTCTTATTTTTCACGTCATTCTATCTTGTCGAATGATTAGCTCTCGCGTCATATTTTATTTTTACACTTGTCCTTGCTTTGTTCTTACCCGGGATCCCTCCCGGAGGCTTTCGTCATCTACAGGTATAGGAAGCGAGGCGGGACTGAGAGGAATACGAAGTGTCGAATTATAAAAAATTGTTGTCCGCACTTCTGCCATTAGAAAAAACGTCACGATTACCATATTCTTCTATAAATAGGTCAGATTACCAACCACATTTACTTTTGTTTGCTTACGAACCTTCGCCTTCTTTCTTCTCTATTGCTCTCGCTGTTCTCTGCAACCTCGAGCCTCTAGCCTACCAGTTTTCTCTCCCTTTCCGCCTTCATTCACAATGTTGGGCGAGACTGAGGGTCACACTAAGTGTGCGCAAAACCTCGTTGAACACAACTTCCCCCCTTGTCGCTTAACCGAGACAAAGTTTGCTTCCATAACCAGGAACTATATTCCCCCTGATTTCACCACGCGCAACCCCGGGAGCGAAGATAGAGTCAACTTCCTACCAGAAGGGGAGCTTGCAATACCGCTGGAGCTTTTTGAGGTAGGGTTTCACCTCCCCCTCTGGCCGGAAGTTCGTCAAGCCCTCTGGTACTATGGAGTGGTCCCGACCCAAATCAATCTTAACTCTATCGCGCTTTTAGTGGCTTTCGCCTGCTATATGTGTGCGGAAAGGATTAAGTTCAACCTTTCCATCTTCCGAAAACTGTTCAACTTCCGGGCCAAAAGCGGAATTGTTTTATTCTCGGGGCAGACAATCAAGACCGTTGGTCTCACAAACAAGAACCACAACTGGGCCCAGAAGTTTGTCTTTGTATCCGGAACTTCGGTAATGTTCCCCTCTCGCCGGTCCAATATGATTATGTGACTTATCGGACTCCAGCACTTGGGAGACACGAGACGGCCATCCTCAGCTTCTTTGGGACCAAGAACTTCGACGTTAAGTTATTGCGTCGGAATCTCGACTCTCTTTTGCCAGTTCCCGTCGGTGAAGGTACCATTCCGCCTTGCCCATTTAATCTTACTTCAAACTTTAAGACTAACCTTTACGACTTTCATAGGTGAGCGGGAGATCCCCCTCCAACAACCCTTCAACGAGGCTAGGGGTTTCGCCGCCACCCTGGATCTCGCCAAATCTGCAGCCCTCGCTTGTCGGAATGAGCCAGGCTCTTCCTCCCAGGAGAGCGCCCGAAAGCGGAAGCCTTGTTGGGTTTTGCTATACGACATAATAGTTATGCGCACAGCGGAATAAAGGAAAAACAAGGAAAACCCAAAACCAAGTTGTAGATCGTGTGATGATCATTAATCAAGAAGTAATCTGTAATAAATAAATTTATACCTTTGCGAGATTGAGTCGATACTCAACCTAGGTGCTCCGATTGATTCCAACGAGCGGCGATGGCTGGAGTTCCGAGCGTAGAATAGTGTCCACATCTCTACGGGTATGAACATGAGAACGAAGAACCCTAGACTCTTGTCTCACAAGATCTAGGTCGGAAAGAGGCTTGCCCTCAATGTCTCCACAGATTGCTAGATCCGTCCAAGGAGAAGCGACAATGACGAAGACGACGCTAGGGAAATGCTTTCCGGCGGCGATTAGGGACTGGGGACAGTCGGCGGTGACAAGCGCAGGCCGACGACAACAAGCGGCGGCAAGCGACAGTCGGTAATCGACAGGATCAACGACGGTTGTGGAAACGGAACACTTTCGTAGCGGGAGAAACACGTCGTTGGCTTTGCGATTTTAGGTCGGAATAAACATTCTTGTTTTTGCACCCTCGATTCTATTGTATAAATCGTATTTATACCGAAAATTGAGTCATGCAGATACCCGCAAACCCGGCAAAAGGGCTTAGAAGAAATAAACCGGTCGAGACAGAATTCGGCGAGTATCAACGTGATATTCGACGAATCGGCGAGTGGCCAGCCGATACACGATGAATCTTGAAGAGGCCCATGACGACACTCGACGGATCGGCGATGGCTCACAACGATACTCGATGAATCGGTAAGAGGATACGACGATACTCGACGAATCGGTGAGTATTACTTCAATACTCGACGAATCGTTGAATGGTCACGACGACACTCGCCGAATCCAGCCCATTCGTCGAAACCACTTACCCATACTCGACGAATTTTTCTTAGTTTTTGTCGACTACATATCGAGCGACCCATAGTCACAATGCAGGTCCCGAAATGAAATTCCACCATATCCACATCATCATATGCTTGGTACTTAACTCATATCACATATGAGCAAGGCCAACACAAACCTATCCAACTTCTCCAAAACTCTTATGTGCGACCCCATAGGCTCATACTACGTTGGCAGTGAGGCTACATGCTTAATCACTTCCAGATCACCATGGTAGAATCAATAGTCTCCCACTGATCTAGAAAGTATCAAACAAAAGCTTCACAAACAATGAGTGGCATCTAGCAATGCATCATTGCTCCCCAAGAAATAAGAGTTTAAAACTCGAAAACCATTGTGACCAATGTATCAGTGTTGTCATGTCCCTTCGTCCCTTACATCCGGATAGAACTAGAGGTACAGATCGTATCACCCTCATAATTGTTCAATCCTAATTTTCTTGATCTAGAAAGGACTTCCAGAAATTGTGAGTCCAATATCATATATTGACTCAACCAAACATGGCCATGCAATTCTATGTCTCATTCCATCAAGGGGCCCATGGATGTAACTCCTGTCATATAGGAGGACAAATCTCATCTCTGCTCACACGTAAACACACAAATGATTTGTAACATACCCAGTAACCACCTTTATCATCCAACGTTCTCAAGACTGGACTTTTGATACATCAAGGCGCGCTCTTCCTCACTTAGTGAGTGTTGTGACTTCAGGTCAAAGGACCACAAACACCATTGCCACTTGAGTCACACTTATGACACGTTCATATAACAATCCACAAAGTATTCTCACGGTGGGTCTGTTCAGTACAACTTGTTCATAACAAGTACCCATATGATGACTTGATATCACAATATCATGACCTGTGAGGACCGATCATCAGTCAACACACATGCTTGTCTTAAAGGTATCATCATCACTTTTAGCTTTTAAGATGATACAACGACCAAGGACTTTTAAGAATGAAGCTTCTAAAATCACAGGTTCTCACTTCAAGTCATTACTTGACCTATGGAAGCAAACACTCTAAGGGCATTTATACAGTTAACTACTCTACCACAATAGAAATAATAACACAATAAAAGAATTTGCCAAAATATATAAAATGAAATGTATCTCGTACTTTTATTTATCAAATGAAATATTACAACCAACAAACATATAATTCAGAAGACTGAAATTAGAGTTGATCATTTAGGTATCGTATACCCATTGATCTAACATGACCATCATGTTTTCTTTGTGCTAGAAGCTTTGTCAGTAGATCTGCAATGTTTTTCTCAGCCGACACTCTGCGTATGCTCACATATTCTCGATCGACAATCTCTCGAATTAGATGGAACCGCCGAAGTATGTGCTCGGAGCGCTGATGAGATCTAGGTTCTGAAGCAAGTGCAATTGCACCGTTGTTGTCACGGTAGAGATCTACGAGACGGACAATGCTAGGAACTACATCTAACTCACAGATGAATTTCCTAATCCATACAGCCTCCTACGCTGCATTTGCAGCGACGATATACTCGGCCTCAGTCATAGAATCGACGAATGTTTCCTGCTTGGAACTCTTCCAGCTAACAACACCTCCATTTAAGCAAAACACAAATCCTGACTGAGACTTTAAATCATCTCTATCAGTTTGGAAGCTAGCATTTGTGTAACCCCTTACAACGAGCTCTTCCTCTACACCAAATACCGAGAACGTATCCTTAGTCCTTCGCAAGTACTTCAGGTGCACAAAAATTCGTCCATTGGCAAGATGGTCATTCATCAAATTGCGCAATATATAAGGTCATCTTATCACAACAATGAATCTGGGATAGTTTATGGCTTCTCTAGAAAGGAGTGTGAGCAGGTTTGTAAATACTTCTCATCTGGTGTTACTCCTTTACAATATGCATGAAGTCTTGATACATTTTACGAGCATTACATTTACATTTATGAATTCTTAATATGACTTGCACTATGTATTTTTACCTACTAGCTAGCAAGAATGCATATTCACGAAATGCGCATGGTTTAAATTTTATAGCAGTCTTTAAGATGCGCATAAGATTTTAGAGCCATATGCCCATTTTAAGGGCTATATTTTACTCATGGGGATGATTCTCATTTTTGAGTGTGAAATCAACAGGTCCAATCATCTCATTTTTGAGTAATTTTGGAGGATCTATCCCTAGGTTAGTAGATGTGGTAAGGGCAGCTGTAACCACTTTCTTAACGAGCAAAATCGGGGTCACACGTGCTACCAGACCAAAGAGTGCAAACAATGAACAGGGTCAGGTTACTGGCAGCAGTATAACTCCAGGTGTTTAGGGCCCCGACTTTACTGTGTCTGAGTACAAGGCTGCAAATTTGTGTGTAATAAAATCTTACCGTGAAGACAACAATGCCCATAAGAGTATCAAATATGGTGGTATATAGTTCTTGTACATTAGTATTAGTATGATATGTTGTTTAGTAAATAGTACATAGTTAATGGTATATAGTTAATTGTATATAGTTCTATACATGATCCTTTGTTTTATGGCATATAGTATTGGTATGATTTTGTAATGGTAAAATTGTACATCAGTTTTTGTAGAGGTGAAGAAGTATATAGTTAATGGTATATAGTTTTGTACAGGATGCTTTGGTAGAAAGCTTTAAGGTATAAAGTTGTAAGATTTATAGCCCGTCTCTCTGATTGCCCAATTATGCAATTTGCTTATATTCTTAGAGAAACCCCATTAAAAATGTGATGTTTTCTCCAGGTTTGGTCAGGTTGAGAGAGCTAGAAGAGAAATGTTTTGGCCTGGGCTTCTTCCAGATCAAATTGAACTGAAGAAGCTACAAGAGGTGGATCTGCATACAAGGAAATGCTCAGATGCTCATAAAATTGGGGATTGGAAGACTATATTAAGTGAAAGCAATGTTGTCGTGCAAGATGGATCAGACTCTTCTTCCTTAGTATAACTTCTTATGAATATCTTAATCTTGTTATCTGTTGTGTTTAGTACAATTAGTATAGAGAATAGATTTCTAAGTTATGTGGCATTTTCTAGCTTTTCACAGCAAAAACAGAAGCCTCTCTCATTTTCCTTTGACAAAATGATATGTTGCCTAATCATGTCTTCAGTTTGCAGATGATAATTAATTAATAATTTCCTTTTATATATGGGAATTATTAGAGGTCCTGTTGAATATCGTATTTGCTTTTAGTAGTAAATTCAAACAAGGCCCTTTCCTTTTTGTGGTAAGAACTCCAACTCACTTGTTCTTCTTTGGTTATGTCTTTCTGAGCTTGTTTGGATTTTAATATTTTCATAATTATATATTTGAGGGTACTTGTTAAATTTCAACATCTTTTCTTATTACAGTACTGGAGTAGTGGCTTATGTTGTACATATGCCCTTATTTTTCGCGCACATGTACTAATTCAGGGAAATGCTAAAGCCTAAAGCAGTTCACTAGTTCAGTGAAATGTTTAAGCCTAAAGCAGTTCACTGATTCAGGGAACTGCTTCAGCTTTGGCTTTTTGTGGCATATTTCAGGGTACTATTCTCCAACTTGTACTAGTTGGCCAATCCCATAACAGACTGATTGTATGAATTCTCATTTTTCATTCATTTTTATTAAGTATTGTCCGTGTTATTACCTAACCCTATCTACTCATCTAATTGATGCATTTTCTACCGTTCGCTGTATATGTCCAAACCACCTAGTTCTATCTGATCAGAGGATAAATTTGTAAATCTTAATTATAAATTTGTAGGTTTGGCATGACAAGCGTAATGACCTTCACCCAAAAAAGAAAACTAGTTTTGAATATTAACATCTCTTGGCTCTGAACATCAATGCAGGCAAAGGTTGTATGCTTTACCTGCACTATTTGTTAGCTAACTAGCTAGTGTAATATTGGGAACCCTTATTTTTTTAAAAAAAACATAAATTAGTATTTGTCACGGCTTGTAACTGTGGCAAATAGTTTTTGAAAAATGATGAGTTTACTTTTAGCCAGGGTTTCATACCATGGCTAATAGTTGACTTATTTGCCACGACAGTTTTTCCCCATGCCTAGACCGTGGCTAAAGCGTTTTAGCCACGGTTTGAGACTTTTTGCCAGAGCAATTTGCCCTGGCCAAAAGTCTGTTTTCTAGTAGTGTCCAGTGACTTTTACCAGGATCAGAGTGATTCCTAATAGTCATGCTCAAGGAATAAGAAACATCGGGTCTAGTACATATCATTGCATACATGATTGACTCAATTGCCGAAACATATGGAATCAACTTCATGCGGTCCTTATCTTCACAAGACTTAGGACACTGGTCCTTAGAGAGACTCACACCATGAGACACGGGTAAGAATGTAACGCGCCCATTCGTCACATGCAATATAACGGTGGGTCCGGTCGGGGCCCCACGCCATATTTCACAGACAAACGGCGGAGTCACGTGGGGATATTAGAATCTCATTCTACTCGTGTCCTAACTCAGAGCATTCTAGCACAACATTTTCAGTTATAAGAACTCAACATATTGAATGTCCACGACTATATATAAATGCCACATTTATACATAACCCAGGAATGTATACAACACACACACGCTCATGGCCTTAAGGCCTTACAGGTTGCTCTTTACAAATATATACAATTTCATACATCGGCACGCAGGCCGGCCACACATGAAATCCAAGCATTCTTCGCACGACCTTCAAGGTCCTTAAGCGGCACATCTTTTTCCCGCTCAATTCACTTCAGTCATCATCACCTGCAATTAGACATCCACCCCAAGAGCGGTAAACAAAGAAACGGTCAACATTAACTGACCAATTATAACGACCCTACCCCTTACCCGGGGCAGTGGTTCCTTCACTGTATGCATTGCAAACACCACAGATATCTGGGTCACAATCGGTGCTCTCACGCACCACATCATCACAAACTCCGGCCTCCGCCAGACGCTCCGTGCACTCAGTGCACATTATTGGTGTACCAGATATACCAGTCGCCCACCACCGATCGGAGGTGTTTAACTAGTTGAGTCTGGGCCCTAGTCGACCAACACGCATGCTGGGGACATCCTCGCCCATCTCACTCAGAGGTGCTCAGCTCACGACAACCATTGAGCATTTCCACATCAGATCGACCCATCATTGTGGTGCAAGCAAGCCGGGTCTGTCTCGGGTCCCCCAAGCCTTGCCACCAATCGAACTTCCACTACACAGGTACAGGTTAGCCATTTCCCGTTTCTCAATTCGTCAATAGCGCAGATCTTGACGCGGGTCGGCCTTCCCTTTCCTACTCCACCCACAGCTCTCGCAGAGCCGCTTTCCAATCTATTTCCATTCAACACACCCCATACAAGGGCTCATACCAAGCTTTCCAAGTCGTCACAATTCACAAGCATCAACACAATACACAGAGTCTTCTCCGGTTCACAATATATCCATCACCAATCCATACGAACCATCCGGATGGGCTTCACACAGCATGCATATGCCGTACTACACACTTCCGGCTCTAGATGCAGACTCAACTTGGAATTTCTTACGCTTTCCACCTCTTGGTGGAGGATTCCATGCATATGCATAAAGAAAGGACTTCGTTGTCCAAGAAGCAGATCGTTACCCTTGAAGATCGCTTTGGAGCCATGAACTAGCCGGATGGCAATCACCGCTACGGCTTTGCCTCCACAAATCCTATCTCGGATCTTGATTCTGCACTCTGCATCTCCTCCAGCAGCTGGCTTCCTCCTCCCTTTCCTTCCTACCTTACTCTCCCTCTTTCTCTCTCTTTGAGAAGAAGAAGAAGATGGCTTAAATGATGGAGTTTACCCCCATTCTCGGCCATTTATCAACAGAGAAGGGGCCTGGACCCTTGGATCCAGGATAAGGAAAACGAACGGCCTTGATTTGCCCAGAAAAAGGCTGAACACGGCCTGACATGCCATGTAACACGCCCGTGTCGCAGGCCGTGTCCATTAAGCGGCACACAACCGACTCAAATCCAAACAGTACATGGCCGTGTGACATGTCCGTGTCACATCCTACACGCCTGTGTTATGTCCGACACGCTCGTGTCTAGAAGTCGTGTACCTCACACAACACAACATCAAATTGACCCGAGCGGGACACGGCCAGTGACACACCCGTGTCACAGGCCGTGTACCCCAGGACATACCCGTATCCACCAGTACACGCGAAACCCTGGCTGATCCCGAGAACGACACGACCCGTGACACGCCCGTGTCACCGGCCGTGTGTCATACATGACTGCAGACACACCCTGTCGTGTATTCGTCGAGTGGAGTTCGACGACCCCGAGGAGGACACGCCCCCTGACACGCCCGTGTTGCCAGGCGTGTTCCCTCTTCTTGAGTGCTTCTAGAGTACCTTTCGTCGAGCACTCGAGAGGCCACTCAACCCGAGCACGACACGCCCTGGGACACGCCCGTGTCCCAGGCCGTGTTACCCAACCTGAACCCAAATTGGGATTTGGGGGTGTTACAGCTCAACTGGTGATGAGAAGTAAAGGAACTCCATAGTTAAGCGTGCTTGGGCGATAGTAGTACTGGGATGGGTGACCTCCTGGGAAGTCCCCGTACGACCCAGCTTAATTGTCGAGTTCGCTCATCAAAAGGGAGACTGTGGCCACCAACAACCCACCTGTGGAGGGAGAGGGGTTGGGGTGCTTGGGCTGCAGCCCGGTAGCGTCGCCTAGAGCGGAGCCGTGATATTGTCACGTTGGATAGGCTAGGGGCGTTACAATAAAAGTGCACTTTTTATTGTAGCACCTCTCCACTACACCTGAGTGGTCTATTAACGAGCATGTTACCGGGCTGCAGCCCAAGCACCCCAACCCCTCTCCCTCCATAGACGGGTTGTTGGTGGCCGCAGCCTCCCTTTGATGAGGTAAACTCGATAGTCAAGCATGTACTACGGGGACTTCCCAGGAGGTCACCCATCCCAAAATTTCTCCAGCCCGAGCACGCTCAACTGGTGATGAGAGTTGAAAAAACTCCATAGTTAAGCGTGCTCGGGCTGGAGAAATTATGGGATGGGTGACCTCCTGGGAAGTCCCCGTAGTGCAGGCTTGACTATCGAGTTTACCTCATCAAAGGGAGGCTGCGGCCACCAACAACTCGCCTATAGAGGGAGAGGGGTTGGGGTGCTTGGGCTACAACCTGGTAATATGCTCGTTAATAGACCACTCGGGTGTAGTGGAGAGGTGTTTACAAAGAATCCTTTCTTGAACTCAAGCATGTTGAACCGCTTCAACACCTTATCAATATACATACTTTGGGTCAAACCCAGCAACTTTATTTATCTATCTCTATAGATCTTAATACCAAGTATATAAGTCGCTTCGCTCAAGTCGTTCATTGAAAAGCATTTCTCTAGGTTGTTCTTAACAACTTGTAGGGTCAGTTTGTCATTCTCGATAAGAAGTATGTCATCTACATACAATATCAGAAAAATAACTATGCTCCCATTAATCCGTTTGTAAACACACGGTTCATCCTCATTTTTGATAAAATCAAACTCTTTGATCTTTTCATCAAAACGAAGATTCCAACTTCGTGAAGCTTGTTTTAATTCATAAATGGATCTCTACAGCTTGCATATTTTACTGGCTTCACTTAAAGATACAAAACCCTCGGGTTGTGTCATATACACTTCATCAAGGAGGTTTCCATTTAGGAAAGTCGTTTTGACATTCATCTGCTAGATCTCGTATTCATAATACACAGTAATAGCAAGCAGAATTTTGATGACTTAACCATGACAATAGGGGAAAAAGTTTCATCATAGTCAATACCATGAACTTGCTTGAAACCTTTAGCCACAAGTTGCCCTTTGAATGTTTGTACATTCCCATCCATGTTAGTCTTCTTCTTGAAGACACACTTGCACCTTATGGTTCATACCCATTCAGGTGGTTCCACCAAGGTCCAAACTTGGTTTTCATACTTGGAGTCCATTTCAGATTTCATGGCCTCAAGCCACTTCTCGGAGTCCGGTCCACTCATAGCCTCATGGTATGTTGCTGGCTCATCATCATGATCCATAAGCAACACATTACCTATCTGTGATATGAGAAATCCATATGTCTCAGGATCAAACCTTGGTCTACCAGATCTACGTGGAACTTGTGTTTCTTTAGCAGGCTCTCCAGCTACAACAACTTGTAGTCCTAACTCAGGTTCCAATTACGGTTCATTCATTGTTTGTGGTTCTTGAACTTCTTCAAGTTCTACCTTAACAGTCTTTATACTTAAGAACTCTTTATCAAGAAAGACACACGTTCTCGCGATAAACACTTTGCCCTCAGACGATAGGTAGAAATAGTACCCTTTAGTTTCCTTAGAATACCCCACAAGATAACACTTATCATATTTGGGTTCCAGCTTGTCAGGCATTTGATGTCGCACATATGCCTCGCAGCCCCAAACCTTAATGAACGACATACTAGGACTTTTCCCAGTCCATATCTCATATGGAGTCTTTAGAACCGCTTTCATTGGAATACGATTTAGTGTAAAAGCAGCAGTTTCTAGAGCAAAACTCCAAAAGGAAACATGCAGATCTGCATGACTTATCATCGATCGCACCATGTCTAACAAAGTACGATTCCTCCGCTCAAACACACCATTATGCTGCGGTGTTCTAGGTGGAGTGAGCTGTGATACAATACCACACTCTTTCAGATGATCACAGAACTCATGGCTTAGGTATTCGCCACCTTGATCAGATCGAAGCGCTTTAACATTCTTACCCAATTGGTTTTCTACTTCGTTCTTAAACACTTTGAACTTTTCAAAGGTTTCAGATTTGCATTTCATAAGATACACATATCCGTGTCTACTGAAATCATCAGTAAACGTAACAAAGTAGAAGTACCCACCTCTAGCCATAGAACTAATGGGTCCACATACATCACATGTATTATTCCCAAGAGATCATCAACCCTCCCACTGAAGCCAATGAAAGGGACCTTAATCATTTAGCCTAACAAACAAGATTCACATCTCTCAAATGATTCATAATCAAATAAGTCCAGTTGTCCATCTTTACGGAGCTTGGATATACGTTTCTTGTTTATATGGCCCAACCGACAATGCCAAAGGTACGTAGGGTTCAAGTCATTCGTTCTTAGTCTTTTAGTATTTTTATATTATAGATCTGATGGTCTAAGTTCAAATCATATAAATCATTAAACATTTGGGCTACAGCATAACAAACATCATTCTTAAATATAGAACAACAATTGTTCTTAATAAGAAAAGAAAATCCAATCATGTCAAGACATGAAATAGAAATAATGTTTCTAGTTATTGCAGGAACATAATAACAGTTATCAAGTTCCAAAACAAGCCCACTGGGCAAAGAAAGACAGTAAACCCCCACAGCAGCAACAACAACTCTTGCTCCATTGCCAACGCGCAGGTCGATCTCTCCATTACTCAGCATTCTTCTCATTCCCAATTCCATCACATTTATACAAATGTGAGAACCACATTCGGTATCCAATACTCAGGATGAAGGAGCAAAAATTTTATCTCTATAACATAAATACCTGAAGTGGAAGTCATACCTCCCCTCATCTTTTGCAGACTCTCAATGTATGAAGGACAATTCTTCCTCCAATGACCAGCCTTGCCACAGTGGTGACACTTTCCCTCCTTCCCTGAACCTTTCTTTTTCAGTGCAGAAGATTTGGGCTCCAGAGCAGACTTAGGTCCCATCTTCGTCTTCTTAAAGCCCTTGGCCTCGCCCTTTCCTTTATGCACCATCAGTATGGGGCTAGCAGGCTTGGTCTTCTTCATGTTTATCTCGGCAGTTCGCAACATGCCTCGGAGCTCGGGCAGTGTCTTGTCTATTTCATTCATGTTATAGTTCAAGACAAACTGCTCATAACTGTCCGACAATGATTGCAGGATCAGGTCTGTAGCCAACACTTGGCCCAGAGGGAACCCTAGTCTTTCAAGGTTCTCAATATACCCAATCATCTTGAGTACGTGAGTCCCTACTAGGTCTCGAGCTCCCGTCTTGCACCGGAACAACGCCTTAGTGACATCGAATCTCTCTTGACAAGCTTGACCTTGAAATATTTTCATGAGATGCTCGTCAATTTTCCTGCAACCCATGCTCTCATGTTACTTTTGGAGCTCAGAGTTCATGGTCACAAGCATGAGACATTCGACGTCTAAGGAGTCATCGCGGTACTTCTTGTATGCATCTTTATCAACACGGGGTGCATTCCAGGCAGGCTCATCAGGGGATCCCTCTTCCAAAATATAGAGCTTGCGCTCGTGCCTAAGAATAATTATCAGGTTCCTGTACCACTCTAAATAATTTATACCACTCAACTTCTCCTTCTCAAGGATCGCTCTGAGGGACAGGGTAGAGTGTGAACCGCTTGCCATGAAAATTCTACAAGGATCAATGCAGAGCAAATTAATACTACATTTCAAAATATAATTTTCTCTTTCAATTAGGACTTCAATCAAAATAACTCCCACTATTTTTATCAAATCGATAACCCTCGATATCAATTCGAAGAGTTTATGCAAGTAACTCTTTTAGTGGACAAGATCCATATTTCACTAACATTATGAGTCAGCTTTGACTTTTCTCTCACAATGCAGCTATTTAGGCAGACAACGCTTGCCAATTGCATCATTATGCAATTCTTGTATGGCTGGTGAAAAACTCTTTTTCGCATCCATCATATGGTGCATACCAACCCTATGCCTCCTGTCACTCAACCTTTGAGGTCACCCAATTAAGCTTGACATGATGTCGACAGTGGGATATCACAATTATCCGCTCGCACCCTAACCAAGGTAGATTAATGCACCTTGTTTTGGCAAGCCCACACTTCATCGATCGAGGCAGGAAGAGTGTCATTCATCGGAAGGCATCCGAATACTTAATATTGCTTAAGAGATTTTGATATTCGATTAACTCTTTAATCATGGTTAACATTTAACCAATGTGCACATCCATAAACATTCAACACCATAATCCAAATGGATCCCAGATGTGCACAAGAGCACCATCAACACTTGATGAGTCGGGCTAAATCTGAACATTTAGAACACTTTTAAATCCTCAGATTTACATGCATAGGAAATGAGCAACACAAACTCCACTTATACGGTAGACAAGCTCGCCACTTTATGTGTGAGATTCCAAAATCCGCCACATACTTGGTTTCATAAACCAACAAGAGTGATGATTACGGTTAAGAAGTAGCAACAAGGAAATCACATGCATTCTTGGTGGGATTCCAAGAATAGACTTAGGCATTTTAGAGCATTTCTATAATCTCCAAATCTACACACCATGGATTTGGCAACTTCTGAAACAATGATCATCGTGAAACCTGGCTCTGATACCACTGTTGGGTTTTGCTATACGACATAACAGTTATGTGTGCATCGGAATAAAGGGAAAACAAAGAAAACCCAAAAGCAAGTTGTAGATCTTACGATGATCATTAATCAAGAAGTAATCTGCAATAAATAAATTTATACCTTTGTGGGATTGAGTTGATACTCAACGTAGGTGCTCCGATTGATTCCAACGAACGGACGATGGCCGGAGTTCCGAGCATAGAATAGTGTTCACACCTCTACGGGTATGCACATGAGCATGGAGAACCCTAGGCTCTTGTCGCGTAAGATCTAGGTCAAAAAGAGGCTTGCCCTCAATGTCTCCACGGATTGCTAGATCCGTCCAAGGAGAGGTGGCAACGACGAAGATGACGCCAAGGAAACGCTTTCCGGCGGCGATTAAGGACTGGGGGCAGTCAACGGACGACAAGCACAGGCCGGCGAAAACAAGCGGCGGGATCGACGGCGGTCGCGGAAATGGAACACTTCCGTCACGGGAGAAACACGCCGTCGGCTTCGCGATTTTAGGTCGGAATGAACAGTCCCATTTTTGCTATCTCGATTCTACTGTATAAATCGTATTTATACCGAAAATAGAGTCAAGCAGATACCCGCAAACCCGACAAAAGGACTTAGAATAAATAGACCGGTCGAGATAGAATTTGGCGAGTATCAACCTGATATTCAACGAATCGGCGAGTGGACAGCCAATATACGATGAATCGTGAAGAGGCCCATGACGACACTCGACGAATCGGCGATGGCTCACGATGACTCGACGAATCGGTAAGAGTATACGACGATACTCGATGAATCGGCGAGTATTACTTCAATACTCCACGAATCGTTGAATGGTCACGACGACACTCGCCGAATCTAGCCCATTTGTCGAAACCACTTACCCATACTCGACGAATTTCCCTTAGTTTTTGCCGACTACATACCGGACGACCTATATTCACAATGCAGGTCCTAGAATGAAATTACACCACGTCCACATCGTCATAGGCTTGGTCCTTAACTCATATCATATATGATCAAGGCCAACACAAACCTATACAACTTCTCCAAAACTCTTATGTGCGACCCCATAGGCTCATACTGCATTGGCAGTGAGGCTACATGCTTGATCACTTCCAAGATCACCACGGTAGAACCAACAAGCCTAATGCCCCCTCTTCCGCCCCTTCTAAGAAGTCCAAACCCTCTGTGACAGACAAGGGGAAATCCGTCACCGAGACCCCAGCCGAATCCCCGCCTATCGCGGGTGAAAAGGATGTCGCCACGCAAGTTGCTGCTGCCTCAAAGGTGGTTTCCGCCAAACCAGTGCTGAGAGGGCATCCGAATTTTGGCCTGGAGGGAAGCACCTAAATGAATAAGGCCAACCCCTTCTGCAATGGGACCCAGCGGCTAACTTGGTCTCCATCTTGTCGCTTCCTCCATCGTAGATGGAGCATGAAACAAGAAGCGGCGAAGCCTTCGCGCTCGGCTTCGGGCTCTACATCCGAGTGGATGCAAGTATTGAAAGTATTTAGTGTCTACCTAAATCACCTAGAGGGGGGTGAATATGTGATGTTTGTATCTTTTCGCGGAATTAAAAATCACTTATGTGCAAAGATCACCACTTTTACGCCATAAAGATAATGCCGTCATAACTTAAGTGCAAAGATCACCGCCACCAACTCCAAGTCATGGACGGATAATTTTGCTCATGCACTTTCAACTGGCGTGAGCCATAAGCAATCACCTTTTAAAACTGCAGAAGAACGCAGCCTAAGCCGCTCCCCGAAGTATCACTATAGATCTCATAGCCGTCTGTACCACATGACGATGTCAACACATGCGTCGTGGTCAAACGACTCTTTAGCTCTTCAAAAGCTCGTGTGCACTCCGGCGTCAAAACGAACTAATTCTGATCATTTCACGTCAGTGTGGTCAGAGGCAAAGCGATATGTGAGAAATTTTCCACAAAATGTCTATAGTAGCCTGCCAGTCCAAGGAAACTCCTGACTTCGGCCACCGAAGACAACACCGGCCACTCTTGTATGGCTTTGATATTTGACGGATCCACTGCTATGCCCTCTCCGCTTACCACATGGCCAAGAAAAGCCACCGACGACAGCCAAAACGCACACTTTGAGAACTTGACATAGAGCTTATTCCTTCGCAAGGTGTGCAACACCAACCGCAAGTGGTTTGCATGATCAGCTTCAGAGTGAGAGTACATCAAAATATCATCAATGAACACAATCATAAATAGATCCAAGTACTCTCAGAACATTCAGTACATTAGGTCCATGAATAATGATGGTACATTGCATAGCCCAAACGACATTATACCGTGAACTCATAATGACCGTGGCGTGTTCTAAATGTGGTCTTGGGAATGTCACCTTCCCAAATCCTCAACTGGTAATATCCATATTTCAAATCCAATTTGGAATAGACGGTTGATCCCACTAGCTGATAGAACAATTCATCTATCCGTGGAATCAGATACATGTTCTTCTCTATCAGCTTATTCAATTCACGATAGTCAATACATAGCCGCAAACCACCGTCCTTCTTTTTCACAAACAGAACAGGTGCGCTCCAAGGTGACATACTTGGGCGTATATATCCCTGCTCCAGCAACTCTTGCAATTGGACTTTCAACTCAGCCATTTCCTATGGCGCTACGTGATATGGTGAGCGGGCCACAGGTTTCGCACCTAACACCAACTCAATCGTGAAGTCGATCTCCCGCTGGGGTGGTAGCCCAGGAAGATACTTAGGAAACACATCCCCAAACTCTAATACAATCGGAAGATCACTCACGTTGGCTTTGGCTTAACAGCCTGAATCAGCGTGAAGAATAACTCCGCGCCCTTCCGAACATCCTTGACGACTTGGAGTGCAGACATCAAGGTCCCGCTCACTCCTCGCATACCAGCGAACTTAGTCTCAAGCTCTGTATTCTGGCCCAGTGTGATCTCTTTTGCCTTGTGATCAATAAAGGCATGCTGCTCCGCGAGATAGTCCATACCAAAGATCACATCAAATTCCGATATCGGCAGTATAGATGCAGTCAAACAGAAATCCCGACTTCCAATTTGAACCTGCCACATCGCAAGCCCTATCCACAAGCATCAAATAGCTATTCAGTAGTAACACTCTTACGCTCTCTGTCTCTACATGACTAGGTACTCCAATTCGAGTTACGAAGTCCTTAGACAGAAATGAATGTGAAGCACCCGTATCAAATAGTGCTCTCGCCAACGTGTTCCGAATCATAACAAAGCCTATGTCAATCACATCACACACAAGCTACACACAAAGCATACAATAAGAAAGCAATTGAAAACTTAACTCGTACTTGTGACGACGTCACTCTACTTTATGGCCTCATGCTGGCCAAGATTGTAGACTCGGGGATACACCTGGGATGCAGAGGACTCCACCACTGTCTTTCCCTGCTCAGCATAAGACGCTCCCACCTTATTTTCTCCCTTTGGTGGACCAACCCGACAGTCACGGGTTATATGCCCCACTCTTCCACAAGTAAAGCAAGTACGAGTCTATGGCCTCGAAGTGGCCCCCGACGTTGCACCCGATGCAACCGCAGAAGGAGCTTGTTCAGACGACTTAGACTTGCTTGCCCTCATTTCTTTTTATAATACGATTTTCCAGGTCGAGGCGCTAAAAACTCTGGCTTTGTCGCAACCAAGGCCCGCTTTCCTTGCACCCTCTTCATGTCTTTCTCCAGCGCACATGCAGTATCGACCAACGCCGAAACCCTTGGTCCACGGAACTCAAGAGCAGGAATCACAACTCATCCCGCAGTCCTTCATAGAACCTATTAGTTTTCTGCTGCTCGTCGGCGAAGATAGAGCCCGCATACCGTCCCAACCGTGTGAACTCATGCAGGTACGTCTCCACACTACTTTCTCCTTGTGTTAGCCGTTGGAACTCATTTTAAATGGCAATGCATTGTGCCGCTGGTAGGTGCTTTGCAAGGAAAAGGCGCGAGAACTCCTCAATCGACACATGTGTTAACTACCTGCCCGCTAAGTGGTGTAACTCGATCTCGTCCCACCATAACCGAGCCTCTCCTTCCAATAAGAAGGTGGCCAAGGTGAATCTTCCTCCGTCCTGATCGCCGTCAAGATACACTTGATGCGTGACATCCAATCCTTCGCCTGCGTAGGGGATCCCACACCCGTAAACGTTGGCGGATTAAAGCTCATGAACTGCTTCAACTGCCTTTCAGCTGCTCGAGGATCAACAGCCGCAACAGGTTCTGGCCTCGCCGCAACATGTTCTAACACCACTGCCGGCTGCGCTTGCTTACCAGGCTGTGCTTGAAACATCGCAAACAACGCCTCAGCAACTAAGCAGACAGTTTCCGCAGAAGGGGGAGGTGTAGGTACCTCAACTGGTGTCGTACTCTCATCAGAACGCTGGGGCTCCGACTCTTCACCTATAGGTGAACAAGACACACATATTAGCGACCTCGCACAAGCAATAATGACAATATAGGAATCGCAGGTTCCTCAAACAAGTGTATTTGCATTCCTAAGTTGACATTCAAGAGTTCATTAGTGTTAACACGGTTTGCACTTATACGTGCTTGCCACCCCACAGGTCCCAGGTTTGACACCTGGCTCTGATACCAAAAATGTAACATCTCCATCTGTTCATATAGCATATAATAGAAGGTCCGATCGGGGCCCCACACCATATGCCACAAAACAGGCGGAGAAGTCACAGGATGATATCAGAGTTGCGCATCCTAACTCATAGCATTCTAGCGGAAGCTTTTAACCCAAATACTGAACTACACCATGAATGTCCACTGATATAAATACTCATATTTATATAGGAATATACACCAAATACAATATTGTTTGGCCTTATGGCCTTACAGTTGCTCTTTATAAGTGTGGATTCCAAACATCGACGCGCAAGCCGGCCACACATGACCAAAATACTACATTCTTTATTTATCCTTCAAGCTAGCAACGACAGCAACAGCAGCAGTATAGACTTCAACCCTTATGATTCCCGCTGCTCTCCAGCACCTGCACAGGGACAGGCCACCAAACTGACAAACAAAGCAACAATCAGCATTCAGCTGACCAATTTATAACAACCATACCCCTTTCCCGGGGTAGTGGTATTCCTTCCATGTAGGCATAGCAATTCATAGGCAGATATATAAATATCACATATTGTGCTCTCATGCACAAATAAGTCATCACAACCGTCAGCCACGCGGCCCGACGATCCGTGCACTCAGTGCAAATTCTTGGTGTACCGGCGAACCAGGGTCCCGCCACCGTTCCAGGGCCGAAACCCAACGGTAAGATTGAGCATTTAGTCTTTCTGGTGTGCAGGCCTAAGACTCTCATTATGCGCTCCAACTGACCACACTTTCAGGTCTTCAAGTCAGACAGACATAACGCAGGAGCGGATTAGCCACCCCCGTTGCTCAAGTCACCTTGCCATCACCGAATACAAACGTACTCGAGGCCAAATCTAAGCCGCGGGTCGGTTTCACCTTTCTTGTTCGGTACGAGGCCTTCAAGAGCTCATCATGATCATAATAGCCACACTGTCCAGCAAGGACTGGCTTCACAATAGCCATAATGTCCACCAAGGTACTGGCTTCATAATAGCCACAATGTCCACCACGGGACTGGCTTCACAATATCCGGAATGTCCGCCACTGGACTGGCTTCATAATCAACAAGGGGAGTTCATGCTAGCATCTCTCACGATCGCCTAGCGGGTTCCGCAGAACTCACTTTCTGCACCCAACTCCACCCAAATCCTGCAGCATCCTGCAGTGCCAGAAAACTGGTCTTGCCAGAGCACGCAACACAAGTATCACAAGGGTATTTTCCTGGACTACCACTCCAGTACTTCCTGCTACTACCCTTCACAGGTCCAACCCATCGACCCCACAAACTATATGTTTAACCACGGAGTCTTCTCCGGTATGCAAATACCACATCACCAATCCAGGCCAACCTGCCCAGATGGGCTTCATACAACATGCCTATTCCATACTTCCATTTCCGAATATATATGCACGACGATTGGGGATTCCAAAAATCAACCCAAGGGAAATCCCTTCACAGTCCACCCTCTGGTGGAGGGGAAATCCATGCACATGCCAAAAGGAAGGACTTCATATGTCCAAGAAGGAAGATCGTTACCTTTGACGACCTCTTTGGAGCCATGGAATTCTAGCCCACTGGAAAGCACGCACGGCCTTGCCTCCGCAACGCTGACCTCGAATCTCGAATCGGAACTCTGCAGCTCCATCGGTGGCCAGCTCCTTTCCTCCTCCTCCTCCTTGCTCTCCCTTCTCTCTAGCTTTCTTAGAAAGAGAATGGTCAAGTGAATAATGAGAGATATCTTCTCTTTTTCAGCCTTAAAGCAGTAGGGAGAAGCCTGGGCCATCAGATCCCAGATGAAAGAAATGGACGGCCACAATCCGTCCACAAAAGTCTAATTTTTGGCTGATATGGCCTATGATACGCCCGTGTCACAGGCCGTGTACCTTAAGCAGCACACAATTGACTCATCCAGAAGAGTACATGACCATGTGATACCCCCGTGTCACAGGCCGTGTGACTTGACACGGCTTCAGACATGCCCATGTCTAGCATGTGTACCTCAGGTGGCACACAACCATCTCAACCCGAGTAAGACACAGCCATGTGACACGCCTGTGTCACAGGTCGTGTGCCCAAAGACACACTCATGTCCTGCCCGTGCTCACCAGGCCTCACTGCCCTGGCCAAATCTAGAAAAGGACACGGCCATGTGACATGCCCGTGTCATAGGCTGTGTGCCCTTATACGGCTGCAGACACGCCTCCAGCGTGCAGTTCGTCGAGTGAAGTTTGTCGACTAGAGGGTGACACACCCTCTAACACACCCGTATCGCATGGCGTATTCCCTCTCGAGAACCCGTCGAGTGCAGCTCGCCAAGCACTCGACAGGCTGCTCAGCCATACAAAACAGGATACGCCCGGGGACACGCCCATGTCCCAAGCCGTGTCACCCAGCCTGAACCCAACTATGGGATTTGGGGTGTTACATGGGATGTCAGAATCACTGGGGTATTCTTTGATCGGAGAAAGATGAGCTTTATTCAGCAAGAATATAATCAACATCACTGGTACAGGAGAATGCTTCTCAACATCTCCTTCCTCATTAGAAAGATCAACTATGCCTTCATGCACCATCGGTATCCTGCCCAGTCTCTTGTCCAGGTTGCGGATGAACCAGGCAACCTTAGTGGAAATAGAGATCATAAATGTAGTCACCTCCCCCACAGAAGATGAAACATGGATAGAATTTGGGAGAGGGATTATCAAATCCGCACATGTCACTGGATCCTCAATGACATAAACAGTAACAGCAGCAGCAGACTTGGTAGCATCAATCATATTCTCATCAACATCACTCTCTATCTCATAATCAGCAACTGTTAGATCATCATCAGTAGCATCCTCAATATCAAATTCCTCAGCATCCTCCACATGCTCAGAAGGAGCTGGATCCTCTTCCTCTAGAGTCACTTCTGCATCCTCAACTGGCAGAACCTCAGCAGCAGCAGCAGCAGCAGTACCAATATCAACAACCTCTGTTAGGAGATCAAATGGCCCTGAGTCGGAAAGCACTGTATCTGGAGCCACTGAATCAGGAACTGAACTTGGAACCACTGGAACTGAATCTGATAGAGCAATTGTCTCCCCCTCAATTCCTACACTTATGCTAGCAGGAATCTCATTGGGGGGTGGAGTAGGAATCCTGTTATTAGGTACTTATTCTTCCTCCTCCACTAGCAATGCTAGGGCTCCCCCTTGCTTCACTATCCTCCTATCCCACCTGGAGAAGATTGTGAAGTCTATCTTCTTGAGGTGATGGATAAAAACTCCTTTGGTCATATAGAACCTATCATAATCTATTTGATTCAGGTATAGGCTGATAATCCTCCCAAGGTTGGGAGTGCGGAGGCTGTCCTTGATCTTGTCAAACAGCAGTGCACCCAAATTTACCTTCTTCATGCAGATGATACCAACCGAAACTTTTAACATCTCCGAAGACAGGTAATCATGAGAGCCCGTCTTGCAAATCAACACCTTGTTGATGATGTCTGAGAGAAGCTTGTCTTCCTTATTCATTCCTTTGCGCTTGATGTCCTTGGTGCCTCTGGGCAGTCCACAGAAAGACAGAGCTCTGGGAAATCAACCTCATCATGATAATCGGCCTGATCACAGACTGGAAGCCACAAGTACCTAGATAGAAGAGAGGCTTTCACTTTCACTTTGAATTTCTGAATCTTGCTCTTAATCACTGTGTCTTCGTGTCTGAGCTTGGCATTCTGGAAGAACTCAAGAACTTCCTTATCCAGAACTTTGCATGGGTGCTCAGATACCATGAGAATCACGTTGCGAAACTCATCTGAGGCATGAGCAAACCCAGTGTGAACAAGTTCGCCTCCTCCTAGCAATCCACTCGTATTTCTAGGAGCCATTAAAACTCAAGAAAACTTGAATGCAAAACTCTGTAAAATGAAGCTTCTGGGTGCTGCTGGAATTCAAAACACTTCACTATACTGCACTGAAGACGGAATCGACTATAGGATCCAAGTGTAAATCACTGCACTGGAAACGACAAGTCGGTGAGGCAGAGTTGTCAGAATCGGCGAGAGCAAATCAGGAGTTAGGGCAAGCCGGCGTGACCTTCCACTTCAAAATTTCCACAATAATCAGCGATTGAAGAACACGACCAAGGGCACGGGAGGAAGAAGCACTGACGCAGGAGCCGAACAGTCGGGTTTTGGCGAATCGACGAATCGGCTCGGGTTGCAAGTTTCAATGAGTGTCGTGTGATTGCCTCCTTTAGAAGTATTATATATATATATATATATATATATATATATATATATATATATATATATATATATATATATATATATATATATATATATATATATATGATAATTATAGTTGTCCTAAAATAGACGCGTACCTTAATATTGATTACCGAAGGATCCAATATAAAGTGCGAAATTTTGTCCAAAGATGAATTCGGCGAGATTCGCTGGTGGATGAGTCCAATTCGGCGAGTATTATCAGAATATCCGACGAATCAGCCGAAATACACCGAATTTGCCTTATGCGAAATTTCTTGCTTTTCTGGAATAGAACCCGAGAGATCTTCTGCTTGTTCGGCTTCTTCAGGAATCAATTTTCAGCATGCCTAGTTCCATTTTGAAAAACGAAAACTTGGTCTCGTCCAGCGGCTTCGTGAAAATATCTGCAACCTGCTTGTCCGCCTGGGACATATCTGAGGGATATGTCCTTGTTCTCACATGCACCTGGATGAAGTGGTAGCGCACCTCGATGTGCTTTGTTCGGCTTTGTGAGATTATATTTGTTCGCGATTGCTATTGCGCTGGATGAATCACAATACATCAGAATCTCTTTGAACTTCAAATTATAATCTTCAAGTTGATTTTTGATCCATAGAAGCTGTGCACAATAACTACCCACAGAGATATACCATGACTCGACAGTAGATGTTGTCACACAATTCTGCTTCTTACTTCTCCATGAAATAAGTCATCTTCTAAGGAATTGGCACGTCCCGGAAGTGATTTTCCTATCATCTCGGCTCCCTGCAAAGTCGACATCTGAAAAACCAATTAGCTCGACATTATTATTTCTTTGGTACCATAAGATAAAATTGGGTGCACCCTTAAGGTATCTTAAAATTCGCTTTGCAGCGACGTAATGAGATTCATTAGTGTTCACCTGATATCTAGCGCAGACATATGTTGAAAACATTATATCTGGTCTACTAGCAGTCAGGAAGAGTAATGATCTAATTATGCTTTTGTACTTAGTTTCATCAAAAGGTTTCCCTTTTTCATCCTTGTCTAGAGACGCAGTTGAACCCATTGGAGTCCTCATAGAGGATGCGCTCTCCATTCCGAATTTCTTAAGAAGATCCTTGGTGAACTTCGTCTAAGAGATAAACAGTGCATCTTCAGATTGCTTCACCTGAAGTCCTAAGAAATACTCCAGCTCACTCATACTGCTTATTTCAAACTTCCTTTGTATAAGTTTAGAAAACTTCTTGCAAAGGTTGTCTTCCATAGAGCCAAAAATAATATCATCGACATAGATTTGCACTAGTAGAATCTTTCCTTTAACTTCCCTAAGAAATAATATCTTGTCTATCTTCCACCATGTGAACTTGTTCTCAAGAAGAAAGGTAGACAGCGTCTCATACCAAGCTCGGGAAGCTTGTTTTAAGTCGTATAATGATTTATTCAAAAAGTAAACGTAATCAGGGAATAGAGAATTTACAAAACCTGAGGGTTACGCTACGTATACTTCCTCTTTCAGATTCCCGTTGAAGAATGATAACTTCACGTCCATTTGGTAGACGGTGAAGCCTTTGAGGGTACCATACGCAAGAAACAATCTGATCGCCTCGATCCAAGCCACTGGAGCAAAGGTCTGGTCGAAGTCAATCCCCACTTCTTGTATGTATCTGTGTGCTACAAGTATGACCTTGTTCTTGATAATTACTCCATGTTCGTCCAACTTGTTTCTGAATATCCACTTGGTGCTGATCACGTTGTCCTTTAGGCTTGGGTATCAGCTCCCAGACTTTGCATCGTTCAAACTGATTGAGCTCCTCTTGCATTGATATGATCCAAGAGGCGTCTTTGTTTACTTCTTCGAATTTCTTTGGCTCAACCTGCGATAGAAAACTTAGATGCATAACCTCATTAGTTGTACCTCTTCTGGTTCTCACATTGTAGCCTGGCTCTCATATTATCTGATCAGCTAAGTGATCTCTTAGGTGTCTGAACCCTAGATTCCTTGCTCTCCCTCCAACAGGCTCTATAACATCTGGTGCATCCTCTGTAGGTTGTAACAGTTCTTCCTCTAGTATTTCTTCATCCACCAAGCCTGGATCAACGATCTGGACTGAGCTTGGAGCTTCTTCCTTGATAGCTTCATCTAAGCTTAGTTCCTTGAACTTGGTACCTGCATCTACACCAATAACACTAGACGAGCTGCTTTGGAGCATGCTTGTCTCATCAAATACAATATTTATCAACTCTTCTACCACCAGAGTTTTCTTATTGAAAATCATATATGTCTTGCTATGGCTACTTTATCCTACAAAAATACCTTCAAAACACTTTTCACTAAACTTAGTGTGGTAGTACTCCCCATTATTAAACACGAAGCATTTGCTTCCAAAGATTCTAAAGTAGGACACAGTCAGTTTTCTGCCCTTCAATAGCTCATAGGGGGTCTTGTGATAGCTCTTGTTGATAAGGGCTCTGTTTTGCTTGTGACAAGCCGTGTTGACTGTTTCAGCACAGAAGTACTCCAGAAAAGAAGCGTCGTTCAACAGAGTTGTACATGCTTCAATTAGGGTTCCATTCCTTATCTCAGCAACTCCATTTTGTTGTGAAGTGCGCGGGGAGGAAAACTCATGAAAGATACCTTTACTTTCATAGAATTCTGTCATGCCACCAGACTCAAACTCTATTCCGTGGTCACTTCTAATTTTGGCCACTAAGCAGTTCATTTCGTTCTGAATTTGCCGGACAAAATTGGTGAAAGACTCGAAGGTATCTGACTTGTGTTTCAGAAAGAACACCCAAGTTAAATGCGAGTAGTCATCAATAATTACTAACATATAGAGCTTACCTCCTAAGCTGTGAATAAGCATATATAGGACTGAATAAGTCCATATGAAGCAAGTATAAGCTTCTTGAAGAATCATTTTCAACAATACCCTTGTAGGTAGCCCGTGTCTGCTTACCCATTTGACAGGAGTGACATGGACTCTCTGTAAGGCACCTAATGCTGGGGGCATCACACACCAAGTTGTGAGAAAATAACATATTTATAGTTTTGAAATTAATATGTGTCAATCTCTTATGTCATTGGTCGCAGAGAGACGCACTACTTTTAGCCATAAAACACACTAAGGTAGAATTGTCTAAACAAAGAAAATTCAAACGGAAAATATTTCTGCTTCGAGTGTCTGTTAAGACCGTCTCCAAATTTGTAGACGATTTTATCAAACACTTGTCCTTGCAGAACTCAACAATGTGTAGCCTTTGTTACATAGCTGACTTATGCTTATAAGATTATGGTGTAATCCTTCAACATAAGCTACGTCTGTGAAAGAGACTACACCATTAGATATCATACCATAACCTTTTGTTGTTCCCATGTCTGACCCTCCAAAGATTACTTTTGGTTCGCCTTCGTCTGGGGTATACTCAAGTAAAAGGCTTCTCGTCCCAGTCATGTGTCGAGAACATCCACTGTTCAAGTACCGGATCAGAGTTTTGGTGGCCTTTGGACATACATGCAAAAGCAAATCATTTTACCTTAGGAACCCAAACGTATTTGGGTCCTTAGTTCCTGGTCAGCTTAACACCACTAGGAACATTAACCTTGCGAGTGGTCGGTCTCGCATTGCTAACTCGTGAGGTTACATAATTAGCAGGATTGTACCAATAATCTGCGTGAAAATGACCAATTTTGTCGCAGCACCAACAGTCAAACCTGTTGTACCTCCTTTTGTACTCCTGCTTTACCTTTTGGAGCTGAGGTCTAGCAGGAGCAGCATTCTTAGAGGTGGAGGACTCATGGTTACAGCATACATAGGTGCTTCCCATCTCTTTAGCCTTAGGCACAACAGATTTAGCTTTTGGTGCCTTCTTATTGTTATGGCCATGTACATACGGACCATAACTCTTCATCTGAATTTCTTCAAAAGGTGCTTTGAACACATTGGCACCAAAGTCACCGGGACTGGTCCATCCCTGGTATCTATTCTTGGGCTCTACATAAGTAGGCCGAGCATGATGACCATAGGACTACTCAAGGTCAAACTTATTCATCGGGAAGATAACCTTCCTAAACGAGGGTTGACCCATGGGTGCCTTCCCCTTTTCTTTGGCGCTAGCTTTCCTGGCAGCCATACCCTTTCCACCTACGTGGCCAAGAACACTACCCTTCTTTTGAGATGAAAACTCATTAATGAGAGGGAGAACAATCTTCAGCTTAGAGAAACTCTCAGCGATTTTTCTCTCCACCGCGATCTTTTCTTCCAGCTCATCAAGATATTTTTCCTTCAAACTTAATGTCTCAGCAGAGCCCTTGAGTTCCTCTTTAAGGAGTGGACCTCATCTTTGAGAGGAAGTAATTTTGCAATTTCTTCCTTCAGATTTGTTTCCACTGCCTTGAGGGAGGCAATCTCCTTTAACTGCTTTCGTACTACCTTATGACATTTGTCAAAAGCCTTCAATAGGTGCTCGTGTTGAGCTATCAATTCTGATTCGTCCTCGTCAGAAGAATAGCCTTCATGACCATTGGTGGATGTTTCAGATTCAGAGAGTATTGTGTGGGAATTTACCTTCCTGTGGTACTCAGATTCGCCCACTTCCTCGTCTGAATGTGCCATAAGCCCGAAGTAGGCTTCTTTATTTTTTGAGCTTGACTCACTCGAGTCACTGTAACTGAGAGTCTTCTACTTCTTGGAGACGAAGCTCTTTTCTTCTTTTATTTTTTCCTTTGAAGGATCTCTATTCTTCCTTCTTGGAAACATCCTTCTTCTTATAAGGACACTCCGCAATCACATGTCCTGGCTTATTACAACAATAGCAAATAATGTCAGAGGAAAATTATTTGTTCGATTTCGATTTATACTTGTCCTCCATGTTGTAGCTCTTTTTTGTTCGATCACTATCACAACGTGATCTTCTGTAGTCAGAGAAGGAAGACTGATTCTTCATTTGTCTCCTCTTGCTCAGCACTTTCTTGAACTGTTTGGAGATGAGGGAAAATTCTCCATCCGACAGCTCGGAGCCTGGCGTGCTTAGCTCAGAGTCTTCTAGAGTATCGGGAGCTCGTGTCCTTACGGGTGACACAACTTTAGACTTTCTCGACCCTTCACCCTTCAGAGCCACTGACTTTTCTCTATTAGAAGTTCTGTTGCTTTGCTCCTCCTTTTTCCTGGTATTTATCCGGAGTTCGTAGGAGAGCAATTTGCCAAACAAGTTCTGAGGTTCGATTTCCGGCAACTTCCCAATTTCCCTGATGGCAACAACTTTGGTGTCCCAGTCCTTACTCAGAGATCTTAGAAATTTATTGTTGAGATCGCCATGTGTGAATGTACGAGCATAGTTCCTGAGGTCGTTGATGATCTTGAAAAATTTCTCGAAGCTGTCAACGATAGTATCACTTGATCCTTAAACACTTCGTACTCTTGATTTAGTAAATGTCTTCAATCGTCTCGAACTTCTTCAGTCCCTTCCATCAGGACTACTAAACAGTCCCACATTTCCTTGGCAGACTTGAAGTGGAATAAATTTTGGAGCATTGAATCGTCTACTACACTTGGTATGATATTCTTCGCTTTCTTATCCATGAAGACCAAAGAGATTTCATCCTTTGTTAGGTCCATCATTTTCTTAGGGATCATAATCGCCGGATTCAGAGCTGAAGCTTGAGTAGGTATGTGTGGTCCTTCTTCCACTATCTAAAAAATTCTTGGATCATCAGCTTGCATGAAGAACCTGACTCTTTCTTTCCACATGGGAAAATTCTCTTTTGTGCATACAGACAGCTTCATGGATGACATGTCCTTGCTTCTGTTCATCGTGAATATGCAGAACCTCTGAATTCTAGATCAAGGATCTTGTTCATGGTGTTAGCCTTATCGAACAAAAATGCCCCTCTGATACCAATTGAAAGTATATAGCGTCTACCTAAATCACCTAGAGGAGGTTGAATATGTGATGTTTGTGTTTTTTCACGTAATTAAAAAATACTTAAAAAAACCACACAAACACAGAGATTTTATAATGGTTCCTTGAGTTGGGTACGCTCATTTTCCCGCCTCACATATCTACCACGAAGGGCTAGATTCGGATACTTCACCTTTCTCAAATTATCAACAATCTTACAACTCGGAGCAACGCTCCTACACCTCGGAGAACAAACTCTTTGTAATACCCCAAAATCCAGAAAATGGAAAAATTGGGTGACACGGCCTGGGAAATGGGCGTGTCCTTCCTGGGTGAACAGTCGACGAGTGGTCGACAAAATATGGTCAACGATCGTCAAGTGCTTAGGACACGGCCTGTGACACGGGCGTGTCACAGGGTGTGTCAGCGTGGTCGACGAACTCAACGTGAGTTGGGGTGTGTCTAGTGCCGTGTATGGGCACACGGCCTGGGACACGGGCGTGTCATAGGCCGTGTGAGTCTCGGGTTGATTTTGATTTTCTACAGCCTGGTGGACACGGCCACAGACACGGGCATGTCTGAAGGCGTGTCGGGTGACACGGCCCGTAACACAGGTGTGTCACATGGGCGTGTACTGGACTAGATAAGTCAGTTGAGCACCACTTTGGGAACACGACATGCCCGTGTCACAGGCCATGTCAGGAAAAAATTATGCTTTTGTGGCAAAATCGTGGCCGTCCGTTCGTTCAGCTGGGATCCAAGGGCTGATCTGCCTCCCTGCTTCCTTAGGGCCGTAGATTGAGATGAAAGAATTCATTTCATACTTGGTTTTCATGTTTCTAAATCCTAGAGAGAGAAAGGGAGAGGAAGAAGGAGGAGGAGGAAAGGGGCTGGTCACTGGTGGTGCTGCGGTTTTCCGACAAGAGATCCGAGGCCGGCGTTGCGGAGGAAAAGCTGTTGTGGTTCTTCCTAGCCAAGTTAGGAGCTAATGGCACCGAAGCGGTCTTCGAGGGTAACGACCTTTCTTTCTAACCATGTGAAGGCTTCTTTTTTGGCATATGCATATGATTCCCCCACCAGAGGGCGGTTTGTTGTGGGAGTCTTTGGGTTGATTCATGGAATCCCTAATTCATTGGCATATAGATCCGGAAATTGAGTACGGAATAGGCATGTTGTGTGAAGCCCATCTAGACAGGTTGGTCTGGATTGGTGATGCTGCATACGAACCGGAGAAGACTCCGTGATAAATGCGTAGTTTAGGAGTCGACGAGTTGGACCTGTGAAGGGAAGTAGCATGAAGTACTGTAGTGGTAGTCCAGAAAAATACTCATATAATGCTTGTGCTGCTTGTGCTGTTAGGTGGTACCTGTGAAATGGAGTAACATGAAGTACTGGCATGGTAGCCAGGAAAGTCCCCTGACATTGGTGATCTTTGCGGTGTTATACCTATGAAGAGAGTAGCAGGAAGTACTGGTGTGCCCAGGAAAGACCCGCTGATGTGTGGTACAAAAAGGTGTAATGGTAAGTACTGGTGCGCTCAGGAAAACACCCGAGCTTGAATGCCCGAACAGGATCGGTGAAACCGACCCGCGCCTTTTCTTTAGTCGCGAGTACGCTGTGCTCGGTGATGGCAAAGCGATTTGAGCAACGGGGAGATGGAGGATCCGACCTGCGCTATGTCTGTCCAACGTGAGACCTAAAAGTGCGGTCTGTTGGAGTGCATAGCAAGAGTCTTAGTCATGCGCGCCGTGATACAATGGGGGGGCTACGGGAACCTATACCAGCTGTGAATCCTCGAGTAGCTGAGAAACAGTTAAAGCAGTTCATGAGTTTTCACCCGCCTACATTCTCGGGAGTGGGATCTCCTACGCAGGCTGAAGACTGGTTGTCGCGCTTCAAACGGATTATGACGGCGATTGGAACGAAGGAGCATCAGAAAGTCACCTTAGCCTCCTTCTTGCTGGAAGGAGAGGCTCGTTTGTGGTGGGACAAAATGGAGCTACACCACTTGCCAGGTAGACCGTTAACATAGGTGTCGATGGATGAATTCTCTCGGCTCTTCCTGGCGAAGCACCTCCCGGCGGCACAGCGTATAGCCATGGAGAACGAATTCCAAAGGATGAAGCAAGGAGAAGGCAGTGTGGAAGCTTACCTGCATGAGTTTACACGCTTGGGGCGGTATGCGGGTTCGATATTTGTTAATGAGCAGAGGAAGACAAATCGGTTCTATGAAGGATTGCGAGACGAGCTGAGGTTCCTGCTTTCTAGTTCTGTGAACCAAGGCTTCCAAGCGTTAGTAGACACTGCGTGCGCGCTGGAGAAATACATGAAGAGGGTGCAGGGGAAGAGGGAATTGGCTGTAACACAGCCGGAGTTTAAAGTACCCCGACCGACGAAGTCATTTTATAAGAAGAAATGGGGCAAGAGGCCCAAGACGGCGGGACAAGCTCCTTCTTCGGTTGCATCGGGAGCAACGTCGGGGACCACTTCAAAGTCGGATACCCGTACGTGCTTCAATTGTGGACGGGTAGGGCATATAGCCCGGGATTGTCGGGTGCCGCCAAAGAGTGAAAAGAAGGCAGGAGCGTCATATGCGGAAAAGGGCAAGACAGTGGTGGAATCCTCTGCATCACATGCGCAACCCCGGGTCTACAATCTTGGCCTGCAGGAGGCCATCAAGCAGAGTGACGTCGTCACAGGTACGAGTTAAGTTTTGCGCATTGTATTGCTTGTATGCTTGGTTTATTGCATATGTGTATGCGGTTTGTATGTGTGGCATGATGGTCACAGGTTTTGTGATGATTCGGAACACGCTGGCGCGAGTACTGTTTGATATGGGTGTGTCACACTATTTTCTGTCAAGCGAGTTCATAGCACGGCTTGGGATACCTAGTCGTGTAAAGACAGATAGCGTCAGAGTGGTGTTGCCGAATGGTTGTTTGATGCTCGCAAACCGAGCTTGCGATGTGGCGGTGCAAATAGGAAGTCGGGATTTCTGCTTGACTGCATCTGTATTGCCTATATCGGAATTCGACGTGATATTTGGTATGGATTGGCGTGCGGAGCAGCATGCCTTGATTGATTGCCAGTCCAAATAAATCACGTTGGGCCAGCATACCGAGCAGGAGACGAGGTTCGCGGGTATGCGAGGAGTTGACGGGACGTTGATGTCTGCACTCCAAGTTGTCAAAGCTGTTCGAAAAGGCGCGGAGTTATACTTCGCGTTATTTCAGGCCAGTGTGTGCGATGTTCCGATCGTATCGGAGTTTACATATGTGTTTCCCAAGGATCTCCCTGGGCTACCACCCCAGCGAGAGATTGACTTCACGATCGAGTTGGTGCGAGGTGCAAAACCTGTGGCCCGCTCGCCATATCGCGTCGCACCAAAGGAAATGGCGGAGTTGAAAGTCCAACTGCAGGAATTGCTGGAGCAGGGGTATATACGCCCAAGCATGTCTCCTTGGAGCTTCCCTGTGCTTTTTGTGAAAAAGAAAGACGGTGGCTTACGGTTATGTATTGATTACCGCGAACTGAATAAGCTGACAGAGAAGAACAAGTATCTGATTCCATGAATTGATGAGTTGTTCGATCAACTAATGGGATCGTCCGTCTAATCAAATTTGGACTTGAAGTCTGGGTACTACCAGTTGAGAATCCGGGAAGGTGACACTCCCAAAACCGCATTTGGAACACGGTACGAGCACTATGCGTTCATGGTAATGTCGTTTGGGCTGTGCAATGCGCCCTCGGTATTTATGGACTTGATGTACCGAATATTCCGAGAATACCTGGATCTGTTCGTGATAGTGTTCATTGATGATATCTTGGTGTACTCGAGATCGGAAGCCGACCATGAGAAGCACTTGCGGTTGGTATTGAATACCTTGAGGCAGAATCAGCTCTATGCCAAGTTCTCGAAGTGCGAGTTTTGGCTAGCGTCAGTAGCCTTCCTGGGCCATGTGGTAAGTGGAGCGGGCATAGCAGTGGATCCAGCAAAGATAAAGGCCATACAGGAGTGGCCAGTGTTATCTTCAGTGGCCGAGGTCAGGAGCTTCCTTGGACTAGCGGGCTACTATCGAAGATTTGTTGAAAACTTCTCGCGGATCGCTTTGCCGCTAACCACACTGACGAGAAAAGATCAGAAGTTTGTTTGGACGCCAGAGTGCAAGCGAGCTTTTGAAGAGTTGAAGATTCGGTTGACCACGGCGCCGGTGTTGTCTTCGCCATGTGGCACCGATGGATTTGTAATCTATAGTGATGCCTCAGGGAGCGGCTTAGGCTGCGTTCTTCTACAAAATGGAAAGGTGATCACTTATGGCTCACGCCAGCTGAAGGTGCACGAACGAAACTATCCCGTCCATGACTTAGAATTGGCGGCAGTGATCTTTGCACTAAAACTGTGGCGACACTATCTTTATGGAGTGAAGGTGGAGATCTATACAGATCATAAGAGCCTAAAGTACATGTTGGAGCAGGACCTGAATATGCGACAACGAAGGTGGTTGGAGTTCCTCGGGGACTACACCTTTGAGATTCATTATACTCCCGGGAAGGGGAACGTAGTCGCAGATGCCTTGAGTTGGAGAGCTCCGGTAAGGGCGAGCTGGTTGTAGAGGCATGATGAACGTCTCATCCAGGAGTTGGAAGCATTGGAGATCTCGTGTATTGACAAGAATACTATTGCTGATGCATGTCTGAACTGGACGGAGGTACAGTGTGACCTTGCAGACTGGATTCGACGGGCAACGAGATTAGATGAAGATCTCTTACGCTATGTTAAAGAGGGGCCAGAGGGAAAATTCTCCTGGGATGACGGTCTTTTGCCGAAAGAGGGTCGTTTGTGCGTCCCAAATTTGGGTAAGTTGAGGGAAGAACTGATGTATGAAGCGCATTATACAAAGTACTCAATCCACCCAGGGAGCACGAAGATGTTCAGGGATATGAAAAAGTTATTCTGGTGGCCAGGGCTAAAGAAATATGTTGCTCATTATGTGGCCAAATGCCAAATATGTGCTATGGTGAAGGCGGAATGCCAGAAGCCGGGCGGTTATTTGAAGTCATTGTCGATTCCAGAGTGGAAGTTCGACGATATTTCCATGGATTTCGTGCACGGGTTGCCGAGATCTCAACGCAGAAATGATTCCATCTGGGTGATTGTCGATCGGCTGACGAAAGTGGCACACTTCCTGCCAAACAGATGTGATGATTCAGTTGAAACTTTGGCAAAGTCGTATGTTGACCAGATTGTGCGGCTACACGGTGTTGAAGCCCAAATTTGACTCCGACAAATGTTCGCAAAATAGGGGCGTAGCCGACACCTACTAGGCCCAAGCTCCGACCTCCGACTGGTCGTGAAGGACTAGAAAACTGGCCCAAAGCCACAGTAGGGAGGTCCCACCGCTTACCCGAAAGGTCACTGAGAGCTTCCCCTCCAAAGCCAAAAGCTAGGCTTGGAGTTCCTCAAAAGACAATGCTGATGATTCCCTCAGAGTCCAAAAAAAGATCCTTCTGAAGAACCCCTATGGGCTTATTTATAGATTTTGGAATCTGAACTGTCAATAACAAAACCGTACCGGTCTGAAATTACCGGGGTACCCCTGGCTGGGTCTGCCAACAGCCAAACTCCGCTGTTCTGAGGGGCTATACGCAGACCACTAAGGGTAAGAGGGTAAAAATACCCGGGGTAGAAGAGTAAAAAACCCCTGTTGACACGGAAAATATAAAAATGGTCTCTTCTTGCCCTGGCGAGTGGAGAAGCGCCTGTCGATGAGGTGGACCCCACTGCCCGTCTCGTCGGTGCCCTTCGCTATGAGGTCTTCTCGCCGCTGGAGGCCCTCTCGCCTTTGGAGGCCCTCTCGCCTCTGGAGGCCCACTCGCCTCTGGAGGTCTCCTCGCCCCAAATGGGGTACCTTGCTCACCGAAGAGACAATCATCTTGCCTCTTGCGAGTGGGCCCCCTGGTCCCATTCACCTGCCTCGACTTATTTGCTCTTTGAGGGCTTCTTGCGAGCCAAAGGTTGTACACACGGTGTTCCCCGAAGCATCGTAAGTGATCGAGATGGGCGGTTCACATCGAATGACTGGAGGCTAGTTCATCAACTGTTGGGCACGAAGTTGACATTCAGCACGGCCTTCCATCCACAGACGGATGGCCAAACTGAAATGACCAACAGAACAATGGAAAACATGCTTCGGATGTGCGCCCTCGACTTCAGAAAGAGATGGAAAGATCATCTCTATATGGTGGAGTTCGCTTACAATAACAGCTACCAAGCAAGCATCGGTATGGCATCGTATGAAGCTCTGTATGGACGAAAGTGTCGTACTCCTTTAGCTTGGGTAGAAGCGTGCGAAGCCAGAGTTTATAGGCGTAATGAAGTCGATGAAGCAAACTCAATAATACACATTATTCGGGAATGACTATTGATCGCACAAGATCGACAAGCAAAATACTACAATGTCAAGCATCAGAACGTGGAGTTCACGGTAGGCGATTGGGTATACTTGAAGATCAAACTCTTCAAATGTGTATCCAGGATTCGACGTCTGAAAAAGTTAAGTCCAAGATACCTTGGTCCATTTGAAGTTGTCGAGCGAGTTGGAGAAGCCGCATATCGGCTAGCTCTTTCGGCAGACTTGGATGGATTGTATGATGTGTTTCACGTCTCGGTGCTGCGGAAGGCCGTGAAAGGTCCAGCTTAGGTGATCAGGGATGATTAAGTGCCGATGGAGTATGGGCTAACGATGAAGGTTAGGCCCATTCAAATCGAGGATCGAGCCAAGAAACAGTTATGGAACAAGACGGTCGGGATGGTTAAAGTCTGGTGGGATAATTGCGGCCATGAGGAGCTTACATGGGAGTGAGAGCATACCATGCGAGCTGAGTTTCCCGAACTGTTTGTGTAACGGTTATGTCATATGTATCGACTTGTATTGAAACTATTGTCGTATGAATCGACTTGTATTGAAACTATTGTCGTATGAAAATCATTCTGTTTGAGTTCCTTACTTAGTGCAAATTTCGGGGACGAAATTTTTGTAAGGAGGGGAGGATTGTAACACCCCAAAATCCAGAAATTGGAAAAATTGGGTGACATGGCTTGGGACACGGCCGTGTCCCAGGGCGTGTCCTTCCTGGGTGAACAGTCGACGAGTGGTCGACAAAATGTGGTCGACGATCGTCGAGTGCTTAGGACATGGCCTGTGACACGGGCGTGTCACAGGGTGTGTCAGCGTGGTCGACGAACTCAGCGTGAGCTGGGGCGCACACGGCCTGGGACACGGGCGTGTCCCAGGCCGTGTGAGTCTCGGGTTGATTTCGATTTTTTGCAGCCTGGTGGACACGTCCACAGATACGGGCATGTCTGAAGCTGTGTCGGGTGACACGGCCCGTGACACGGGCGTGTCACATGGGCATGTACTGGACTAGATAAGTCGATTGAGCACCGCTTTGGGAACATGGCCCGTGACACGGGCGTGTGTGTCACTGGCCGTGTCAGGCAAAAATTATGCTTTTGTGGCAAAACTCGTGGTCGTCCATTCCTTCAGCTGGGATCCAAGGGATGAGCTGCCTCCCTGCTTCCGTAAGGTCGTGGATTGAGATGAAAGAATTCATTTCATACTTGGCTTTTATCTTTCTAAATCCTAGAGAGAGAAAGGGAGAGGAAGAAGGAGGAGGAGGAAAGGGGCTGATCACTGGTGATGTTGCGGTTTTCGACAAGAGATCCGAGGCCGGCGTTGCGGAGGAAAAGCTATTGCGGTTCTTCCTAGCCAGTTAGGAGCTCATGGCACCGAAGTGTTCTTCGAGGGTAATGACCTTTCTTCCTAGCCATGTGAAGGCTTCCTTTTTGGCATATGCATATGATTTCCCCACTAGAGGATGGTTTGTTTTGTGAGTCTTTGGGTTGATTCATAGAATCCCCAATTCGTTGGCATATAGATCCGAAAATTGAGTACAAAATAGGCATGATGTGTGAAACCCATCTAGACAGGTTGGCCTGGATTGGTGATATTGCATACGAACCGGAGAAGACTTCGTGATAAACGCGTAGTTTAGGAGTCGGCGGGTTGGACCTGTGAAGGGAAGTAGCAGGAAGTACTGGAGTGGTAGTGCAGGAAAATACCCATATAACTCTTTTGTTGTTTGTGCTGTTAGGTGGTACCTGTGAAATGGAGTAACAGGAAGTACTGACATGGTAGCCAGGAAAGACCCCTTACACTGGTGATATTTGCGGTGTCATACCTATGAAGAGAGTAGCAGGAAGTACTGTTGTGCCCAGGAAAGACCCGCTGATGTGTGGTACAAAATGAGTGTAATGGTGAGTACTGGTGCGCCCAGGAAAACACCCAGGCTTGAATGCCAGAACAGGATCGGTGAAATTGACCCGCGCCTTTTCTTTAGCCGCGAGTACGCTATTCTCGGTGATGGCAAGGATATTTGAGCAACGGGGGGTGGAGGATCCGACCTGCGCTATGTCCGTCCAACGTAAGACCTGAAAGTGCGGTCTGTTGGAGCGCATAACAAGAGTCTTAGGCCTGCGCACAGTGATACAATGGGGGGTTACGAGCCAATCCAGGTTCACTAAGACTCTAAAACTCCGGCTGCACACCATGGAGTAAATGCTCAAGTGATTTGTCATTGGGTTGCGACCCTGATACAGTGGTGGGCAACTGGTTCGCCGGTACACCAAGAATATGCCTTGAGTGCACAGATCGTCGGGCTGGGCGGCTGACGGTTGTGATGGAATGTGTGCGTAAAAGCACATTTGTGATATATATATGCATGTGAAATGCTATGCTTGCATGGAAGATTACCACTGCCCCGGGAAAGGGGTAGGGTCATTATAATTTGGTCAGCTGAATGCTGACCATTGCCTCTGTTTGCCACCGTTGGGTGGAATGTCCCTGTGCAGGTGCTGGAGAGCCGAGCGGGACGCATACGGGCTGAAGTCCCTGCTGTATTTATTGTTGTCGTTGCTAGCCCTCGAAGGATAAAAGAAATGGAAATGTTATGTTTTCTTTTGATGTGGCCGGCCTGCGTGCCAATGTTTGAGGCCATTGTTTTGAAAACCCTGTAAGGCCATATGGCCAACTACTTGTATGTGTAAGACATTCCTATCATGTATAAAATGTGGAGGTTTTATATGTTGGACATTCAGGTGTGGAGTTCAAATGTAGTGTTATAGGCTTCCGCTAGAATGCAATGTGTTAGGGTGCACTGTGCTACTCTGGTATCACATCGTAACTGCACTGCCCGTTTTATGGTCTATGTTGTGGGGCCCCGACCGGACCTTCTAGTATATACTATATGAACGGATGGGGTTGTTACACTCTCATACACCTCGATCCACAATCAGATCTACAACTCGATCCACACATAGATCTACAAACTCGATCCACAAACAGATCTACAAACTCGATCCTCAAACGGATCTACAAACTTGGAGATAAATCTCCTACAATATGTAAAGGAATATTACAACACACAAACGATTGCAAGACTTCGTTCCGACGTTCTTCGTAGAAGTATATCTTGAAACTTGTAGAACTCAGAAACTTGAAATTCTTGTGGAACGTGAATCTCGAGCCTTCGATCTTTGAACAACTAGGACTGGAGTAGAATAGATCTTGAGAGAGGAAGCGATCTAGTCGAGGAAGTCGTTGAAGAAGAAGATCACTAGTTGCCGGCGGCCGATCGGGAAAAATCGTGAATCGCGTAAGGGCGGCCGACAGTTTCTGAGTTTGGAATCTTTTGAAATCGAAATGTAATTCGGGCAAGATTGATTATTTCGAAAATCAATATAACATATATATAAAGAGATTCGAAATAACGGCTATAAAAGAATTCCAAAAACGTAACCTAGAAGTTACTGTACATGGACGAAAATCCCGATCCTGAGAAAAATTTGGAAAACGACCTAAGTCATTTTCAACGGGATTCGTCGAGTATCACTTATTATACTCGTCGAACCTGATAACGATATACGTCGAATTAGCCTTGGACAAAAATCCAAAGTAGTCAAAATTTTGACTCGACATATTCGGCGAGTATCGTCTGGGATACTGTTGGGTACATTGGAAAATGTGTACCAGATTTGAAGAAGCCTCACCCTACTCAATGATATACATCAAGGTGTATTTGATGTGTTTTGAGTTGATATGTGCAGGTTAAGTAATTGTAGGAAATACAGAAAAAATTTCTAAGTTCATGTGTCGACACCTAGAGAAGCAGTGTCGACACTTATGAAGACTTGTGTCGACACTGGAGAAAAGCTGTGTCGACACTTGGAGTAAATTGTGTCGACATAAGGAAAGGTAGAGTCGACACCAGAAGGAATGTGTCGACACACAGTGAAGCTCAGTCGACATACAGTGAAGCATTGCCGACATCAACTGTGTCGACACCCAGAGGCAGTGTCGACACACAGAAAAGTATAGTCGACATCAATTGTGTCGACACCAAGAGGCAGTGTCAACACACAGAAGAATTTTTCAACATCAACTGTGTCGATACAAAGGAGATGTAACGACACACAGCAAGCTTCGACAAAGTTAAAGTAAAGAGGTTCAGTGTCGACACAAAGGAGATGTGTCGACACACAGCAAGTTTCAACAAAGTTAAAGAAAAGAAGGCTTGTGTCGACACACAGGTTCAGTGTCGACACATTCTAAAGAAGCTGTGTCGAGAATCTGTCACAACAACAAAAGGAGTTGTGTCGACACCACCAAGGCTTGTGTCGACACTTAGTCCACTTGTGTCGACACTTAGTCTAATTGTGTCGACACATAATGAAGTTCAGTCTCGACACTTTCAGACAGAGACAGTGATTTCAAGAAGTGACTGGATGACTTGACAGCTGTCATTTCTAACTGGTCAACTACTACTGTCAGAGCTGTCAGAAGGTTGTTAGAAACCGGATCAGCCGGTTACCATGGAGGAAGATTATATAAAGGCTTTATCCTTCAACAGAAAGGGATGATCAATCATTGAAGAATACATATTCTGAGCAATAAAGAGAGAAGTAATAATACAGAAGATTTTCGACATAAGATCTAGAAGAAGTTGGAGAGAGAGAGCTCCATCTAAGAAGAGCAGTTGTTGAACCAGGCTGCCAAGAAAGATTCAGATTAAGATCTGAATCTTAAGTCAGAAGCTGATTGAAGATCAACTTCACAGGAGATTCAACCCTACTGAGTTCAGATTCAAGAAGCTTTGAAGAAAGCTAAGAGAGGTTAATCTCTGCCATTAAGTTCTTCCAAGAACTCATCAAGAAGCCTTCCATCCCTTCTCTTTTTGTCAGGGTGGTGGTTATTTACTTTGTTAAATCAAAGTTTTGTAGGATCTTTATAGATCTGAGATTGTAAGCCTGTTTTATAAAGGCTGAGTGTAGGAGAGTAAATTCTCTGAGTGGTAGGGTTGTGAGCCTGAGGTGTAGGAGATTGTGATCTCTGAGTGTAGGCCTTGTTGAAGGTTGAGGTAGGGCATTTGGCCTGAGTTGTAGGAGTGTGGATACACTCTGAGTTGTAGGAACCTGTTTGGCATTCTGAGCTGTAAGATCTAAGGATCTGAGGTGAAGTGCAGAAGTTAGGCCGAATCTAGTACACTGCTAGATAGGCGAAGGGGGAAAGTGGATGTACCCGAACCTTGGGGAACCACTATAAATACTGTGTGCACTCTGTGATTGATTGTTTCTGTGATTGCTGTGCTGATAGCTGTAGAATTTACAATTGCTGCTTAAATTACAGAACAGATTTTCTGCCTTTAAAGTAAAAGAAAAATTACACCTATTCACCCCCCCCCCTCTAGGTGGTTAGGCACAAATTCTTTTAAGTGGTATCAAAGCGAGGTTACTCAAAAAAGGACTTAACAGTCAGAGTGAGATCCTTAAGGCAGATTTAAGAATCAAGAAAATGGGTTCAGGGGAAAATCATAAGGAGCTAGGGTCTATGAAACTACCCATATGCAGAAAGGAGATATTTGGTATCTGGAAAGAAAGGGTCAGGTTATTTATGGAGGCTTCTGATCCAAGGATCTATATTACAGTCAAGGAAGGTCCTTATGTTCCAATGAAGATATCAATTCTGGATGCAAACCAAAGAATTTCCAAGGATTATTCAGAGATGACCAAGGATGAGATCATTTTGGCCACTATGGATAAGAGAGCCCAGAACATCATAGTGAGTGTCATTGATGATGCAATCTTTCAGAATTTGATTCATTGCAAGACCTCCAAAGAAATGTGGGATACTTTAATAGTCTACATGGAGGGTTCTGAAGAAGTAAGACAAGACAGAAAATCTATGCTAAATCAGGAATATGAGAGTTTCAGACAAGAAAAGTCTGACAGTATCACTGAGTGCTATAAAAAGTTCTATAGGATAGTGAATGAGTTGATGTCCTATGGGAGAATCTTCAGTACTTATGAACTGAATGATAAATTCTTAAGATCCTTGACAAAGGATTGGGACACAAAGATTTGTGCCATTAGAGAAGTGGCCAAACTTGCAGATATTTCTCCTCCAACTTTGTTTAGAAAGTTGTTGTCATATGAGATGCAACTGATGGCTAGGAAAGAGGAAGAGAAGAGTACAAAAGGAGAGCATAGAGACAAGTCTGTGGCCTTTAAGGTTGAAGCCACTAGGAAAAATAGGAGGATGTCTCCATCACCTCCTGTGATAGTTGCCGAAACACCTTCAGATAATTCTGATAACCAAAGTTCTGAAAGCAGTGACTCAGATGAAGATTTTGCTGCCTTCACAAGGCAGTTTCAGAGATTTCTGAAGAAAAAGCAGTGGAAGTCTAAGCCTTCCACATCTAAGCCTAAGGATGATTACTATCAAAAGAGGAAGTCATCCAGGAAAGACAGGAGCAAGTCAAAGCCAAACAAGTCTACAACATCAAAGATTGTTTGATACTGTTGTAATAGGCCTGGACATGTAGTGGCTGAATGTCCAGATAAAAGAAAAGAGACTACAGATAAGAAGAAGAGTCAACACCAAAGAAAGAAGGAGAAATCCTTTGTTACTAAGAAGGAGAAGACCTTGTCAGACCAATCTACTTCAGAGTCAGAATCTGAAGCTGAGGCCTACATTGGTCTATATGCAGCAGATGAAGAAGAATAGTTTATCCAGGTGCTGAACTCTATATATGAACAAGAAGACCATCAGTGCAAGGGACTGATGGCTGTGTCAGAAGAAGACAAATACCAGGATCAGCCTGGTCCTAGTAAGGTACAATGTCTTTCTAATTCAGTTTGCAGTACTGAGTTAGAGTCAGCTACATCTGCATCAAGTGATGTGATGGATCTGAGTCTGAAGGTGATATTCATCAGCTGATAGATGAATATAGAGATTTATTGCAGACACTTAAGAAGAGCAAAAACTGGCCAAATCTCAGGCTAAGGAAATTGCAGACCTTAAGTTGGCTGCAGTAGATTCAGAGAAGTTGTTAGATCAAAAACTGAATGAGATTGCCAGATTGAAAAACATAACTGTTATTCAAATGGGCACAATCACATTCAAGAATGATCAGATTAGAAATCTAGGTTAGACTTCAGAAAGAGAAAGAGATTGTGGCTAGCTTTTCAAAACCTAAGTCTGTTTTACCCTTGATTGATGAGTTTGTACCACAAAAGGGTAATGCTGGATTAGGGTTTAAGAAAACTGCATGGACTGCTAGGTCCAAATCTAAAGGCAAAGCTCCAACACAAAACAAGAAGCCTGCTGTAGATAATTCAGCTAGGGTTGTACCTAAACAAAGGTACAACAAGTTTGAGTGCTGGTGTTGTGGCTAGGTAGGCTACTTTGCCTTAGATTGTTGGCACAATTCTAGTGTCAAGGAGAGTAGCAATCTGCCTGCTAGAAGAGCTACAGGTAGATTTGTTAAAGTGCAGACTAACTTGTACCAAGGACCCAAAAGTTATTTGGTTCTAAGGTTAAGTAATCTGTGTTGCAAGTGAGTCCAAGCTGTCATGCCCCAATATGGTACTTGGACAGTGGATGTTCCTTGCACATGACTGGAACAAGGGGGTTGCTGAAGGACTACACACCTATCATGGATGGCCCTAAAGTAACCTTTGGTGGTTCAGAAAAAGGAATCATCAAAGGATTTGGTTTAAATGAGAGAATGGACAAGCTTACCATTACAGAAGATTCTACTGCAACTCAGGAAGTGGAAAATGGTGACTGTTGTCCAGGGGGAGTACAAGACTCTCAAGATGCTGAAGAAAACCAAGAGGTGCAGCTTAATGAAGAGGCTGGAGGTGTACAACCTGAAAATAAACTATCTCCAGCTAATAGACACTTAAAGGATCATCCAGCAAATCAGATAATTGGTGATCCAAGACAAGGAGTGCAAACAAGAAGCAGGAATCTGAGTACAGTTCTTTACTCCAGTTTCCTATCACAAGTGGAACCAAAGAAATTTGAAGAAGCAGTTCTAGACCCACATTGGATTGATGTCATGCAAGAGGAGCTGAATCAGTTCAGAAGATGCAAGGTCTGGAAGCTAGTTCCTAAACCCAAGGACCACAACATCATTGGAACAAAGTGGATCTTTAGGAATAAATTAGATAAGAATGGGATCATTGTGAGGAATAAAGCAAGACTTGTTGCAAAAGGGTATAGGCAGGAAGAAGATATTGACTTTGATCAAACCTTTGCCTCAGTAGCAAGACTGGAAGCAATCAGGATGTTCCTTGCTTATGCAACTTATCAAGGCTTTAAGGTATTCCAAATGGATGTAAAGTCAGTTTTCCTAAATGGAAATCTAAAGGAAGAAGTCTATGTAGAGCAGCCCTCAGGTTTTATTGATCCTCTCAAACCTGATTATATTTATAGACTTAGGAAAGCATTGTATGGGTTAAAACAAGCCCCAAGGTCTTGGTATGAAACCCTGTCTAGTTTCCTCATTGAGAACAAATTCTCAAGGGGGAAAATAGACAAGACTCTATTCCTTAGGGAATCTAAAGGAAAGATTATCCTAGTCCAAATATATGTAGATGACATAATATTTGGGTCTACTGAAAGTAATATTTGCAGAAAGTTTGTAAAACTTATGCAAGGAAAATTTGAAATGAGCAGTATGGGGGAACTTAAGTTCTTCTTGGGTCTCCAAGTAAGACAGACTGAAGATGGCTTGTCCATATGCCAGTCTAAGTTCACCCTAGAGTTAATAAAGAAGTATGGTATGAATCATCCACTACCATGAAAACTCCTATGGGGTCAAGTATGTCTCTAAGCAAAGATGATGCAGGGAAACCTGTAGATGAAACTTTGTATAGAGGGATAGTTGGCTCCCTTCTGTATTTGACTGCTAGTAGACCAGATATCATGTATGCTACACGTGTATGTGCTAGGTACCAAACATGCCCTAAAGAATCTCATCTGACTGCAGTCAAAAGGATTTTGAGATATCTTAAGGGCACGCCTTATCTAGGCCTTTGGTACCCTAAAAATGGAGATTTTCTACTGACAGGTTATTCAGATGCAGATTTTTCAGGTTGCAAGGAAGATAGAAAAAGTACTACAGGCACCTGTCAATTTCTAGGTGGAAGACTAGTGTCTTGGAGCAGTAAGAAGCATACCAGTGTGGCAATCTCCACAGCTGAGTCTGAATATGTTGCTGCAGGAAGCTGATGTGCACAACTTTTGTGGATTCAGCACCAGCTAGAAGACTATGGTATTCAGGTAAGTAGAACACCTTTGCTTTGTGATTCTACAAGTGCAATTTCTATAGCTAATAATTTTGTCTCACATAGTAGGACTAAGCATATAGAAATTAGATACCATTTTCTTAGAGAACATGTAGAGAAAGAAGACATTTCACTAGAATATGTCAAAACAGATAATCAAATTGCAGATATGTTTACTAAACTCCTAGATGAAACTAAATTCAATAAGTTTAAAATTGAATTAGGAATGTTGAACTTAGATTAGTATCACAAAATTGGCTAAGTAAAATGGTGTCGACACAAGGAGTTGTCTGTGTCGACACATAGAAGTGGTGTCGACATTCCAGAGAAATGATGTCGACACATCTAGAAAGTCTGTGTCGACACTTCAGAGAAATAGTGTCGACACATCCAGAGTAGGTGTCGACACATCCAGAAGTGGTGTCGACACTTAGGATTAACACAATTTCGTCGAGTAGAGTATCGACTAATCGTCGAGCGCAGATGTATTTGTGTCGACATATTATAATTGGTGTCGACACATATAAATCAATACTATTGTCGAGACTTGAGTAGTCTGTGTCGACACTTTTCAACAGTGTCGACACATTCAGTAATTGTTGACGCGCCTTTTCACCTTTATCTTTAAAAAGGTATAAATAGGTCTTCAACATTGTTTGTCGACATGCTTTCAATAGTTTCGAGACCAAAACTTTGTGTCGACATCTCTCTCATCTAAATTCAAGATTTCTCTAAACCCTAATGGCGTCAAAGCTCGGGGAGAACGTCAATGAGGGATATGAGCTAGTACACAATGCATTTGTCCATGCGGAACCAGAAATCAAGGATGTTGTAACCCTAATTACTGAGAATGGGTTGGAGTATCTAGTTTCTGAGCCAACCAAGATTTGGAAGAAGGAAGTACTCGAATTCTATGGTGCAGCTATGTTGGATTCTACTGGACTCAAGATCAAGTCTGCAGTTCATTGTGCGAAAGTTAAACTGACTATGAAGAGTTTAAGGAAAGTTCTACATCTACCTAGAATTCAAGAGGAAGTAGAAGTAACCTCTTCCAAGACAAGGGAAGTACTGCAATGGTGTGGACTAGATTCAACCATGAAGATTGGCTCAGTATTTAACAGAAAAGGCATGAATATGCAAGACAAGTTCTTGTCTGTAGAGGTAGGAAAGGTGATTCTGTGCAAGCCAGGTGGGCATGATAGGGTATCAGCTCATATGTTCAGCTTAATGACAAGGATCATCTTTAAACTAAAAACTGATTGGTTAGCAGTGATGTTTGAAAAGATTAAGGAAAGTCTGAAGAAGCCCAATCTGGGTAGGATAATGAGTCTGTACTTAGCTGGAACTATTCCAAAAGTAATGGGACAAGCAGTTAGTTCTAAGATTAATCATGTGAGAAAGATGGATATCAGGATTATCTCAAGGTGGGAGAGGGTGTTAACTAAGGACATGTCTACTCCAGAGAAGGAAACACCTCCACAAAGGAAACAAAAGAAAGCCAAAAGGGCTCCTGAACCTTCCAGTAGCTTAGAGGAGCAACCAGCTTCCAGTTCAAATGAGTAAGAAGCTGATAATGCTGGAAGATCACCAGTAAGAACTGAAGATGCACAGAGGCAGGGGGAGCAACCATCTGCTAGCCCCATTCACCTGGATCCACTCCAGGGGGAGCCTCAACATGAGGAAGTGCCAAGTCACTTAGACAGTGAAATGGCAACTCAAACAATACTTGAGGTAATACATGAAGTTAATCAATCAATTTTCAATTTAGAGGATGAAGTATTAACTGTATATTTGATTGATGTTGAACAGCCAACACAATTACATAGTCAAGCACAAGATGTGATCATGGAAGATACATCTGTTGCTACTGATGCTCCAGAGATAAGAGTATCTCCAGTTCCTTCCCAAAAAGAATTTACCTTAGAAGAGCTGTTTCCTGATATTGAGGGGGAGCATGCTGGTTTTGAGGGGGATAAAACTGTTTTTGATGGAGAGCAAGTTACACTTGAGGAGGACCAAGTTAATCGTGAGGGGGAGCATGTAAGGTCTCATGAGGAGACTGCAAGAAATGAGGAGGAGCAAATTAGAACTGAAACTGAGGAGCAAAGGACTCAGGGGGAGCTAAGAAACACTGCACAGGACTTGCCATCTAGTCCAAAGAATAGTGTTGATATTGCCAGTACCTCTGATTCTGAGGATGCAGCTGAGGTTCAGGCTAAGAAGAGGAAGCTACAGGTCTTCAAAAGGAGTCAAAGCTACAAGAAGGCACTGCAAACAGTTGCTCCACAGCCTGCTCCAACAACTGATTATAGTTCTTTGTTAGTATCTATGCAAGTGAAGTTAGATGAGCAAAGGATTGCTATGGAAAAGTATATAGATGAGACACATAAAGATCTACAACTCTCTTTAGCAACAGATATAAAGTCAATAAGATTTGAAGTGAATCAAAATAAGAAAGAAATGACTGACTGTTTCCACAAAGGAGGTAATGCAGTGGTTTACCTAGCCACTCACCAAGAGAAAATCAAGACACAAGTGGATGATATAGCAGTGAAGCAGGGCTATGTATTAGAAAATCAGATTAGAATGAATGATAATCTGACTGCATCCCATAATGCAATTGTTACAGAATTGAAAAAAGTTGCAACAGCCCAGCCTGCTGATAAGTCTACAGTCAAGCCAGAGTTTGTGGTATCAGAGCCTGGTTTCAGAAGGATGATCTTAGAGATCATGTGGCTAGAGAAGTCATAAAGGGGGAGAGAGTACTAGTCAAAGCTGGATCTGATCATGCTAAATGGATTTCCAATAGCATCAGAGCCACTCTTGGATATCCACCCCTGTGTGATGATGACAATGTAGCTGAATCTGGAATAACTCCTACTATTTTTGGAGGTGAGCCAGCTGAAGTTGCTCAAGTCATTTATCCTCCAGCAGATTTTGAGATGATACATCAAGAAGTACAATCAATGTATAGCCTTCCAGAGGGTAATAAAAATATTATCATTGAGAAAGTAGACAAGCCTATGTCAGAGGCAGTTTTGAAAGAGCAAGAAGCTCTATTGTCCAAGAAGAGATTCAGAGAACAGGCAGAGTTAAGGTCTGATTTTGAACATTGGAGCCCAACTTCTAGAAATATTATACTAACTGCTTGGAAAGCTGTAAAGGACAATACCCTAGAGAGGGGCAAATGGTATTCTGAACAAGAATAGAGAAAACATGAAGCCAGGCAAGAGGCCATAGTTCAGTATAGAAGGAAGGCAAAACTTGGGAAGCTACCTCCTAATGCACAGGAGCCTAGCAAATATTTCCCAAAGCCTTATCATTATTTTGAAAGACAAAAGATAAGGGCTGAAGAGCTGAAAAAAAAAGATTTAAGGGCAAGATGCATGCTGATGACTCTGATGTTCCTATGCAAGCCAAGATTCAATCAGGCAAGAGCATTGTCATCAAGGAGGCAGAGCAGCCTTAGATTAGATTTCTTAAGTTTACATCTTTGTAATCTTTTGTGTTAAAATCCATGTAAAGTTTTGATTAAAAGAAACTTTTGGTAGTTGAAACAAAATTATAATGAATGCTCATTGTGTTAGCATACTTATTCTGTGATGAAATATCTTTTATGTTTTGTTTAAGAAATTACCCTGTCATATAATGTTGTTACACATCATATTGTGTATTTGTTATGTATGGTGTATATCATTGACTAAGGGTTATGACTTCTCCAAATAGGGGGAGATTGTTGGGTACATTGGAAAATGTGTACCAGATTTAAAGAAGCCTCACCCTACTCAATGATATACATCAAGGTGTATTTGATGTGTTTTGAGTTGATATGTGCAGGTTAAATAATTGCAGGAAATGCAGAAAAAATTTCTAAGTCCATGTGTCGACACCTAGAGAAGCAGTGTCGACACTTATGAAGACTTGTGTCGACACTGGAGAAAAGCTGTGTCGACACTTGGAGTAAATTGTGTCGACACCAGGAAAGGCAGAGTCGACACCAAAAGGAATATGTCGACACACAGTGAAGCTCAATCGACACACAGTGAAGCATTGTCGACATCAACTGTGTCGACACCCAGAGGCAGTGTCGACACACAGAAAAGTATAATCGACATCAATTGTGTCGACACCAAGAGGCAGTGTCGACATACAGAAGAATTTGTCAACATCAACTGTGTCGACACAAAGGAGATGTGTCGACACACAGCAAGCTTCGACAAAGTTAAAGTAAAGAGGTTCAGTGTCGACACAAAGGAGATGTGTCGACACACAGCAAGTTTCAACAAAGTTAAAGAAAAGAAGGCTTGTGTCGACACACAGGTTCAGTGTCGACATATTCTAAAGAAGCTGTGTCGAGAAGCTGTCACAACAACAAAAGGAGTTGTGTCGACACCACCAAGGCTTGTGTCGACACTTAGTCCACTTGTGTCGACACTTAGTCTAATTGTGTCGACACCACCAAGGCTTTGTCGACACTTAGTCCACTTGTGTCGATACTTATTCTAATTGTGTCGACACATAATGAAGTTCAGTCTCGACACTTTCAGACAGAGGCAGTGATTTCAAGAAGTGACTGGATGAATTGACAGCTGTCATTTCTAACCGGTCAACTACTAATGTCAGAGCTGTCAGAAGGTTGTTAGAAACCGGATCAGCCGGTTACCATGGAGGAAGATGATATAAATGCTCTCTCCGTCAATAGAAAGGGATGATCAATCATTGAAGAATACAGATTCTGAGCAATAAAGAGAGAAGTAATAATACAGAAGATTTTCGACAGAAGATCTAGAAGAAGTTGGAGAGAGAGAGCTCCATCTAAGAAGAGCAGCTGCTGAACTAGGCTGCCAAGAAAGATTCAGATTAAGATCTGAATCTTAAGTCAGAAGCTGATTGAAGATCAACTTCACAGAAGATTCAACCATACTGAGTTCAGATTCAAGAAGTTTTGAAGAAAGCTAAGAGAGGTTGATCTTTGCCATCAAGTTCTTCCAAGAACTCATCAAGAAGCCTTCCATCCCTTCTCTTTTTGTCAGGGTGGTGGTTATTTACTTTATTAAATCAAATTTTTGTAGGATCTTTATAGATCTGAGATTGTAAGCCTGTTTTATAAAGGCTGAGTGTAGGAGAGTAAATTCTCTGAGTGGTAGGGCTTGAGCCTGAGGTGTAGGAGATTGCGATCTCTGAGTGTAGGCCTTGTTGAAGGCTAAGGTAGGGCATTTGGCCTGAGTTGTAGGAGTGTGGATACACTCTGAGTTGTAGGAACCTGTTTGGGGTTCTGAGCTGTAAGATCTGAGGATCTGAGGTGAAGTGCAGAAGTTAGGCCGAATCTAGTACACTGCTAGATAGGCGAAGGGGGAAAGTGGATGTACCCAGACCTTGGGGAACCACTATAAATACTGTGTGCACTCTGTGATTTTTGTGCTGATAGCTGTAGAATTTACAATTGCTGCTTAAATTACAGAACAGATTTTCTGCCTTTAAAGTAAAAGAAAAATTACACCTATTCACCCCCTCCTCTAGGTGGTTAGACACAAATTCTTTCAGATACTCGACGAATTCGGCGAGTATCGTTAGATACACTCGACGAATTCGGCGAGTATCGCTAGTGATAGTCGACAAATTTTACTTGGAGGACTTCTAGATTTCCATAGAATTTACCCTATGTATTTATGATGAATTTGACAGGTATTGGGAAGTATACACGATGAATTCAGCGTGTATCAAGAGGATACTCGATGAATTCGACGTATATGCCTCACCATACTCGCCGAATTTTACTTAGGTAAAATTCCAATTTTTCTGAGTCCATGTCTTTGGCCTTCATTGGTCCTTCTCCTGTACTTGTGATAGAAGTACACCCCAATAGAGAGATTACATGTGAGTCAACACATTAGCCCACACAATGAAGGATTACATTATGTAGTCTTGTGTTTACTGACCCAATATAACCTGACATTGGTATGTACTTAACAAAGTAAACTTGCAAGTACAACACTAGAATAGCAGCATCAAATACAATGTCAATTCGTCTTAGCTTGACTGGACCTTTCTTCAAATCAGGGTTATTGTGGATGCAATAACCAGCAAGTATATATGACTAGGAGTCTACCAAGGCTCTCACCCATGAAGCTGTTTGAGCCCAGCTACATGCATTCGAGCTTGCCCATATGTCTGCGCGCCTCAGCCTCAGCATGGAGCGCAACCTGGGCGAGGCGCCTCAGCCCCAATAATCTTCTTTCCCTTGGAGAGAATGGTGGGTGGGGTTGAAGTTCCAGAAGTGATGGGAGGGTAAGGGCACTCCGAACTCCTAGCAGTAGTGGTAGTGGTGACGCTCGTGGTAGATTTATCAGTAGATCTAACTCCGGATGACCATTTTTGTGAGGCCTCCACACTCTGTGTATGACTCGATATTTCTCCTAAGTCTTTGCAATCAGATAACTCTAGCTGGTCTTGAATGGAATAGCGCAACTCATTCAGATAACGGGATACAATCATGTCATCATCCTCTCGGAGGTCGAGGCGAGACTGAAGGACTAGGAATTCGTTCGTGTACTCATCCACCGTCAATTTGTCTTGTCGTAGGTTGTGGAACCTGCAGTAGAGGGTTTGCAAGTAGTCCGTTGGAACATACCGCCATCGTAATTGAATTTTAAACTCATCCCAAGTGTTAATCAGAGACAATCCTAAATTGAATCTAGATCGCTCTAGCAGACCCCACCAAACTAAGGCGGAACCCTTCAACCTAAGGGTAGCGTACTCGACTTGCCTAGTTTGGGGCAATTGCTTCCAAGCCAGAAAGTGATCCATTCAATCACACCAGTCTAAACAACCCTCGGGCTCTAAATGTCCCTCAAAATCACCAATATCTAATTTGACTCCTACATCCCATCGAGGTGGATCCCTAACATTTTGGCGCTTTTGTGCAAGTTGTCGTGGATTAGGGTTGTCATTTTCAGGTTGCCTAAAGTTAGGACCTTCTTCAATTTGGGGTGGGATAATTAGGGGGTGTGCACTGTGCAGTTTGGTGCGGTTTTGGCCCAAACCACAACCGCACCGTAAGGGCTCGGTTTTTGCCCGAGCAAAACCGCACCGCACCGAAATTATACGGTGCGGTGTCGGTTTGGTGCGGTTTTTTGCGGTGCGGTTTTTTGCGGTGCGGTTGCGGTTGCGGTTTTGGTGCGGTTTTAAACATGTATTTTACATAGACTGCAGTTAAGCATCAGAACTATGAATGTTGTTTGATAATTTATGAGTTCTTTTATGTTTTGCTGTTTTTCTCTCTTTATTGTATTAAATTACATCATTTTCTTACAACAAGCGATTTCATTTTCATAAATTTTGATGCAATTATTTATCTTTCTTTTTTGAGATGTCATACCAACTTATGAACTATAAAATATTTTGTAAATATCATGTTTTATAGACAAATATTTGCACGCTAAACTTTATTGCAGGAGATTCATTCATTCTTATATATCAACACTTCTTATTCAATATTTTGTTTTAATTTGGATTATTAAAGAGACTGTTCTAATTGATATCCAAGTTGTGTGTGTGTGTGGAAGAGATACAACAACACTCAAATCTTTATCCCACTATAATGTGGTCGGCTATATGGATCATTTGTCGTCATTGTGTCATATCTTGACATATTCCCACTAATGCATACATCATGTTTTCCTTATACTTTTAAGCCTTTATTCCATTATATTGTGTGTGGAAGAGATGATTCAGTAAAATATCTCACCTAATTATAATAACTCTGACGGTAATATATCGTATAAATATATCAACTCTTACTTAATATAATTAAATGTGACGTCACATAATTATAAAAAATTAAATACACAAAATATTCGGTGCGGTGCGGTGCGGTTTTTGCGGTTTTTAAAATCTAAAAAACGCACCGCACCGAACTGCGCTCGGTTTGTAAAAGTTTAAAATCGCACAGCACCTAAACTACACGGTGCGGTTTAAAAATCGGTGCAGTTTTTGCGGTTCGGGCGGTTTTTACGGTTTGCGGTTTTTCATGCTCACCCCTAGATAATTCCAAACTTTTGGTTGACCTTCAAGGTGTTTACATGCGTTCGCAACTCATTTACCACTTGTCCCACATCTCGCATGTTTGCGGTAACATGCATGCTTAACACTTCGGTGGTTTTCATCAACTTTTAATTTGTGCTCTCAGATCGGCCACTACATTCTCTAAATTATTCACACGATTTTCTATTTATAATAATTTGAATTTTAAAAAAAATTAAAATAAAGATTTTTTTAAAACAAATCTACTTTAATTACTTGTAATTTTATTCTTAAAATAAAGATTTTCCTGCAATAGTTTGTGTATGCATGGATAACTCCGCCATCTCTTGCTTGATTATTGCGTACTTTTATGCAACACATATTATTAATTTAAGCTTGCCTCGAATGTTCACGCTAGTTAATTTTACCGCTTATCCATAAATCATTGCTTGTGATGTTTGTCGGTGGATGTACAGTCCTTGCGCAGATTTTAACTCGTTAGATTCTTGAGTACTTGTCTTGAATAACGGTTAACTGTTTTTGACAGTCTATCGGTAAGAGCAGTTTAATCGCAAAAACTCGAATTGGCCCGCGCGGCCTCTTTCTCAAATTTAAAAATAAACGTTCTTTTCGAAATCCAAATTTTATTTTATAACAAAACAAATTATTTTGCTTAAGAAAGTATTTTAATTTGAAACCCTAATTTTGAGTTTACATCAGTAATGCACAACTCCGACTATATTGATTGTTGAAGACGTCGAGGTGTTGATGAATGTCGATGACGAGTGTACACCTCACGAAGAGAATCTTCCTTTTGTTGATGTATCACTTGTGAAAGAGAGGTGATAAAAACTTGGTTTGCCTTCTCCCCTTCGATGAATCTATTAACTTTACTAATGAGGTCTCCATAGGACTTAGGTGGATCACGGTTCACTTCAAATTTAAACAACCCTTGTTGGAGGCCGCACATCAAAACAACTTGATACATGCTCTGATCAACGTCAACAATGTCCAGGATTTCTTCTTGAAATTCATCAATATAGTCACAAAGTGTCTCAAACTCGCTTTCTTGATTTGGAAGAGTGCTTGGCGACCTATTTTTCGCTTCTTTGTGGTAGCAAATCTCAAGAGCAGTTCTCTTCGAAGATTCGCAAAACAAGTAACTGATTGAGGTGATAACTTGCAGAACTATTCCCTAGCTTGACTGTCAAAGGTTGTAGCCAACAACTATTCCTCGTCTCTTCTGCTGGCGGCCACGAATCGTGGCGACCGAACCTCAAATTCCACAGGCAAGACCGCCTCGCACCCATGAGAAAGTTTGAAGGGGGTCTCTTTGGTGGGCGATGGCCGTTTTGGGGGTTGTCCGCAGAGCCCACAATACCGAGGGGAGTTGCTCTACCCAACTCCCCTCAAGTTCTCTACCTTCTTCTTAAGCAGGTTCTCTACCTGCTTTTTGTGTGGTGGACAGGAGGCAATCCTGAGGTCAATCCCCAACTGAGTACAGAAGCTGATGAACTCTTCACTTGCAAACTGGGGTCCGTTATCAGTAACTATGGCCCGTGGGAGCCCATGCTGACATACGATCTCCCCTCATACGAAATTTCTGATGATTTGGGAGGTCACCTTGGCCAACACCTTGACCTCCAACCCCTTTGAGAAATAATCAATCATGACCAGAAGGAACCTTCTCTGCCTGTTTGTCGGGGGGAGGGGGCATATAACTGGCAGGTCCAACCAAATCCATCCCCCAGATGGCTAAAGGCCATGATCTCCTCTTCTCCCACACATCGCGCCAAAAGCCCCGTTGTGATGCTTCGAAGCCTTCGCCTTTGGGCGGGCAAGATCCACCCATAAGGGACTCTGGACTTCCATCAACTCTCCCTCCTCAATCGGCATATAACTGGCACTAGCCAACCGATTTGGCACCTCCTTGCAAACTCCGTCGTATCCTTCAGGGAGGGGGATGGCTAGAGTCTACCCCTGCTTGACCACCCTCGTTCCAAAGTTTTGCCTCACAGACTGAGTGATTGCGCCACATTCGCCAGAGTGCACTACAACCCACACACACTGGCCTCCAGAATCTGCTGGATCTCCTCTTCAAAGGCCAACAACAGCAAGTCCCACACATCGCGCCAGAAGCCCCGACAACATCTTCTGATGCAGCCCTCCTTCATGCATTAACGCTGGAATAGTGTGCTGATTTGTGAATCCACCAGTCAAACCGCTGCCTTTCGCATCTTCGGTCCCTTCAGGAAGTTTACGCCGGTCCCCAGGCAAGTTAAGAAAGCTATGAAGGGATCCAGGCCATAAGGGACAATTGATCTGATTGACTCACATCCATCAACTCTCCCTCCTCAATCGTTGGGTGGAACAGCTCGGTCAAAGTTCCTCCACCCCGGGGCCCAAACTTAGCCAACCGATCGGTTGCTGCACTCTCCTCCCTAGGGACGTGCTGGATTGAGAATGTCCGGAACCGGCCAACAATCGCCCTTACCTTGGATAAGTATTTCATGAGGGTATGCTCCCTAGCCTTATACTCACCCCCGATGTACGACGCCACCACCAATGAGTCCATGAACACTTCCACGTCATGTACCCCGAGCTCTTTAGCCAACTACAGCCCTGCTATGACAACCTCATATTCCGCTTGATTGTTGGTGAAGGGGAAGTGCAAGACCACTGCCTGCTCTATGGTGATCCCCTAAAGGATTACTAGCACTACCCCTCCCCCTAGAGAATGCTTCCCCGAGGCTCCATCAACCAACATCTTCCAAGCATCTCGTGACGGTGGCTCCTCACCTTCTACCTTAGCGACATAGTCGGCCAACAAATAGGCCACCACTTGCGCCTTGATGGAGAGTTGCGACACAAAAGAGATATCGAACTCACTCAACTCGATGGACCACTTGGCCAACCGCCCCGAGTGCTCCACCACTTTGAAATCTTCTCACAGGGGGGGTGGTCTGTCACTACCTTGATAGAATGAGCCTGAAAGTACGGCCTAAGCTTCCTGTCCAAGATGATCAAGGAGAAAGCCAGCTTCTCCAGGATGGGATGACGAAGCTCAGCCTTCTTCAAGATTCTGCTGACATAGTAGATGGGTAACTATAACGATTCCGGGAGGACCACGACATCGCCCGACTCACCAGCAGCCCAAGGTTGAGGGTCAGAGGCCCACTATGTAACATGTAGCATGCCCGCCCCAAGGAGCCATGGTGGTACATCCAGAATCTACAAGGCCTGCAGGTCGTACACCCCAACCCATCTCCGTGACTGTTTCTCACCACAAAAGGTGGTTGTTCGGGATCGAACCCGCAACCCTGATAACACACTCTTCTAACAGTGGCTATCACCAACTGAGCTGCAACTCAGTTGGTGATGAGCCCTGTTTGTAGGAGGGTCTTATCAAGGTTGTGGGTTTGAAACCCAGTGGCAACAACCTTCCGTGGTGATAAACAGTCACAAAGATTTGGTTGGGGTGTACGGACTGCAGGCCTTGTAGATTCCGGCTGTACCACCGTGACGCCTTTGGGCGGCATGCTGCACTGTTACGCATTGGGCCTCGGACCCTCAACCTTGGGCTGCTGGTGGGTCGGGCGATGTCGTGGTTCTCTCGGGTCATTACAAAGCTCAGTTGGTGATGAGCACTGTTGGAAGAGAGTCTTATCAAGGTTGCGGGTTTGAAACCCTATGGCAACAACTTTCCGTGGTGAAAAACAGTCAGAGAGATTTGGTTGAGGTGTATGACCTACAGGCCTAGTAGATTCCGGCTGTACCACCGTGGCGCCTTGGGGTCGGCATGCTGCATTATTACGTTGTGAGCTCTACAACTCCGTACCCGGGCGAGTGGGACCCTCCCCAAATGTCAGCCTAGGGGCGTGTTATGGGCGACGAGTCAGTGCGACCCCGTTTGAGGACGTGCGGGTTCTCGTGCGTGCGTACGTGCGGAGGTTCTATGCGCATGGGTTCTTTATTTATATACTATAATATATATATATATATATTATTATATATATATATATATAATATATATATTATATATATATATTATATTTAATATATATAATATTTATATATATTATATATTTTGTCATAAGTAGGGGGGGCACGTTTTTCAGCAGGTGGGGGGGAAAATAAAAAAAAGGAGGGAAAAAAAAAAACGCAAGGGGGCTTGAGGGCTCGGGAGAGAGAGGATAAGGAAGAAAAAGAGCAGCAGGGCAGTGGGGACAGCAGCGATCGGAGAAAAGGAAAAGTCGCGCCCCCTCCGTTCTCTCCGGCGGCCGCCTGAAGCAGCAGGGCAGGGGTTATAGCAGGATCGGGGGGAAAATAAAAGAGCAGAGGAGAAAGAGAGAGAAGGAGATCGGGGGGATTTTTCTCCGCTAGGGCTCGACCAAGCAGGGTCGCCGCCGCCGCCGCCCATTTCTCCCTCTCTCCCGTCGCCGGCACAAGCAACGCCGCCGCCGCGCCCTCCCTCTCTCGCCCTAGGCCTGGGGCAGCAAGGGGCCGCCCGCGCCTCTCTACCTCCGGCCACCGCCCGGGCTAGGGCACGGCGGCGTCCTTCGTTCTCTCCCCGCCGTCGCCGGCAAAGCAGCAGCCCGCCGCCCCCCCCCCCCCCCATTTTCCCCTCTCTCCCGTCGCCGGCAAAGCAGCAGCCCGGGCGAGGCTCGGCCTGGAGCGAGGCTCGGCCTGGAGCGAGGCTCGGCCTGGAGCGAGGCTCGGCCTGGAGCGAGCGAGGCTCGGCCTGGAGCGAGGCTCGGCCTGGAGCGAGGCTCGGCCTGGAGCGAGGCTCGGCCTGGAGCGAGGCTCGGCCTGGAGCGAGGCTCGGCCTGGAGGAAGGCTTGGCCTGGAGTGGAGGTCGAACGCCGACGCGACCGCATGCAGAAGGATCGACTCGGAGCTCCTCTCCCGTCCCCGCCGCCAAACACGCGACAAGGGTAACGAAGTTTCAACTTGGGCATGTGAAGCCTTTAGTTTCCATATTCGCACGGAAGCCCCTCTCCACCAACGGGTGGGGGGAAGGGAGCTCCCCGACGGGTTGACGCGTACGTCCCCGCAGTTAATTGCATTAATACCCGAAAGCGTGAGTACGGGTTTAGGCACGCTGTGTGAAGCCCATCCGGACGTGTGAGCCGGATTGGTGATGTTCTGGGGTTCCCGGAGAAGACTCCGAGGAAGTTGTTTATTTAGCCGCTTGCAGGGAATGTGCGCCACAAGCCCCAAAAAGGGGGTGTGCGCAATATGTTTGGCCCGCTTCTGTTAGCCGACCGATGACTAGTTGGTCGCCGCTCGTCGAGACGTTGGCGTACAGGTGTTGCAGTACCAGGCGGGGAGTGGCGGGCTTAAGCCCAAACTTGTGCTGGCCCTCGAAGGCTTTTTTGTTTATATTTCCGGCCTGCGTGCCGAGTATGGAATTTATATTCCTGTAATATTCTTTTATATCTCTGATGCTCTGTGAATGTAGTTTACTCCTCCTGTCTTGGGCGAGCGGTGTGTTCGTGAACCGCTCCCCCCGTGTGGGCCCCGAGGTATAGATGCCGGGAAGCCCCTGATGGCCCGTTGTCATCCTTTCAGAGTAGCGGAGTTCCGCTATTGGCGGCCCAATTGGGGTTGCGTAGAGTAGGGCTGCTGGGCGGTTTGGCGCCAATAGTAAGGCAGGCGGGGAGCATTTTACATAGACCCGAGGTGGCACCTTTAGTTAAGGAGTGGATCTCGAGATCCTCCTTGGATGTTCCGGTCGGCCAAGAGAGCCCTCCGAAGGTGGCCTAGCTCAGCTCTTGGCTTGGGAGGGGGAAGAGTAGTTAGTCTTCCGGGTATGCGGCGGGTCCTCCACGCTGAGACCTTGGGTCTGTCCCTCGTGTTCCTAGTCTTGTGCCTAGATCGTTCGTTTGAGGGTAGTAGGTGCGCGGTCACCCCTTCCCCAAGGGTCGAACTCCACATGAGACCGGATTTCCGGTTTCAACATTTGGGTGCGTGAGCTGGAGAGTGACCAGCACAGAAAGAACTCGGGCGAACATCATGGCTATAGAAGTGGAACCAGGTGACGACCACGGTCATGCGTTGACACTTTGTGCGTAAGGTCCTCATACTCAGAGTTGTCCCCTCCCATAGCTGTTGTTTGAATCCCATAGCATTCGAAGTAAGATTTGCACCTATTTGAAACGCTTCTGCCTGTGAAAACCCGTGTGTCCCCACTTATTACATCAACGAGCAACCTGGAGGTTATTATCTTCAAGATCGAGTAAGAGAGCAGGTGAGAGGTATAAGGAGCCGGGGTGACCGGAAAGGGTTCCCTCCCTAGCGGTAATATGTTGTCTCTTCCTTGTAATTCAGTAGCGGTTGAGTTTTCTCTTTATTACCAATTCGCCTCGAGCTTCTGAGGGCTTCAAGGGTTAGCCTCGCGATCGACTCCGGAAGCCTAGCGTCCAACCCGTTCCTTTTAAATAGCCTAGTTCGGACGATGGGACGGTATCGCGGGACTTTAAGCGCTATTGTAAGACCGAGCCTCTGCACTGACGGCCGAGATCAGCTCCCCCCTTGCACGCCGGCCTATGTCCCCCCGATCGCACCTCTCCTCCGACTAGAGGAATTATCAGGAACGAGCCTAGACGCTAACCTCCCAGATTTGATAAAGGGCCGATCTCTCCAAGCAATCACATGTGACATGGCAGAAAGTGATCTTTGTCATTAGATCAGGATACGAAACGTCCAACCCGTTCCTTTTAAATAGCCCAGTTCGGATGATGGGACGACTCCTCGGGACTCTAAGCGCTATTGTAAGACCAAGCCTCTGCACTGACGGCCGAGATCAGCTCCCTCCTTGCACGTCGGCCTATGTCTCCCCGATTGCATCTCTCTTCCGATTGGAGGAATTATTAGGAACAGACTCGGACGCCAGCTTCCCGATTTGACGACTTCCAGATCATCTCTCTTAGGAATAGGATGCGTCCTCCATTTGTAAAAGCATCGGTGCAATTAACTCTCCAACACCTCTTAAGTAAACATGATGTCTCCATCTCGAGCAAAGTCAAGTCGGGTAGTTTTGGACCTCGAGCAGATCCCGCTGTCAGGCTCTCACCTAGCTGGCAGGGCTGGAAGTCACTCGGTGTCATCCGTGGGCCTCGAGCAGATCCCGCTGTCAGGCTCTCACCTAGCTGGCAGGGCCGGAAGTCACTCAATGACGATAGTTTTGGACCCCGAGCAGATCCCGCTGTCAGGCTCTCACCTAGCTGGCAGGGCCGGAAGTCACTCGGTGTCATCCGTGGGCCTCGAGCAGATCCCGCTGTCAGGCTCTCACCTAGCTGGCAGGGCCGGAAGTCACTCGATGGCGGTAGTTTTGGACCCCGAGCAGATCCCGCTGTCAGGCTCTCACCTAGCTGGCAGGGCCGGAAGTCACTCGGTGTCATCCGTGGGCCTCGAGCAGATCCCGCTGTCAGGCTCTCACCTAGCTGGCAGAGCCGGAAGTCACTCAATGGCGGTAGTAGTGGACCCCGGTTAGACTCGTTGTCAGGCTCTCATTAGCTGGCAGGGTTGTAGGCACACCTGGGGGAAAGGATTGGTTCTTGGAGGTTTTTGCAGGACCCCGAGTGATGCTCGGCCCCGGGTAGACCCGCTGTCTGGCTCCTACTAGCTGACAGGTCCGTAGACTCGCCTGGGGGGTAAGGGACCCCGAGTGCTGCTCGGCCCCGGGTAGACTCGCTGTCAGGCTCTCACTAGCTGGCAGGGCTGTAGGCACACCTGGGGGGAAAGGATTAGCTCAGCGTGTACAAGAGAATACAGAAGATACGGCTTTGTTGTTTCACGATATCACGAGAAATTGTATACTTGTTGTAAGTATTGGTATAAGGGCAATTCGATAGCAGTGAGTCAAAGGGTATCGAGTGATTCAAAAGGTTCAGAAAGGGCATGGGGAGATTGATGCTCCAATCGCAGATCCCAGTTTCTCTCAAACTTTTTTTTTCGGGTCGGCTCCCACTCGCCGGATACGTTGGGTTGGATGATTCTTTCCGAGCTTGTGTAAAGCTCGAAAAGAGCGGGGATTGTGTACAACCCCATACCCGGGCGAGTGGGACCCTCCCCAAATGTCAGCCTAGGGGCGTGTTATGGGCGACGAGTCGGTGCGACCCCGTTTGAGGACGTGCGGGTCGTCGTGCGTGCGTACGTCGGAGGTTCTATGCGCATGGGTTCTTTATTTATATACAATATATATATATAATATATATATATATATATATATATATATATATATATATATATATATATATATATATATATATATTATATATTTTATATTATAATAATATAATATATTATATATATTATATATTTTTGTCATAAGTAAAGGGGGGGGGCACGTTTCAGCAGGTGGGGGGAAAAATAAAAAAAAGGAGGGGAAAATAAAACGCAAGGGGGGCTTGAGGGCTCGGGAGAGAGAGGATAAGGAAGAAAAAGATAGCAGCAGGGCAGTGGGGACAGCAGCGATCGGAGGAAAGGAAAAGTCGCGCCCCCTCCGTTCTCTCCGGCGGCCGCCTGAAGCAGCAGGGCAGGGGTTATAGCAGGATCGGGGGAAAAATAAAAGAGCAGAGGAGAAAAGAGGAAGGAGATCGGGGGGATTTTCTCCCGCTAGGGCTCGACCAAGCAGGGCCGCCGCCGCCGCCGCCCCATTTCTCCCTCTCTCCCGTCGCCGGCCAAAGCAACGCCGCCGCCGCGCCCTCCCGCTCTCGCCTAGGCCTGGGGCAGCAAGGGGCCGCCCGCCTCCTCTCTACCTCCGGCCACCGCCCGGGCTAGGGCACGGCGTCCTTCGTTCTCCCCCGCCGTCGCCAGCAAAGCAGCAGCCCGCCCCCCCCCCCCCCATTTTCCCCTCTCTCCCGTAGCCGGCAAAGCAGCAGCCCGGGCGAGGAGGCTCGGCCTGGAGCGAGGCTCGGCCTGGAGCGAGGCTCGGCCTGGAGCGAGGCTCGGCCTGGAGCGAGGCTCGGCCTGGAGGAGGCTGGCCTGGAGCGAGGCTCGGCCTGGAGCGAGGCTCGGCCTGGAGCGAGGCTCGGCCTGGAGCGAGGCTCGGCCTGGAGCGAGGCTCGGCTGGAGCGAGGCTCGGCCTGGAGCGAGGCTCGGCCTGGAGGAATGCTCGGCCTGGAGTGGAGGTCGAACGCCGACGCGACCGCATGCAGAAGGATCGACTCGGAGCTCCGTCCGCCTCCCGTCCCCGCCGCCAAACACGCGACAAGGGTAACGAAGTTTCAAACTTGGGCATGTGAAGCCTTCAGTTTCCATATTCGCACGGAAGCCCCTCCTCCACCAACGGGTGGGGGAAGGGAGCTCCCCGACGGGTTGACGCGTACGTCCCCGCAGTTAATTGCATTAATACCCGAAAGCGTGAGTACAGGTTTAGGCACGCTGTGTGAAGCCCATCCGGACGTGTGAGCCGGATTGGTGATGTTCTGGGATTCCGGAGAAGACTCCGAGGAAGTTGTTTATTTAGCCGCTTGCAGGGAATGCGCGCCACAAGCCCCAAAAGGGGGTGTGCGCAATATGTTTGGCCCGCTTCTGTTAGCCGACCGATGACTAGTGGTCGCCGCTCGTCGAGACGTTGGCGTACAGGTGTTGCAGTACCAGCGCGGGGAGTGGCGGGCTTAAGCCCAAACTTGTGCTGGCCCTCGAAGGCTTTTTTGTTTATATTTCCGGCCTGCGTGCCGAGTATGGAATTTATATTCCTGTAATATTTTTTTATATCTCTGATGCTCTGTGAATGTAGTTTACTCCTCCTGTCTTGGGCGAGCGGTGTGTTCGTGAACCGCTCCCCCCGTGTGGGCCCCGAGGTATAGATGCCGGGAAGCCCCTGATGGCCCGTTGTCATCCTTTCAGAGTAGCGGAGTTCCGCTATTGGCGGCCCAATTGGGGCTGCGTAGAGTAGGGCTGCTGGGCGGTTTGGCGCCAATAGTAAGGCAGGCGAGGAGCATTTTACATAGACCCGAGGTGGCACCTTTAGTTAAGGAGTGGATCTCGAGATCCTCCTTGGATGTTCCGGTCGGCCAAGAGAGCCCTCCGAAGGTGCCTTAGCTCAGCTCTTGGCTTGGGAGGGGAAGAGTTAGTTAGTCTTCTGGGTATGCGGCGGGTCCTCCATGCTGAGACCTTGGGTCTGTCCCTCGTGTTCCTAGTCTTGTGCCTAGATCGTTCGTTTGAGGGTAGTAGGTGCGCGGTCACCCCTTCCCCAAGGGTCGAACTCCACATGAGATCGGATTTCCGGTTTCAACACCTCTAACCCTCAACCTTGGGCTGTTGGTGGGTCGGGCGATGTCATGGTCCTCCCGGGTCGTTACAGTAACTGCTTCTTCCCTTCTTCCCTAACCAAAATAAAGCTTACGGCCTCTGCTCACACCCCGAGATACAAGGCTAGATGCTCCCCATCCTTTGGGCTTTGAAGAAGCGGCTCTTGGGAGAGTTGACCCTTCAGTACCTAGAAAGCCTCCTCTCATTCCTCTGTCCATTCGAACTTCTGGTTCCCTCGTAGCGCCTTGAAGAAAGGTGAACATTTCTCCCCGACTTGAGAGAGAAACCAACTCAGCCCGACGAGCTTGCCCATCAAGCGCTGAACCTCTTTGGCATTACACAACAATTCCAACTCCATGATAGCTTTCATCTTGTCCGGGTTAGGCTTTACCTCCACAAGGGTCAGAAGATGTCAAAGGAACTTGCCTCGGCTTGCCCCGAAGTCACTTCTGCAATTTAGGCGCATCTTGAACTTCCATAAGGTGGCAAATGTTTCTTCCAAGTCAAGAAGATTGGAGTCCACCTCTCTGGTCTTCACCATGAGATCATCAACATGCAATTCCAGATTTCTCCCCCTCTGATTTTCGAAAATCCGGTCGATCATGTGTTGGTACATGGCTCCCGCGTTCTTTAGCCCGAAGGGCATCATTTTATAGCTGAATCATCCCTCCCTCGTGATGAAGGAGACATCTTTGATGTCGGGGGATGCATTCAAATTCGATGATAACCTGAAAAAGCATCTAAAAAAACTCATAATAGAAAAACCGACGGCTGAATTAACCAGCGCGTCGATCCAAGGCAAGGGGTAACAATTCTTAGGGCAAGATTTATTTAATAAAGAAAAGCCCACACACATTCTCCACCTCCCATCTGCTTTCTTTACCATTATTACGTTGGAGACCCAGCCTGGGTATTGGATCTTCGAGACAAAACCTGCTTCGAGAAGCTTTTTGACCTCCTCATGGATGGGTTCCTCCAGCTTGGTGGCGATGGTCCTCATCTTCTGGCGGATGAGACGCGTCCCGCGGTCCAGATTTAGACGGTGGCACACAAAGATGTCGACGTTCCTTTGGTATGCACTCTCACATCCTCTCCTAATCTTCAGTGCTCAAGCCGACGCTGATGCGCACCCTCTCCGCCTTTCCAGCCCCGGTAAAAACCTCCATCTCCACGACCTCCGTCGGCTCTAACCTGGACTGCCCTCTGCTACTCCTCGGCTCCTCCTCCTGCCCGAAATCTTCCTCTCTGCCTACTTCCTCAACCTCCATCGCCTCCAATAGGCTCTCCTGCGGCTCCGCTCCTCCGCCTCCCTGGGACTCCACCCGTGCTTCTCCTTCTCCCCGCTCCTTCTCCGCAGCCTCCTCTACAACCTCACATAGGCTCACTTCCCCATCTTCTGCAACCTCCTCCTACGTCTCCATCTCCTTCTCCACCTCCTCCGCCTCTGCCATGTAACGCCCTGAAACTCAAAAGAGCGACGGGATGTGTTTTGAGCCAAGTTTGGAACTTGGTAGGGGTCACACAGCCTGGGACACGGGCGTGTCCCAGGGGCGTATCGTGCTCAGGTCGACGATCTGGCCGAGAGGTCGATGAATTTGGAGTCGGCGATCGTCGAGCAGCGAACACGGCCTGAGACACGGGCGTGTCCCAGGCCGTGTCCTTCTCGGGGTGAAGTTCAGGTCGTATCGTGGGAGACACATGGTATTAGCACACGAGCATGTTCGAGTAGACACGGGCGTGTCAGTTTCGAAACGGGCGTGTCGAGTACTCGTGTCCCTTGCGGGAATTTTTGATCCTGTGTCGATGGAGGAACACGCCCAGCTACACGGGTGTGTACTGGCTGACACGGGCGTGTCAAGCCTGACACGGGTGTGTCGAGTGCCCGTGTTCTTTTCAGGACGCGTCAGTTTCGGCGGCGAATGGGGAACATGGCCCTGGACACGGGCATGTCACAAGCCGTGTTCGGCCCAGATTTTGGATTTCAACTGCGAATCGTGGTCGTCTGTTTCCTTATTTTGGGATCTAGCAGCTCAGGGCTGTTCCTGCTGGGTTATACCAGGGAATAGGGTTTAGTTGCCCTCATTTCTTTCAACCAATCTCTTTCTAAAGTTCTAGAGAGAGGGGAGAGCAAGGAAGAAGAAGGGAGATAGATTCGGCCGCCGGCGGAGCTTTGGTGCCCCAAATCGCGAGCCGACTTCGGATCTACGGAGGTGAGGACATTACAGTGTTTTTCATCCGCATAGATTTCCATGGCGCCAAAGAGGAATGCTAGGGTAACGATTCTCATCCTAGGACATGTGAAGTCCTCCATTATTTGCACAGGAAGCCCGCTCTAGCAAGTTTGCGGTGAGTTCAAGGCGTTCCTTCGGGTAGACATGAATAGTCCCTGTTGTTTAGCATATAGAGTCCGTAATCGAGAAATGGACATAGACATGATGTGAGAAGCCTACCCGGACAAGTTGGTCTGGATCGGTGATGTTGCATTGCATGAATGGCCGGAGAAGACTCCGTGCGGATGTTTGTTTTTGGGGTTTTATACGCGGTAGATTACAATAGGGAGCCTTGGGGACTAACCCCAAGGTGCACCCAAAAAACTGGGCCGATGCATGATTCTGCCAACATGGTGGCCTGAGAGCCAACTTACGCATAACTGGGTTATGTGAAGTGTGTGATCGGATTAGGACTCGGGGAAGTTTGACCCGCGCCCATAACTTACGATGACAGGGCGGTGTGAGCAACAGGTTAGGCGGAACCGTACCCGCTCTATGTCGTTTGGTAAAGAGACCTAACAATACGTGGCACTTGCCGTTGGCATAGATGGAGGGTCTTAGGAAGTGGCCAGAAAGACCAAATGCTCACGAGATATTGCCGCCCAGGGGGTGGTGGTGACTCAGCGGACTTTGACCGTGTTCACCGAGAATGTGCCCTGAGAGCACGAGGTGTGTGGTCGTGCATGCCCACGCCTGTGATGAAGCGTTTTTACACTATACTGCTTGGTTATGCTAATAAAGTGCAGGGAAGGAGTATCGCCGCCCCGAGTATGAGGGCATGGTCGTAATAATTTGGTCAGCATAGCTGACCGTTGCTTTTGTTGCCACCGTCGCGGTGGATTGTGCTTGCAGGTGCTGCGGAGCCAAGTGGTAAATAGCAGGAAAAAGCCCTTGTTGCTGAGCCGGCCCTCGAAGGCCTAATTTGAATGTTTACTTGTATTATTCATATATGACCGGCATGCGTGCCGAGGTTTGGAAAACACTGTAATTTGAGTAAACTATTGTAAGGCCTTGAGGTCATGTACTTGTGTATTGTATGTCATTCCTGTTGGGTTTTGTAGTGGACATTCATGCTGTTGGCCGGGTTTCTAATTATTACAACTTTTAAATTGCTTCCGCTAGAATGTACTCTGTGTAGGACGTTGATTCTTAGTTGGAGGGTTTTCATTGAGTAACCTTCTGGTCTGTCTGTGGTATATGATGTCGGGCCCCGGCCGGACCTACTGATATATGTTATGCGACGGATAGGGGGCGTTACATGCCATCCAGGATATGGTGTTGACGACAGTCATATAACACTGCCTTATCACCTTCGGATCTCCCCTGATCCCGACCTGGACTCGTCCACTACTAAACTTGAGACAATGATGGAATGGGGAAGGGACGCAATGAAAGGCGCTGATGAGGGGGAGTCCAAAATGGCATTGTAGTTGCTCGAAGCGTCAATAATGACAAACCGATAGTTCCTTGACACCCCCAACGTCACATGCAGTCCCACCACTCCTTCAACTTCCTTCCTCTCCCCCGAGAACTCGAACAACGGTCCATCCAAGGCCAAAATCCTTCGGCCTCTACCTTTATCTCATCGAACTCTTTCTTGAAGATTACGTTCACGGAGCTCCCATTGTCCACCAAAATCCTGGAGACCGTGAAGTTCTCTACGGCCATCTGGATCACCAAAGCATCACAGAACGGGTCTTTGTAGTCTAGCATATACTTTGACGAGAAGATGATTTTTTCCTCTTGGGAGGAGTTAGGGAGGTTGAGGTGACGCTCCTCCTATACATGGTTTGGAAGCTCCCCTATCACACTCCCCTGTGGATCACTCTGATCCCTCCTCGGGCTCCCACATCCACCCGATCCTCGCACCTATCTTCTCCTCCTCTTGGCAGAACTTCCTCGATCCTCAGGGGCGGTTACTGCTAAACTTGCCCCCTGGCTTCTCTCATCTCCAGAAACTCTGGGCAGGTGGCCATCACATGATCCTCCTCCTGATGAAAGTCACAGAAAGGCAACGCCACCCTGCCTTCTCTTCTCCTTCCTCCTGCCCTAACTCCTCTTCTCTCTCCCCTAGCTTGGGCGATCGCCATCGTCTCCTGCTGCTGTGGGAGAGGGGCCCTCTGCCCCTACCTCCAAACTGACGGATTAAACCTTCCCTGACCACGAAGTTCTCTCCACCTTGGAATCCTCCCCCCCCCCCCCCCCGGGGGCTCTTCTCTACTCCTCTCATCGCTCTCTCTGCTCCCTTTGCTTCCCTGCTCCTGGATCCTTTCAATCATCTTTCGCCAACTTGGCCAGCTTTCTGGAGAATGCTGGGTTGCCCGCTTCAATCTCTATCTCCTTCACCGCCCTCTCCGTCAACTCTTCGAAAGAGAGAGGAGGCACTCTTTTCAGCTCTATGCTGAAGAACCCAGATCATAATCCTAGAGTAAACGCGAGCATTAGCGTGTACCACAGGACCTCCTGAACAATAAGGATCTACTCCTAGAATCGATCAACAAAGTGTCTCTGCATCTCCTCCAGCTTTTGCTTGATGGCGAACAAGTTCTCCGCCCCTTCTTCCTCTTCTTCGACGTGGAGAACCTTAGCAGGAACCCACGTCACAGATCTTCGAAGTAATAGATTGAACTCGCGGGCAACTAGTGAAACCAGTCCCTGGCCTTCTCCTTCAGGGTAATAACAAAGAGCCTACACTTGAAGACCTCTGACATCTACCTAATAGAGACGACATCCTCGAACCACTGAACATGTTGCATGGGGTCATCCCTGCCCATATAGTAAGATATATCTGGCTCTCTGAACCTGTCAGGGACTGGGGCAGAGATAATCAACTCACTAAAAAGGCTCCCACCCACAACCTGTTGAGAGGGCACGTCTCGCTAACCCTGTCAGCACTAGCTTGCCCGGGGAAGAGTTCCCGCCCGACGACATCCCTCTCAACACTCTTTGCTGGAATCTCCTTCCCGGGACACTGTCCGGGAGCATTCTCGCCCAAAGAAGGAGCCGCAATCGAAGGCGTAGCCCAGTTGCTTCTCCTAGCGAAAGCCAACTGGATGGTCTGAAAGACTTCTCGCCTAAAGTCTTCCAGCATCCCCATCGTCACCCCACTCACCGGAGGTGGAGAACCTCCTGAGCCTACTCCTTCATCCTCGCTTCTAGCCATGAGACTTAGCCCGAGATTTTCTTAGACTAGCTACGGTTCACGCTCACCACACCAGAAATGTTGGAACCAAAAACTGGTCCCAATTAGAGTTCGGACCCTGGGGTGTAGCCAACACCTACTTCTCCCAAACTCAGACCCTTGACCAGTTGCTGATAACTAAAGAACTGACTCTGGGCTTCAGCACGAAGGTCCCTCCACTAACCCGGAAGATCTCAGAGTGCTTCCCATCCTTATCCAAGTGCTGAGCTAATGATACCTCAAAAGGCGATATAAGACTTAGAAAAATGAGAAAGCTTGCCTTTTGAGGTACATTGTGGGTCTATTTATAGATTTCAAAAAGCTTCCTGCCAATAGCCAAACTCCGCTATTCAAAAGGGATATATGCAGCCCAAATTGGTCTGCCAACAACCAAACTCCACTATTTTGAGGAGCTAAATGCAGACCTCCAAGGGTATCCAGGTAAATTTACCTCTGGACCAATCTGGGCGGGAGGCTTCACGCACACCTAGGCGGAATCCCTTTTATATGTCCTATCAAAAGGCCAATATTTGGTCGGGTGCGGGCTTACCTACCCCACTCACTTGCCCTTATAAGAGACATGGCCAAGTCCAAAAGTGTTGAGAGCATTGAGTGGAAAGGCCTCACTCAATGTCTAAGGCTAGAAAGACGTCGAGAGTGTTGAGTAAAGGGACTCGACGCCTCAAGGCAAAAAATGTTGAGAGCATCAAGAGCGAGAACTACACTCAACGCCTTAACACAGAAGATGTCGAGAGCATCGAGAGCTAGAGCTCCACTCGACGCCCTAAGACAAAAAACACTGAGAGTGTTGAGTGAAAGAGTTATACTCAATGCCTTGGGCACAGAGAGTTCTGCCCACCCCAGGGACTTTTCGCCTACCTAGGCAGAAGCCTTCTCGCCTACCCTGGTGAAAGGCTCTTGAATTACCTCCCCTAGGGGGAAAACTCACTTAGCGAATATGGGGTTGTACACATCTGTTTGTCACATTGCAATAATTAGGATTCTTCTCGCTTTAACATCTATTGAACATTTTGTCGTTCATCAGATGGATGTCAAGACTGCATTCCTTAATGGAGATCTAACTGAGGAGATCTATATGTATAAACCTGAAGGGTTTGTCGTAGAAGGCCTAGAAAATAAGGTTTGTAAGTTGATTAAGTCACTCTATGGATTGAAGCAAACACCTAAATTATGTCACGAGAAATTTGACATTTGTGTTAAAGGCATGAGTTTTAAATCCAGTCTATTAAATAAATGTCTGTACTTAAGAACAAGTTAAGATAAAGTGACAGTTATATGTTTGTATATTGATGACATACTAATTCTGGCACTGATTAGTCTGGGGTGGAAGACGTGAAATTTACCTTGACGACACAATTTAGCATGACAGACTTAGGTGTGGTGAAACCATCTTACGAATGGAAGTGAACTTCACTGAAAAGGGTATTACCCTAAGTCAGAGTCACTGCGTTAGAAATCTAGTTGAGAAGTGAGATTACGTTAATAACAAAAAGATTGAGACTCCATACAACTACAACAATATACTGAAATCGAAAAAAGGTTCACCTATTAGACAATTAGAGTACTCCAAACTCGAAGGAAGTCTCATGTATGTTACAACCTGCACTAGACTTGACATAACCTTTATGGTCAACATGTTAAGTTGATTTACGAGTAACCCTGGGAAGGACCACTGGGATGCCTTAAAAAGGCTAATGCGATACTTAAAGTACACTAAGAAGTATGTTGTATGTTATAGTGGGCATCCTCATGCGCTTGAGGGATATTATGACGTATCCTAGTGCTCAGAAATTGATGATTGTAGATCCACTAGAGTTTTTGACGTTTACACTAGGAGGAGCAGTAGTAGCTTAGAAGTAAAATAGACAGACATACATTGAACTATCCTCTATAGAATCAGAACTCTATGCTCTCGCCTCAGTTGGAGAAGAAGCAGAGTGGATAAGAGATCTGATAATGGATATTACAATGACGAGTCTGAAAATGCACTCTATTTCGTTATATTGTGACAACAAAGTCACAAAAATGATTGTTATGAACACTTTGTTCAATAGCAAAAGAAGACAACTAAGGATGAAACGAGTCTGATTGACCTCCCTCACGAGTCAAGGGATTATGACCGTACTTGATGTGAGGTCGAAAGATAATGTTGTAGATGCTTTGGCAAAAAACTTAAATAGAGCTCTCGCAATTAAAATATCGGGTGAGATGAGATTAAAGTTCATAGAAATATGAAACTTTCCTCTTATGTTTATGTTTTAATGGTAAGAATCTATAGCTGCAACATTCAAGCATTTAATAATAGCTGAAGATCCTAAATAATTTCTTAATGAAAACCCAAGATGGTTGTGTTGAAACTGATTCCTCGATCTCCTGTGGAGTTCGCCCTTGGGGAAGGGGTGGTCTCGCGCCTACTTCACTCCTGCAAGCAAAACCACAAAGAAGACAAGGTGACACCGACCCAAGGGCTCGGCGGGGAGGTCCCACCACAAACCCGGAAGATCTCAAAGCGCTTCCCCTCCTTAGTCAGAAGCCGAGCTAAGGTATCCTCATAAAGCACTTAAAAGCTGGAGCCGGGGGATCAAGAAGTGCCTTCTGAGGTACCCCTTGGGTCCTATTTATAGCTTTTTAGAAACTGAACTGCCAATAACCAAAATAGCTGACCTGAAATTACCGAGAAGCCCTTAGTCGGGTCTGCCAACAGCCAAACCCCGTTGTTCTGAATTGCTATGCGCAGTCTGGCCTGGTCTGCTAACAGCGTGGCTCCGCCATTATGAGGAGCTATTCGGACCCATGGGGAGGGCCTTCATGTAATTCCTCCTCGGGGCTTCTGCTGGGCCCCATCCATGAGTGAGGGGGCCGACTCGCCACTAATCCCTCCCGCGAGAAGCGGGCGCGGCCTGGCCCTAGCGGCTCGTTTATCCTTCTAGGGCGAGCGCGAGCCGGGCATCGCGACTCGCCGAAACTCCATCGAGTCGGACGGGGTAGTCCGGTCGCGGGTAGGGAGCGGGCCGGCGACCGTTACGAACATTAAAACGGCTCGCGGATCGCGGGTCGCAGATCACTGGTCGGGCGGGCTGTCGGCTAGGAGTCGCCTCGCCTGGCTCGCTCGACTGAACTGAGTGGGAGCGGACCAGCCTCTTGCCGCATGTCCGCTTGCTGCTTGGGTGCGGGTCGTGGGACTAGGTTCGCCCGATCTTCCTGGCGGGGTCCGCTCGACGAACACGGGGTTGTACACAATCCCCGCTCTTTTTGAGCTTGATAAAGCTCGGAAAGAACCACCCAACCCGCGTGTTCGGCGAGTACGGTGCTGAGCTGGCAGGGAATCTTCTGGTGGGGCCCCACTATTCGGCTATAAATATACCACCGAGCCTGGGGGGGTTTCCCCAGACCATCTCATTTTTCAAGCGGACTGCAGCTTCCTGATGCCGGTCAGCGAAGAGGTGCGAGCCCGCCTGGCGGCCGCGGGCCAGAAGACGCGGGAGGAGGCCCTCGAGGCCGCCCCCTGGCTAGCGCGTGGGTCTCCCGGCCCTCTCTTTAGATCGGTAAAGGGAAAGATTGTGAGGCGGTCCCCGACGAATAACTTCCCGGGTTCCAGCTCGGCTGCCAGTGTTGAGGTCGCTTCTAAGGTACGTGATCTCCCCTCCCGGCTTGTTGCCACGTTTCTGACCCATTGTCCTGTAGGTGCTGCCTCGTGAAGACGAGGGGGACGGGGGGGAGGATCTCCCCCCTCCCTTGTCGTTTGAGAGGGTTGATAGTCCCTCAGGTCTGGACCATCCACCCCCGAATATCCCTCGTTCGCCGGTTCCCCCCGGGCTAGGGAAATCTCTTGCGGCCTTCGAGGGAGAACCCTTTCAAGGCCGGCCGGGCTCCTCTCGTCCTTCCATCGGTATGGACGACGTGCCAACCCCTGGTAAGCTCGTACTCTGCGCTTGCCTTGTTCTCACTCGTTCCATCTAAACTTCCCATTTGCAGGCTACAACATGATTTCCTCCGAAACTGAGATGAGCGAAGGGTACTTGCCTCCGCCTGATGTGAAGGGTGTTTCAGATTACCTGGGCGACCCGACTGATGCGGTGGGGATGAAGAGGCAGGTGACACGGCTGTTCCAGAAACATACTCTGCTGCTTCAGGAGCTCGTGAAGTGGGTCGACCAAGGCAAGGCCGACACCGAGGCCCGGCTCGCGGCCTTGGAGGGGGCCCCGTGCGCAGCAGAAGGTGGCGAGGTCACTTCGCCTGGCGTGCACATTACGCGGGCCGAGGAGCGCCTAAGGAGTGCCTCGGAACAAGTTGGCCTGGCCCAGCAGGAGCTGGTGGCGGTGCGCGATTATCACTATCCTCGCGTGCCGCCGCGAACTGGAATGCAACGGCGGGGCAGATGGAAGTGGATCCAGTACTGATCCACCCTTTCTTCTCCCCGCTCGCGGGATATCGCTGGGTTGCTACTATTTCAAAGACTTATTCTGTATCTGTAACGATTTGCGACTCTCTTCGCCCGCCTATGGGAATGATTTCTGATTTCTGATGCATGTCAAAATTACCATGTTGCTGCTTTTATTCTCTGCGGGGCGGGCTCGAGTGTACCCGCGTCCTCTACTCACCCCCTCTGGTGCGAGGGCAGGTCAGGGGATGGACTCGCTCAACCCGCCATCCCGATCGTTGCGGGAGCGGGCCGAGGAGCCCGCCGGCTAGGAGTTGCCCCGACTCGCGCAGAATCCTGGGCGGGTGCGGGCCGAGGCTCGCCCGTCTGTTCCTCGCGCGGATGCAAACGGGCAGAGCCCGCTCCTGAACGGTCTTGGCGGTGCGGTTGCGGGTCGGGAAGTCGAACCGTCAGGCCTGATTTTTGCTACACGCACCTTTCCTGTCGGCGGGAAATTTCCTGCCCTTTCTTTCCCCCTATAAATAGGCCTTGCCGGTTCTTATCCTCCCACCGATTCAAAGCACTCTCCCATTCCCTACTCTTCGCGAGGCACGGCCCGCGTTCGCCCTCTGGATCTGTCTCGCTCAAACGGTGGCAGTTCGGCGGAATGGGCGGCGGCGGCGGCGATGCGGACGGGCGAAGCAAGTGCGCCTGGACCTTCTCAGAGCATGACTTTCCCCACGCCGCCATCTCGGAGCGCGAGTACCTAGATGCCCTCGGCGACCACGTCCCGCCGGGATTTTCGGCGAGACGGCCCGGGGAAGGGGAGAAGATAATGATCTGTCCAGGGACGAGCTCGCCATACCCCTGGCTCACTTTGAGGTGGGTCTTCGGCTTCCCATGTGGCCTGAGGTGCGCCAAGTGCTGAAGTACTTCGGGGTCATCCTAGGCCAGATGACCCCGAACTCCGTAGTTGTTATGGTGGGGTTTGCCTGCTTTCTGCGGGAGCAGCGAGTCGAGTTCAGTCTCGCGGTTTTCCGCAAACTATTCTCCTTCCGCGCGAACCGGGACGGGACCGCCTATTTCTCCAGCGCCCACCTCAAGGTGCGGGAGACTGTTAATAAGAGTCACAACTGGCTCAAGAAGTTCTTGTTCGTCAAGGGGGATTTTGGCAACGTTCCCTTCTCGCCGGTGCAGCTCAATGAGGCGAGTTACTGCCCGCCCAGCCTGGGGGGCCATGAAGCCGACCTGTGTGGGTTCTTCGCCGGGAAGAACTTCAAGGTCGCGTACTTGCGCCGCAACCTCGATAACCTTGCTGCCGTCCCGCCTGGGGGAGGTTTGCCACTCGCCACTGCTCTGTCTTGCTCTTTTCTTCTTTGGTTTTTACCCTCTCTTCTTGGCAGGCGAGCGAGACGTTCCCCTTCATCCCCCCTACGAGAGTGCTCGGATCGCCTCCTGGGTCCTCGCTCGGGCTCAGGCCGCAGACGCCGCTCAGCGCGACGCCCCGTCGGTCCCTGCTAAGAAGCGGTCGGGCGGCGTATAGCCCGCTCCCCCGCCCAAGATGGCGAAGACTACTGGGCAGCAACTCGCCGGTGGCCAAAGGAAAGGCAAGGCCCCGACGAATCTACCGGCCGAGGGTCCCCCCCCTTTGGTCGCTTCGACCAGCGACACCCCCGGTGGGGCGGCAGGAACTTCCGGGCCGCCGGACGCGTCGCAAACTGTCGCGAAGCCGGTGTTGAGAGGGCATCGCAATTTCGACTACGACAAGAAATGCTTGGACGAGCTCGACATCCCGCTTCTGTCATGGGACAAGGAGTCAAATCGCGCAGTGGTCTCGACTCTGCTGCCGAGTTGGCTGGAGCAGGACACCATTGGTGGGGAGGCCTATAATTTCTCGTTCGACCTCTACTCGCGAGAGGATGCCGCTATCTACGATAAGGAGGCGACGCGAGTACTGGTTCATGAGAGCGCGCGGGCCCAACTGCGTGGCCTGGAGCTGGCCCATATGGTTGGGCGGCGCTGCACCCAGTTGGAGCGGAACGCCACCTCGCTTAAGAAATTGGAGGACGAGAGGGAGTAGGCCTGGAAACTTGCTCAGGAGGACGCAGATCTCCAAAGGAAACGGGCCGACGCGGCTGAGGAGACCCTCGCGCAGTACTTGGGAGGGGTGGTACGTGCTTACTCCCAATCACCGCTTCTTCTCGCGAATCCACCTTACGATTTTCTTTCCTTCTCTCAGGATGCGGCGATGGACAGTCGGATGGGCGCCGAGATCGCCGCCTTTGGTCAGGACAAGTCAGCGCTGGAGGCGCGGGTGCGCGAGCTGGAGGTTGTCGCCATTGTCCCTCCGCCAGACAACAGGGGCTGCCCGCTCGAACACCATTCTGACTACGTGTTGGAGGTGCTGATGCAGAAGAACGCCGCCAGTGCCGCGAAGTACACAATGCAGATGCTACGACGTGCGGATCTCCTCAAGAGCGAGGCCGCGGAACTCTCGGCGAGCGACGTGGTGTTGGCGCTGTTCCTTCCCGTGCCGGACCCCGGGGATAAGTCCTTCCAGCCCATCTAGGACTTCCTGCCCATGATCCCGCATCGCCCTCGCTTCTTTGACATTTGCTTGTTAGGTGTATACCCCATGTATATTTAGTTTTTTGAGATGTAAGCGCGAGTCGCGCCTAGACTTTGTGTTTTTCATCTATCAATGTTCTTATAAATGTTTCCCCGCCCGCCACATATGCATACTAGCTATTATTGCGCGATGTAAATTCTCCCTTTCCGTGCTCGCGGTCGTTCATCTCGCGCTGTGCCGACGAGGTCGCATGCCTACGAACTTGGCTTAGGAATCATAGGAGGCCCGATCGGTCATCCCGCTAGGGGCGACCTGCCTCTACAGCCCGGCTCCGCTGTGGTGGCTACTCGCTCATAAGGTCAGGCGAGCTGGTTCGTCGCTCGCCTAAATCATCAGATTTCTTGCTGGTTGACCCCTTTATAATGCGGCCTGGGTCCTTGCCTCCTTTCGGTCGTCATTCTGGGGGCTGGGTGGTTACGTTAGACCCCCTTTTTTCGGTTAATCTTCGCGACTTCAATCCATTATCAATGTCGTCGAGTAGCTTCCGGCCCTGCCAGCTAGGTGAGAGCCTGACAACGGGATCTGCTCGAGGCCAAGGATGACATCGAGTGACTTCCGGCCCTGCCAGCTAGGTGAGAGCCTGACAGCGGGATCTGCTCGGGGTCCAAAACACATTCCATCGAGTGACTTCCGGCCCTGTCAGCTAGGCGAGAGCCTGACAGCGGGATCTGCTCGAGGCCAAGAATGACACTGAGTGACTTCCGGCCCTGTCAGTTAGGTGAGAGCCTAGAAGCGGGATCTGCTCGGGGTCCAAAACACTTTCCATCGAGTGACTTCCGGCCCTGTCAGCTAGGTGAGAGACTGACAGCGGGATCTGTTCGAGGCCAAGGCTGACACCGAGTGACTTCCGACCCTGCCAGCTAGGTGAGAGCCTGGCAGCGGGATCTGCTCGGGGTCCAAAACACATTCCATCGAGTGACTTCCGGCCCTGTCAGCTAGGTGAGAGCCTGACAGCAGGATCTGCTCGAGGCCAAGGATGACACCGAGTGACTTCCGACCCTGTCAGCTAGGTGAGAGCCTGGCAGCGGGATCTACTCGGGGTCCAAAACACATTCCATCGAGTGACTTCCGGCCCTGTCAGCTAGGCGAGAGCCTGACAGCGGGATCTGCTCGAGGCCAAGGATAACACCGAGTGACTTCCAGCACTGCCAGCTAGGTGAGAGCCTGGCAGCGGGATCTGCTCGGGGTCCAAAACACATTCCATCGAGTGACTTCCGGCCCTGTCAGCTAGGTGAGAGCCTGCCAGCGGGATCTGCTCGAGGCCAAGGATGACACCGAGTGACTTCCGGCCCTGCCAGCTAGGTGAGAGCCTGGCAGCGGGATCTGCTCGGGGTCCAAAACACATTCCATTTCTCTATGCAGGCTAGCTATGACAATACGGGAGGGTTGAAGAAATTTATTATGATCAAAGTATCGCTTACATGCTTCAGGGGAAAAATTGTTTTAAGTCGTCACCACTTCAGGTGAGACTCAGGGTCTCGCCCTCTACATTTTGGAGTCGGTAGCCTCCTGACTTCAAAGCTTCCTTTACAATAAATGGTCCCTCCCAGCTGGAGTTGAGCTTTCCTACGGATGCTGACCTCCCTGCCGCATCTACCTTCTTCAGCACCAAATCCCCTTCCACGAACTGTTTGACCCTCACATGCTCGTCAAAGTATTTGGCCATCCTTATTTTTCACCTCTTCCTGTCGGATAGCGGAAAGGTCCCTCAGCTCTTCCACCATGTCAAGAGAGAGCCTCAGCTCTCCTCGTTCTCAGCTTGCCACTCCTCTCGGCCTTCTTTGGCCACGACGACTCGAGGTGTTCGGACTTCAAATTCCACGGGGAGCACTGCCTCGCACCCATGAGAAAGTTTGAAGGGGGTCTCCCCAGTAGCCGTGTTGGGGGTGGTTCTTAGGGCCCAAAGAACCGCGGGAAGCTACTCCACCCAGCTCCCCTTCAAATTCTCCACCTTCTTCTTGAGGAGGTTGACGATGATCTTATTTGCGGCCTCCACCTGCCCGTTGCTCCTGGGGTGATGGACGGAGGCGAACCTGAGGTCAATTCCAAGCTGCCCGCAGAAGTTGGTGAATTCGGCGCTGGCGAACTGGGGCCCATTGTCCGTGATGATGGCCTGAGGTAATCCGTGGCGGCAGATGATTTCTCCCCAAACAAAGTTCTTGATTACCTGGGAGGTTACCTTGGCCAGCGCCTTCACCTCCATCCACTTGGAGAAGTAGTCAATCATTACTAGGAGGAACCTTCTCTAACCACTGGCTTGGGGGAATGACCCAACCAAATCCATTCCCCAAATTGCGAAGGGCCAGGGCGCCGTGATACTTTTTAGTCGCTGGGCCGGTTGTAGCTGGAGGGGGGCGAACAGCTGACACTTATGGCACCTCCTCGCGAACTCCGTGGCGTCTCGGCCCAGGGTGGGCCAGAAATACCCTTGCCTGACTATCCTTCCTTCTAGGGTCCGACTCCCGGAGTGACTCCCACATTCCCCGGAGTGGACTTCCTCCAAGATCCTTTGCACCTTGCCCTCGGCCACGCAGCGAGCCAGCATCCCTGAGAGGGTCTTCCTGTACAGCTGTCCGTCCTGGAGGAGATAATACACTGACTTGTGCCTTAGCTTCTTCTTATCTGCCCCCTCCGGATACTCTCCCGTAGAGAGGAAAGCCACCACTGGGTCCATCCACGAAGTTTGTTGATCAATTTCCATGAGCTCTCCCTCTTCGATGGAGGGGCGGAACAGGTCGGTGATGGTACCCCCCACCTGGGGACCATGCTTCGCTAGCTGATCGGCTTGTTCATTCTCTTCCTTGGGCACGTGTTGGATGGTGAAGGTTTGAAAAGTGCATATGACCCCCTTCACCTTGGCCAAGTATGATCGCAGGGTGGGCTCCCTTGCTTCGAACTCCCCGTTGATCTGTGAAGCTACTACCATGAAGTCAGTAAGGACCTCCACATCCGATACCCCCAGCTCCCTGGCCAGACGAAGCCCTGCTATCACGACCTCGTACTCGGCCTGGTTGTTGGTAATGGGAAAGTGCACCACCACCATCTGCTTGATTTGAGTCCCCTGAGGGCTTTCCAGGATCACCCCCACTCCTAGGGAATGCCTCCCCGAGGCACCATCCACCCTCACCTTCCAAGGAGTCGGGCGGGTGAGTTCTTCCTCCGCCACTTCAACCATGTAGTCGGCCAAGAAGTCGGCCATCGCTTGAGCTTTGATCGAGAGTCGCGAAACAAAGGAGACATTGAACTCGCTCAACTCCACCGACCACTTGGCCAGCCTGTCTGAATGTTCCACCCCATCAAAGATGTTGCAGAGAGGATGGTCGGTCACCACTCGGATTGAGTGTGCCTGGAAGGAAGGTCGCAGTCTCCGGGCTGAGATGATCAGGGCGAAGGCTAGCTTCTCCAAAATCGGATACCGGAGCTCGGCCTTCCGTAGGACCCAGCTCACGTAATAAATAGGGAGCTGCCTCTTCACTTCTTCACGAACTAAGACAGAGCTCAAGGCCTCCGCCCCGACCCCGAGATATAAGAACAGGTCCTCCCCCTCCTTCGGCCCTTGGAGCAGCGGAGCCTGTGTCAACTGCACCTTGAGGGCTTGGAACGCCTCCTCGCACTCCTTGGTCCATTCAAATCTCTGACCACCCCTCAGCATTTTGAAGAAGGGGGATCACTTCTCCCCTGCCCGAGAAAGGAAGCGACTCAGCCCTGCTAGCTTCCCCGTCAGCCTTTGGACCTCCTTAGCATTCCGCGGGGACCCCGGCTCCAAGATAGCCCTGACCTTATCTGGATTCGGCTCGACCCCCGCGGGGGTGAGGAGGTGCCCCAAGAACTTTCCCCTGCTAGCCCCAAAGACGCATTTTAGGGGATTCAATTGCATCTTGTATTTGCGCAGGGTGGCAAAGGTCTCCTCCAGGTCTCGGAGGTGGGAGTCCACATCCCGACTTTTGATCATGAGGTCATCTACGTACACCTCCAAATTCCTCCCCCTCTGCTCCTTGAAGACCATATCCATCATTTTCTGGTAGGTTGCCCCAGTATTCTTTAGCCCGAAGGGCATCATCTTGTAGCAGTAACATCCATCCCCTGTGATGAACGAGGCATCCTTGACGTCTGGGGGGTGCATCCTGATTTGATGATAACCTGAAAAAGCATCTAAAAAACTCATTACAGAGAAAAGCCGACGGCTGAGTCAACCAGCGCGTCGATCCGAGGCAAAGGATAACAGTCCTTAGGACAAGCTTTATTGAGTAAGGAAAAATCGATACACATCCTCCACCGGCCGTCTCCTTTCTTAACCATGACCACGTTGGAGACCCAGCCAGGGTACTGAATCTTAGACACGAAGCCAGCCTTGAGGAGTTTCGCCACCTCCTCCCTGATGGGCTCCGCCAGCTTGTCCGCTGTGGACGTCTTCTTCTGCTGAACGTGGCGTATTCCCGGGTCCAGGTTGAGGCGGTGGCAAGCCACATCCGCGTCAACCCCCGACATCTCCGCGGCGTTCCAAGAGAAGATGTCCATGTTCTTCTGGATGCACTCCAGCATGCCCTTGGTCCTCCGGGGTCAGCCCCCGCTGACGCGGATCTTCTCCATCCTGCCTTCCCGTGCACCTCTAGAGCACCTCTAGCTCCCACCTCCACCACTCTTCCATGCGCATCAGGCTCCTCTGCGCAGCCTCTTCATTTCCAGCTCCTCCTCTCTGCTCCCTGCCCGCCTCCTCATCCGCGCCCCATCTCTTCGACTCCCTCCATCCAAGAGATGGTGTTCACCGCAGTGACATAGCACTCCCGCGCCACCTTGGGGTCCCCCCTGACCCTGACCTGAATCCCCTCGGTGTTGAACTTCAAGCACTGATGAAAAGACGAGGGATACAGCGGAAGGCGCTGATAAGGGGTCTCCCGAAGATGGCGATGTAGCTGTTGGGGGCGTCCATAACGACGAACCTGCAGTTCCTTGACTGTCCCCCCAAGGTAACATGGAGGCCAACTCCTCCCTCTACTTCCTTCCTTTCTCCTGAAAACCCGAACAAGGGTCCATCCGAGGCCAGCACCCTCTTTGCCTCCACTTTCATCGCGTCAAACGCCTTTTTGAAGACGACGTTGACGGAGCTCCCGTTGTCCACGAGGATCCGAGAGACATCGAAATTCTCGATGGCTGCCTTGATGACCAGCGCATCGCAGAATGGGTCCTCGTGGTCTGGCATATCGCTCCTGGAGAAAGTGATCCTCTCCTCCGGGGGTGGGGTTTGGGATGTGGAGGCGACGCTTCGCCGGTACATGGTGTGGAGGCTTGCCTTGCGGGAAGCCTCGACCCCTACTCCCCCGTGGATCACTCTGATTCCCCCTCGGGTTCCAATATCCACCCGGTCTTCGCAACGATCCTCCTCCGCCCGAGGCAGGACCTCCTCAATCCTCACTTCTTATCTGCCCTGTTGCTGCTGCTGTTCCCTATTCCCTCTCATCTCGAGGAACTCCGGGCAGGTGGCTGTGGCGTGCCCCTCTTCCTGATGGAAGTCGCAATAGGGCAGCTCCACCCTGACCTCTCTTCTCCTCCTCCTCATAATCCCCCTCCTTGCTCCCAAGGCTATGGCTATGGCCTCCTCTTGGTCGGGGAGCCGGGGTCTCTGGCCCTGCCTCCAGCCCGGAGGGTGGAACTGATCTTGCCTCCCCTGGTAGTGACCCCTTCCGTAGTACCCTCTCTGTGTCCCCTGCCACTGCCACTCAGGTCTCCAGCCCAGCCGACGGTCGGGCTCCTAATGCCCCCACCTCGGCTGTTGCTGCCACTGGAGCTGCCTTTGCTCCCTCTGCCTAGGTTCCACTCTTCACTCCTCCCATCCTCTCCCTCATCTTGACTCCTTCTCTTCCTCTGTGGCCCACCTGGCCAGCTTCCTTGCAAACTCCGGGTTCGACGCCTCCCCGTCGACCTCTCTTGCCGCCCTCTCCATCAACTCCTCGTAAGAGAGGGGATGGACTCTCTTCAGCTCCATTCGGAAGAAACCCTGCTGCAGGCCCAGGGTAAAGGCCATCATCAGACTATGGCCCGGTATCTCCTGGACCTGAGTAACTTCCTCTTGAAATCGGTCCACATAGCTCCCCAACGTCCCGTTCACCCCCTGCTTAATGTGGAACAAAGACTCAGACTCCTTCTTCCTCTTCTTCGAGGTAGTGAACCTCAGCATGAACCCTCGGCGTAGGTCCTCGAGGCAGTAGATGGAGCTGGCCGGTAGCTGGTGGAACCATTCCCTCGCCTTCTCTCGGAGGGTGATGGCGAAGAGTCGGCATTTGAATCCGTCCGACATCTGACGGATGGAGACCACATCCTCGAACCATTGGACACGCTGGACCGGGTATCCCTTCCCGGTGTAGTAGGACATCTCGGGTTCTCTGAACCCATCTGGAATTGGAGCTGAGGATACCAGCTCGCTGAAAGGACTGCCTCCCCCATCGGGCGAGCCGGCGAGTCTCGCGAGCCCAGCTCGCCGAAACCGGCCTTGGCCTGCCGAGCCGGGAAGAGAGCTCGCGCCGGGGAGCTCGCACCCCCGGCTTTCCTCGGCCACCTCCTTCCCAGCTCGCCTGACGGGAGCCGTCCTCGCCCAAAGAGGGGGCGGCCGCGATCTGGGCTGCCGGAGTCGAGCACTCGGCCCGCGTGCCGAGTGGCGAACTTGTACGAGGCCCAACACCATCATTCCTGAAGTCTTCCAACAGAACCAACCGTTGCGAGTGACGGGGGGGGGGGGGGGCGAGTTCTGCCCGTCAGATCCCTGTCCTCCTGTCATTGAGCTCGCTGAAGCTTTTCTGACACTGACCACTGTCCGCTCACCCACACAAAAATGTTTAAAACCGGATTCCTCGATCTCCTGTGGAGTTCGCCCTTGGGGAAGGGGTGGTCTCGCGCCTACTTCACTTCTGCAAGCAAAACCAAAAAGAAGACAAGGTGACACCGATCCATGGGCTCGGCGAGGAGGTCCCACCACAACCCGAAAGATCTCAGAGCGCTTCCCTCCTTAGCCAGAAAGCCGAGACTAAATGTATCCTCAGAAAGCACTTAAAAGCAGGAGCCGGGGATCAAGAAGTGCCTTCTGAGGTACCCCTTGAGTCCTATTTATAGCTTTTTTAGAAACTGAACTGCAATAACCAAAATTGCCGATAACCTGAAATTAACGAGAAGCCCTTAGTCGTGTCTGCAACAGCCAAACCCCGCTGTTCTGAATTGCTATGCGCAGTCCGGCCTGGTTTGCGAATAGCGTGGCTCCGCCGTTTGAGGAAGCTATTCGCACCCATGGGGAGGGCTTCATTGTAATTCCTCTCGGGGCTTTACTGGGCCCATCCATGAGTGAGGGGCCGGCTCGCCACTAATCCCTCCCAGCCCGAGTAGAAGCGGGCGCGGCCTGGCCCTAGCGGCTCGCCTATCCTTCTGGGGCAGAGCGCCAGCCGGGCATCACGACTCGCCGAAACTCCATCGAGTCGGACGGCGGCAGTCCGGTCGCGGGTAGGGAGCGGGCCGGCGACCGTGACGAACATTAGAACGGCTCGCGGATCGGGGGGTCACAGATCATAGTCGAGCGGGCTGTCGGCTAGGAGTCGCCTCGCCTGGCTCGCTCGACTGAACTGAGCGGGAGCGGACCAGCCTCTTGTCGCATGTCCGCTTGCTGCTTGGGTGCGGGTCGCGGGACTGGGTTCGCCGATCTTCCTGGCGGGGCCCGCTCGACGAACACGGGGTTGTACATGTTGGATGCTAGTTATTATACATTTGATAACTTAATATCTTTCTCATTGTAAGTTGATTCGAGAATTATTCAACTGGGAATAGAAAATCATTGTACGAGTTAATCTAACATTAGTGATCATATCACATTATTGCACATCTGATAATGATGTAAATGACGGTATGCTAAGTCATATGATAATGTACATAGTGGTTACTAATGAGTAAATAACAGTGTGTGATTTATTAAAATCATAACTTGATTGATCCTCCTGAGACCAAAAAGAGATGCTGACAGTGTTACTTCACTACTGCTACAAGTACTATACTCATTTAGGCACAATTAGTTTATTTTGATACGTCACTGCATATGTTTATGAATTCATAGAGCCCAACCCATGAAATTCCTTGCAGATACTGGTGAAGATGGAGTAGAGAAAGTAGATTTTGACATGAATGCTGATGATCTACTTTATGAGTAAAATTATTATACGTTTTGATGTACTGTTATTTTGTTTTCAGACTTATTTATTCATGAGTATCACTTTATGTTTGGATATTTATGTTACTGGTTTTTGGAAACTACTACTTATGTTTAAATGTGCTAACTGTTCTGAAAATATGTAAAGTCAAAAACTTCTCTTATAGTACTCTACTTTCTGCACTCCGAGACGTACACGTTATTTGTCACAAATATAAGATGAGATTGTTAGTGTATATTTGGACAATTAACGAGTTCAGAGGCTTAACAGGTCGGTTCGGATACACAGATATCCGATACCCATAAATACTCATAGGGTTTGCCTATTTATACTTACCTAAGGGCAATAGAGAGGGGATTCCATTTTGATCTTCATCCGGATGTTTCGAGCGACTTTATCAATCATTGCTTTAAACTGCACATTTGGTGTTCGAGGAAATGCCCCAGTGAATACAACTGTCTTTCTGCCCAGATCCAATATGACAACTGCAAGCACATGCACGAAATAGGCGCCTACAAGATTTCTACCTCCAAATGAGAGCCAAACAAGGGTTCAAAAGATGCCTCCACCTACTCACAAGTCCTGTTTTTAAAAGATAAAGCCTTTGCTTGACATAACGTCTCAAGAAGGCGGAGAAAAACTCCACTTACAAATTGAGAATACTAAGGCTCTATTTGGTTCGACTATTCGCACTCCGTTTCGACTTACACAAATTCGCAGTTGCCCGTTTATTATGAGAAGGTTTATGAATAGTTTGTCGTTTATAAAGTAAACCGCCGTGGAACAAGCGGGGTACAACGCATGACCGCGGCGTTTTGCTCCGTTGTTCAAACGCCACCTCACGTCCACCCAGTCAAAGCAGTTTGGCGCAGTAACACCTCCCCCCCCCCAATCGACACACCCTCCCCCCTCCGGTATCGAACACTGATATCACCGATCGACCGCCACCGCCGAATCAAATGAAGCCTAAATTTGTTTACTGGAGTCACAAGTAAATCAAACATGAAAGCAGAGTTTACTGTAACTCCAATCTGATGTGATGACGTCAGGGAAGCTCTCTCGAAAATTTCGATGGACAAAACAATCTGATGATACCATTGTCTTCTATGTACTTGAACATCAAAGACACATCCCAGCTTTCACCATTCTGTTTTGAAGGCCATGTTTGGGAAGCCATTAAGCTAGATCAAATCAATCATTTGATCTTTATCCCCAATAGGAGGGTGCCTGACAGCAACAGTTTTGTGGCTGATACTTGTTAAAATTTGAGATCAAAATGTACTTCCAAAAAAGATGCCAAACTATGCAGCTAATGAGCATTTGATGTGAAACAAGCACTTTTTGACGTCAAAATGATATTTTCTTTATTTTTTGTGTCCAAATCTTGGTCTTCTAACAAACTGTGGTTGAAAAAAAACTATTGATTATTATTTTTTATTTGTGGTTGTATGCTAAACAAAAAAATTTTAATTTTAGACTGCTAATATCACTTTACTTATTTGGGCTGCCAATAATCATTGAAGGACGGCCAATATCAGCGCCCATTTACACAATATTAATTGAGATGAATATCGGTTTTAGAACTGGTTTGCCTAGATTTTATCGAGCAATGTTATAAGCACACCAATTTACGCTATTGTCACACCAATTCTAACTTAAAAAAACAAAAAAATCCTAACTCAACTCCGTAACCGCACACCGGTTCGTTTTTCTCTCTTCCGCTTCCACCTTACGACGTTGAGCCCGACCTTCGGAAATCCCCGATCTTCCTCTCCTCCCAGCACGCGTTGATCGCATCCTCTGCTAGATCCTCGTAAACTCCCACTCGATTTTCAGCGCCGGCGTCGATCGCATCTCTCGGCTCTAACTCTCCTCCTCTCCTGAATTGCTGAGCTGCAGCAGCTTCAAAGCTCCGTCTCCAATCTTGTCTTCGCGACCTCGCGATTTTCTTCAGAGTTTGATCCAGGTTCTCGCTAGCGATATTCACGTGCTAATCTCGTTTTACTTACCGGGCTCGTATTTGACGGTGTTGTTTTTGATTTTCTCCAAATTGTTTAGGCAGTGGTTTTGTTTTCCGGCGGTTCTTGAGTAGGCGGCGTTCGAGATCGGTTTCCGACGACAGCGGCTCATCTCCTCTGTCGCAGGTGAGCTCTATTCGTTGACATGGAGAAAATTAATAGTAGTATACCACTATAATCACCAGTTTGTTTGTAGTTAAGCGTCTTATCTGCTTAAAAAATGGTGGTTCTAACTTCTAAGTCCTAAAATGCTCTCAATTTGTGTAAGAAACAGAATATCTCCTCGCATTGCAGAGATTGAAGCCTTCCCGTTTTGAACTATGCAAACTATTAATGATTTTATGTTATTAATCAATAGTAATTTGTAAAAATAGCGTATAGAAAGGAGAGTAGAATCATATCCATTTTTTTGTCAATAACGATTTTAAAATTTGGCGTGTCAATAACGTGTTGATGTGAAAATAAAATAATCTAGTGTGTATAAAATTTGGCTGTCAATAACATAAATTGGTGTGCTCATTTTTATCCCGTATATGCGTTATTTTATTTCGGGGTTCCCACGGTCATCTGAATCCCATCCCGCTCCCGCAGTAGTAAACGAGGCTCGCCGGAGCGGTCGACTTTAGAACATCGGCGAGGTGATCTACGTTTTTCTGGATCAGTAACCCTAGCTTCTCCTTCTCTGGATCCCTAGTCGATGCAAGTATTGTGCTAGCAACTTTGTTGTTAATTCTTATCTTTCAGTTTTCTTGATACTTTTCGCCCCCTTTACCTATTATTCTTCTGTCGGAGGAAACGTTCCCGCCGTCGGTATCGGATCCGTATAATCGGTTTAGCTAGATTTTGTAACCTAGATGGATACTCAAGATCCTCCGTAATCTCTGAACTCTCCTGCTTCCCGTGTTCATTTGATCCACTGTATTTAGGACTACGATCTGTACTGTGTTTGTGCAATTTTGTTTTTGTTCTCTGATGGGGTTCACAAATCCTTACCCTTTTTTAATTGTGCATGCAGATGCAGAGGTTTTCATTTGATTCAGTAATTCTTATTGCAGTAGGCTTTCTGTCATGTTTGCAATTAGCTGCTGGGATTAGGTTTGTAATAGACAGAGAGGAATGTTTTTCACATCAAGTTCCATACGAAGGAGATACAGTTCATGTTTCATTTGTTGTGATAAAGGCTGAAACTTCGTGGCATTATGGTAATGAGGGTGTCGATCTCGTGGTATGTACTCATTACTTACGATTTTATAGGATGATTAATTGGCTATATGTTTTTTTGAATTAATCCTCTTTGCCAATATTTAGTGGTACTCTGAACTGATTTATTATCCTTTACAAAAGTCACACTCTGGTTAAGCAATATGGACCTAAATAGAATATTTGCTTACTTTTTTAGAACAATTATGCTCATCTAATTAGAACACTACTCTTAGAGCTCATCTTGTTTCTTAAAATTGAAAGATATATTCTATGAAATGGTGTTGGTTAAATTCACAATGTTTGGATGCAGTTTGATAATTCAAACTCAGCAAACTTTCTCAAAGCTTTCTCAGAAGTGGTGATTTTATTTTCACCTATAAAATGAATGAAATTAACATCGCTAGTTTTTTTAACACATGATATCTATCTGCGAGAAACACAACAAGACTCCAGTAATGTACCTAGTTAAGAGGAAGAAAAGATAGAGGAGTGGGAGAGCCAAGAAAGAAGCGAAGTGTTACGGACTTGTCTCCTTGACAATGCAGCATGCGGCCTTAACTCCTTCCTGCGCTTAAATTTAGTCGTTAGGACGTCACAGACAAGCTCTAAATTATTTAAAACGCTTAATTTAAAATTAAATTTAAAATTTAAAATCATTTGAAAAGAGTTTTATGAAAATAGTATTGGAGAAATATTGTTGCAAAAGGAAGCAATCTTTTATGTTGTAATGGTGGCCGACCAAATAAATTGTGAAGACAAGGAAATATTCAATTTGGCCAACTTTCTATCTGGAAATCAATTATGGCCACACCTAAGAAACATATAATTTTTTTCCTATTGGCCGGTCCTCTTTGTTTGGAAATCAAAGTTAAAGGAGATCTTGAAATCTCATTAAATAGCAGCTCCGTTCAGTAGAAGGAGATCGGAAAATTAATAGGAGAAACAAATCATTTCGTTTTTTTGCTCTGTTGTCGGCCCGACTCCCCGCTTCCTCCCTAGCCTCAGTCCAGTGGCTGCCGCTCGATCAATCATCCCTTGCTGCCGAAGCTCCAGCAGCCGTCGACGTCAGATTTTGCTTCCTCCACTGTGCGAGCCGCACGACAACGCCTGTTCCTTCTCCGCCGCTAATTGACTCCATCCACGGTAGAGGTGGGATTCCGGGCCCGCCGTCGACTGCGATTTAATCGGCAGCCGCTCCCTTGCAACCACTGCCGTCAACGCTCAGGGACTCGCTGTCGACCCAAAACCTATTTCTGGCGAGCCCCTGCGCCGGCCCCTCATCTGCAGCCAAATACACCTCTGCCGGCTTCCCAGTTTCTCCCGATAGACCTCCAGCCCGACGTCTCGAACTAATAGAGGGCCTAGTTTTTCGTTTGACCCTGCCCACGAATTTGATCAATGATCATGTTGGATCTCTTGTGGTAACGTCTAATCCTTGCCCGATTACTTGGTTTTAAACTTATGCGTCTTTAAATAATTAATGAGCTTGCCAAACGATCTAACCATTATAATTTCCATTTTTTTCAAAAAATTATTGTTCGTGGAACGTGCTTGTGAACGTACAAATCCCGTGACGGTTCAAACCGTTAGGCGTCGACGAACTCTTTTCGAATAACGAATAACGGTTTTGCTGAAGCTTGTCGTTAATAATGTTTTACGCGTTAACACCTCGACTCGGCCGCTCGACCTCCTTTAAAAATCAAAATTTCCGTACTTTTCCAAAATTATAAGTAAATTTTTAGAATAAAATTAAAATATTTCGTTGATTAAAAATAATTAAGTTTTCAACCCTAAGCGAGTCTACATCAAATGCTAAAACACGTATAATTAAAATGTAAAGGCGAGTACCTATAGAGGACTCACAAACACCTGTCTATATTACTGCAAAGGAGAGGAATGTTAAAACAGGTATAATGAAATGTAAACCCTAGTACCTGAGGAGAAAACTCACGGACACCTGCTTTATTTATGCAAGAGGATAAATGTCAAAACAAGTGTAAAAGTAAAAGTAATGTAAATCGCGAGTGCCTGGGGGGAAAACTCGCTGACACCAGTTTTATTTCTACAAGAGGAGAAATGTCAAAAAAAAGTATAGTGGGAATGCAAATCGCGAGTACCTGAGGGGAAAATTCGTAGACACCAATTTTATTTCTGCAAGAGAAGAAATGTCAAAATAGCTATAGTTGAAATATAAACCACGAGTACCCGAGGAAGACTCGCAGATACTTGTTTATCTCTGCCAAAATGTCAAAAATAGGTATATGAAATGTAAACCATGTATACATAAGAAGAATTCGCGAACACCTGTGTTATCTCTGCAAAAAGTATCAAAACAGATATATGAAAATATAAACTGCAAGTATCTGAGGAGTCGCAGATACCCTCTTATCTCTTCAAAATATATCAAGAACAGGTATATGAAATGTAAATCGCGAGTAACTGAAGAGAACTTGCAAACACCTGTTTATCTATGCAAACAATATCAAAACAAGTATATGAAAATATAAACAGCGAGTACCTGAAGGGAACTCGTGAACATCTGTTTATCTCTGCAAAAGATATCAAAAACATGTATATGAAATATAAACTGCGAGTACTTGAAGGGAACTCGCGAACACCTGTTTATCTCTGCAAAAGATTTCAAAAATAGGTATATGAAATATAAATTGCGAGTACCTGAAGGGAACTCGCGAACACCTGTTTATTCATGCAAAAGATATCAAAATAGGTATATGAAAATAAAACTGCGAGTACCTGAGGAAGACTCGCAAATATCTGTTTATCTTTGTAAAAGATATCAAAAACAGGTATGACATATAAACCGCGAGTACCTGAGGAGGACTCGTGAACACATATTTATCTCTACAAAAGATATCAAAACAGGTATATGAAAATATAAACGGCTAGTACCTGAAGTGCACTTGCGAATACCTATTTAATCTCCGCAAAAGAATAAACAAACAAGCATATGAAATTATAAACTGCGAGTACCAAAGGGAACTTGTGAATACCTGTTTATCTCTGCAAAGATATCAAAAACTGATACATGAAAATATATAAAGAGATATGTCAAGTACCCGAGGCAACTTGCTAATACCTTCTTACTTCCTGTTTTAGAAGGTGCGAGAGATAAACATTCATAAAAGAAATGTTATAAGTATCTCGCGAAGACTTGTTGATATCTACATTATGGATATCCACACTTGAAAACCATAGGAAATAACATCTTATTTCTAGATGAAGAATTGAATAGTATTTGTATTTGTTGTGAGGAAAATAATTTTCTAATAACCTCATATTTGTGTACTCACAGAATGATGATGTGGAATTCATCTGGTTAAATACTTTTGGAGAGAATCTTGATAGAAAGTGATTCATATATCCCGAAGCATTTGCGCTGAATAATTATATAAAATAATCATCACTCTAGATTGGATTTGGTCGACCACCGTATGGTGGGTTTATGTCCGAATATGAATTGGAGTGACCACAACAAGGTACGTTTACTGCCTTATTTGAATTGAGGCGACCACAGCGAGGTGGGTTTACTACCTTATTTGAATTGAGGACCACAGCGAGGTGAGTTACAGCCTTATATGAATTGAGGACACCACGCCGAGGTGGGTTTACTGCCTTATTGAATCGAGGTGACCACATCAAGGTGGGCTTGACATTTTCATATAATGTTTATTCATGCAAATAATTGAGAAGAAAAGTACTACAAAGATAATTGAAGGAGTTTTAGGAAGGCGAATCTAACCACAAAAAGGTGTCATGAACAATTCTAGCATTGAGAAACTCGTATTGCTGGAGAAGATTCAAAGTTAGACTTCTAAGCCATGTATTATCGTAGCCTGCCTTCCTTTAGCAATTTCTCCACAAATCTTCGAAGAGCTTGACACCTTTCTGTATCATGGCCAATAGTCACGTGATACCGACAAAAGGTCTTGTTACGACCACCATGATCAGATCACAAGAGGAGAGGTCTCATAAAATCAAGCTCATTTTGGATAATTTGAAGAACTTCTTCCATAAAGATAATTAAGTTTGTATACTCCTTTTTAGGGTCATTTGCTTGTATACGTGAGGAGCATATGACGAGCTAGAATGAGGCTGAGTTGATGTAGATGACAAGTTATATACATAGGTTGTGGAGATAAATCAGAGGTAGTAAGTGATGTAAACTTAAAATTAGGGTTTCAAATTAAAATACTTAAGCAATAATTTTCTTTTGTTATAAAATAAAATTTGGATTTCGAAAAGAACGTTTATTTTTAAATTTGAGAAAGAGGCCGAGCGAGCCAATTCGAGGTTTTCGCGATTAAACTGCTCTTATCGATAGACTGTCACACACAGTTAACCGTTATTCAAGACAATTACTCAAGAATCTAACGAGTTAAAAATCAACGCAGGACCGACATCCACCGGCAAACATCACAAGCAATGGTTTATGGATAAGCAGTAAAATTAACTAGCGTGAACGTTCGAGTCAAGCTTAAATTAATAAATGTGTTGCATAAAAGTACGTAATAATCAAGCAAAAGAGGGCGGAGTTACCCACGCAACGCATACACAATCTACTGCAAGATTGATTCCACTCCAAGACAGTTACATGGCACAGTGGAGTCAGCGGAGGAAGTATTAGGAAACCGAGTGGGGGTTCTGCCAGAGGAAAATTTCGAAGTCGACGACAAAAAAATTACTTGGCTGCGGATGTAAGGGCCGGCGCAGGGGCTCGCTGGAAATAAGATTCTGAGTCAACGACGAGTTCGTGAGCGTTGTGTGTTGTTTACTAAAAGGGCAAATGACCTAACAAAAAAGGAAGTCGCAGTCGACGACAGGCCCCGAAGTCGCTCCTCTGCTTTGGACGGGACTGATTCGACGGAAGGGAGCGTTCACGATTGGCACCGCTGTCAACGTGGACGTGGGCGCGCGACCGTTCGCTGGAGATGCCGATGCTGGATTTCTGCGCTGAACGAATGATGCAGGACGACGCGTAGGGTTTTAAACGTTGTCTGCTATTTCTAGAAAACCTAACCGAATGCAACGAATAAGATTTTTAAAAATAAAAAAAAATTTGAGCGGGCGTTGCACAGATTTTATGAAATTAAGCAACGTAATTTGTAAAGCACGAAATTCACTACGTTGTTAGAAACTGAAATTTCTTAATAAAGTGATTCAATTTTAAATCCGGGAAGGAAGCTCGCAACTTTCGTTACGTTTCCTTTGTCGTAGCACAACGAAAATCGTGAACTCCAAATACGTTTCCGTTTGAGTTTTCAACGTAGCGTTTGATGATGAAACTCGGGCGAAAACCCAGCAATGAGGCTATTATCCTATGAGAAATTATAGGGCACCACAAAGGAAAAAGAGAAATAAACAATTACCCACGGAAGAAACGTCTTCCGTATTTCGAAGTCGATGACGATCACGCGAGAGAAAGTCCTCGTCACCTTCGATCTCCGCTCCGAGGTCGGCCGCTATCGCATACGGGCATCAAGGAATTAAGTCACTCCCTCACACGAGGTAGTTCCACGGAATCACTCAACAAGTAAGGAAGCCACAAATTAACACACCTAAAATTCACTCGCTCTCACACTGGAGGCTCCACGAAATCTCTATCACTCGCGGTGGTTCCACGCTCAAGTGGATCACGATTCCCACAGTAGAATCAATATCCCACTTTCCTAACTCACTAGGAAGCACCTAACGCATCAATCAGTAATTTCCAAAATTTCTAACTCACGACAGCATTCGTTTGAACAAGAACAGTAAAGTTAATATTACTGTTCATCACCATTAACAATTGAAATAAATCCACAATAACTTAAAGTTACTGTTCATCGTCCCTTTCCATCAGAAGGCAACATTAAGCAAACGCACCACAACAAGCTTTCATCAGCACCAATTTTAATCACACGCCTAACACCTACAATGCTCACACAGAGCTTAATCACGCGTAATCTCTAACTGCAACTATGATGAATCTCACCATTCATCTTCTACAACTAAACTCCACACAGGAAACGTATTCAACAATTCATCATTTCAATATTCATCAATCACTGGAAAACAAATTCAAATATATCAACAGAGAAGGAAATAAATGAAAAAACAGAAATCCCTAACCGTCTAAAACATGGAACGCGGCCATGGGGGTATTGGACAGGCTGAAACCGTCGGGGTGTAGCTCGTGGGGTGCGGTTGTTGTTATCATGGCCCTCTGGTGGCGTTACTGTGCTGCTTCGGCGTGTGTTCGAGCGTGAAATCCGCAGCTCCTGCAGTCAACAATGGCGGAGACGAGAGCTTTAGTACGTGCCTGGACCGCTCAAAACGGGAAGATGAACAGTTGCCCGGGTTGCCTGTGAGGAGATCTGAACCGGCTACTTACCTAAGTAAATATATTTATATATATATATATAATTAAAGTAACTGTATATATATATAAATATACATTAATTATATATATATATATATTTCATAATTTAGATATATATATATATCACAAAATCAATACAAAATCAGTTACATAATTGCAAATGACATAATGCAACATTCATCAGGACCGATAAGGGTTCGGTCGGGTGCGGCGTCGGATCTTTTGCGACGGCCCGATGTGGACCGATCTCCACCAATTCTCCCCCCTCGAAATCACTCATCTCTGGTGAGTGGTCCGATTGATAGTACAAGAGAAGATCAACATCTATGTCAACGAACCAAGTATCTCTGAAAAACCATCAACAATAGTGGTCACTGTCCAATATGTGCTCGGGAACTGGATTAGAATAATCTTCTGGTGTCTCGTGCTCAACCTGAAACTGTTAGTGAATACAGAAGGAACTACGATGAAAGTGTTAGTAGCGGAATGAACGTCGGTATGTCCTGAATGTGGCTCCTCACTCTCACTCACCAACCCCAAAGAATCAATTGAAGGAGAAGACAATGAAAATTCTAAACACTCACGCGGGTAATCGTGAAATAAAGTCAGATCGGGTACGCTAAAAACAGGATTTGCTCCCCTAACGGAAGACATCTCAAGTTCATACGCATTTTGCCCAATCCGATTTACTACTCGAAAGAGTTCAGTCCTATGGTAGCTAGCTTCGTTACGGTACCAGAAGGTAGCCGTTCCGGATCTAGCCGAACCATAATCAAGTCATCCATTTTAAAACTAGTAGTTCGTTTATGTTTTTTTTTTAAATTTGAGTTGCATAAAAATCAAAGTACTATGCAATTTTCCGCTCAAAAAATTTTTATGCAAATCATGCAAATGTAATAAATGAACTACTAATACGACTAACGCCACAAACCAATGGTTTCAGATACCAAAGGCAGCTCCTGAGAGAGGTACATGATCAGGAGGCTCAGAGGGTGGATCATAAAAGATTTCATCGCGGCAGCGGCGAACACTCAAGAGCAAATCAGAGACATCAATGATCAGATGTGTCAACATGGTGTGCGAACTCTCTGCAAGTGCGGGTGATAAGTATCAACGAATCAACGAGTGCACCCTCAAACTCGATGGTGATACTAAGGATAGATACATCCCAAATGTGCGGTGAACCCATATGTGATTCATCTGGGGGTTCACCAGGAGGGGTATAATAAAATTCATCGCAAATGCGACGTGTGCAAACGTAGGCTCCAACAACAGATGGAGTGCTCTCAGATAAATGTGCACAAAGTATGATAACCGTAATAAATGTGCTAAGGGAAAGTGAGACATCAAGAAGCTCACTAGGGGAGACATATGAAAACTCATCGCAAATACGATATTCAACAAGTGGTACGTCCAATAACTCATCTAGAGTGTGAGTGACCAGATGACTATGCTCAAGCCCTAATATATAAATGTCACACTCAAAATCATCTCGACGAAACACTATCGACATCAAGGGAGAAAATGGAGCAGGTATCCATTTCTTAAAATTCACAAGTGTACTACTCAGATAAAGCTCATCCACACAAGGACGAGGTGGCTCATATGGAGACTCAATAGGAGGGTCTTCAAATGACCTATCAGTAGAGTGATGGTCCTCCAGAAATGAACCATCAGAAGGGGTCATACTCTCAGATAGGGTAGGGGTGACTACCTCGAGATCACTACTAAGCTCTCGGCTCCCGATCGTAATGTCACTCGGTGCACCATCAGGTGTGGTGATGTGACTCGATGCGCCCTCGGGTGTGGTGATGTGACTCGGTGCACCACTAGGTGAAGTGTGCAAGGAATCTACACTCAAAAGAGAGTTAGTAGATATCGAATCAAAGACGGGTTCACTAGGTGGAGCAGTCTCACATGGGGGTTGACTCCACACATCCTGTATTAGAACATCAGACAGAGTGGGTGACGTCTCCCTGGTGTGGGTAGTGGAATACTCTTGTTGACCCTTACCGTCTATCATCATGTTCACTTTCGGAATACTAGGAGGATCACTGGGTGTGACGTACTCTTGACGATAGTGACTTCTATACGGTTCGTGAGTGTAATCGTGACGATTGTCCATATCATAAACATGTCGTGCTCGTGGATAATCGTGAGTCCTACGAACGTGTGGTGGTGGTCGCACATATGCAGTCTCGGGTTCCTCATATAAATGAGACGTGTAGTATCGATATCGGGCGTCATACTGAATTCTGTCCTTATAATATGGTGTCGAAGAGCCACTATGATCCATTCGGGTACGAGGATAATAACGATGATAATCATCGTACTGATCGTCCCTAACATAATGAGAACGTGTTGGTGGGTCAACACGATCTCTAGAAGTGGTATACGGTGATCGAGTATAATCATCGAAGTATCGTAAAGATCTCCTTGATGGATCTCTATATGAGGGAGTGTAAGTGTAGTCGTGATCCTCATATAGTGGATTCCTCCTAAATGTAGATCTTTCTACATAGTGGTATGAGACTTCGTGACGTGGACGAACATAATGCTCATCTCGAATTTGAGGCGGCAGTGTCGCTCGAGGGGGTCCTTCTAAACGATTCATCATACCAAAAGAGTTTCAAATCCTTCTCGCATGGCCAGGTTCAACTCGGTTATTTGGTGGGTGAATGGTAGAATCCACGGGGCTGGTTCATTCCCTTCATTCCCACGACTCGGTTGACCATGCTCAACTCGACGCATTCTAACACTACGTCGATGCAGGCGAACAAAACGTCAAATGCAATGTATGATTATGCAGTTAAAAAAAATTATCTTTTTTTTGAAAATAATTTAAAATGACATGCGAGTTCCTATTCTACGCAGGGTGGATCCCAAAACTTGGAAAATTTTTGGAACCCCCCTCTGATACCAAATTGATGCAGGACGACGCGCAGGGTTTACGCGCCCGTCGGCTATTTTTAGGAAAGCCTAACCGAATGCAACGAAATATGATTTTTTTTTAAAAGATTTGAGTGGGCGTTGCACAGAGTTTATGAAATTAAGCAACATAATTTTGTAAAGCACGAAATTCATTACGTTGTTAGAAATTGAAATTTCTTAATAATGTGGTTTAATTTTAAATCAGGGAAGGAAGCTCGCAACTTTCGTTCCGTTCACTTTGTCGTAGCACAACGGAAATCGTGAACTACAAATACGTTTCCGTTTGAAGTTTTCGACGTAGCGTTTGCTGACGAAACTCGAGCGAAAATCTAAAAATGAGGGTATTATCCTATGAGAAATTATAGGGGCGCACACAAAGGAAAAAGAGAAAGAAACAATTACCCACGGAAGAAGCGTCTTCCGTATTTCGAAGTCGATGACGATCACGCGAGGAACTCCTCGTCACCTTTGATCTCCGCTCCGAGGTTGGCCGTTATCGCATACGGGCACCAAGGAATTAAGTCACTCCCTCACACGAGGTGGTTCCATGTAATCACTTAACAAGTAAGGAAGCCACAAACTAACACTCCTAAAATTCACTCGCTCTCACACTAGGGGCTCCACGAAATCTTTATCACTCGCGGTGGTTCCACGAAATCTCTAACGCTCAAGTGGATCACGATTCCCACAGTAGAATCAAAATCCCACTTTCCTAACTCACCAGGAAGCACCTAACACATCAATCGGTAATTTCCAAAATTTCTAACTCACGGCAGCATTCGTTGAACAAGAACAGTAAAGTTAATATTACTGTTCATCACCATTAACAATTGAAATAAATCCACAGTAACTTAAAAGTTACTGTTCATCATCCATTTCCATGGGAAGGCAACAACAAGCAAACGCACCACAACAAGCTTTCATCAGCACCAATTTAATCACACGCCTAACACCTACAATGACTCACACAAGAGCTTAATCACGCCTAATCTCTAACTGCAACTATGATGAATCTCACTATTCATCTTCTACAACTAAACTTCACACAGGAAACTCATACAAGCTATTCATCATTTCAATATTCATCACTCACTGAAAAACAAATTCAAATATATCTCCCCTTTATAGGGTTACAACAGAGAAGGAAATAAACGAAAAAACAGAAATCCCTAACCGTCTAAAACATGGAACACGCGGCCATGGCGGGGATTGGACAGGCTGAAACCGTCGGGGTGTAGCTCGTGGGGTGCGGTTGTAGTTATCGTGGCCTCTGGTGGTGTTACTGTGCTGCTTCGGCGTGTGTTCGAGCATGAAATCCGCAGTTCCTGCGGTCAACAATGGCGGAGACGGGAGCTTTAATACGTGCCTGGACCGCTCAAAACGGGAAGATGAACAGTTGCCCGGGTTGCCTGTGAGGAGATCTAAACCAGCTTCTTACCTAAGTTAATATATTTATATATCTATATATAATTAACTGTATATATATATATATAAATATACATTAATTAATTTTTATATATATTATATATATATTCATAAGTTATATATATTATATATATCACAAAATCAATACAAAATCAATTACATAATTTGCGAAATGACACAATGTAACATTCAGGACCGATAAGGGTTCGGTCAGGTGCGGCGTCGGTTCTTTTGCGACGACCCGATGTGGACTGGACTCCACCAACGAGTTAGTCTTCCCTGTCTATTCCATGGCCGGTCTTGTCCTCCGGCATGCTGGAGCTTTTAAAGGAGAGAAACTTTTCATTTTTTCACAATATTTCCCAAAGTCTGATATAACATGAAATTGTTTTGACAAAAATTTGTTTCCTAACTTAATTCCTCAATAAATTTTCTTACAGTGAATTATTTAATTTCTCCAATTTTTGATTTTATGCTTTATTTGGTTTTATGTTAACTTAATTAATTTAAGCTCGCCTCTTCTCGCCCTAGCTAATCAATTTACCAGATCATTTATTTAAGGTCTCATCGGTTGGTCAAACGTTTGAGCCAGAATCCAAAATAACATAAGTGCAAAGGGACATTGACAGAAAATAAATAACAACAATAATAAATAAATAAATAAATAAATAAAAACTGACACGTGATGATATCACACGTCCTTGGATGCGGCGATGGGTGCATCAATTCCCCCGGGGTTGACATAGCTCGACTCCGGTGAGAATTTGCATAGACTGGTAACATAGAAAACGAATGTCGTAGCTAGCACTAAATCAGGTGGTATGTCTGGGTTCTCAACAGGTGGCTCGACATGCTCTTGGATTAGAAATGGATCATTCCTTCGCAATAGTTTTTGATATGAGCATGAAGTAGATCTTTGCTTCCTGTATGAAACAAACGCACAATCTCCCTTTGAAAGGTACAACTCATGGCGATAACGACGACCATGAGTTTATAATTTTCAACGGTTGCTTGCAAATTATTAACAATAATCTTATGCAATTTTTTCAAATAATTAATTTGAGCTTGCACACTGAATGAAATACGTTCATGGAATGTGATGAGATGGCGGTGAAGTAAGTGGTGGGGTATAAAGATTTCATGGGTAATCTTGAAAGGAGATTTAGTAGGGGAGCGGGTTTTAGAACCATCAAATGTAAACTTTGCTTGTGAATGTACATGATCCCATTGCGTTGGTTTCTTCTTAGTTAGACGTTTAAGAAAGTTCCCAAAACTTCGATTAACAACCTGGGTGTAACCATCGTTCAGAGAGTGATAAATGCCACTAAATTCGGATTTGGCTTCCTTTCGACCCCATAAGTTATTCAAAAGTTTGATTTAATATAATGACGTAACTTCACAAATCTGTCTATCTCTAAGGGAAATTACGGTGAAATAAAATCATCCTCTTTAAATATGAAATTGATAAAGTGACGTGTGTGGAGTGAGTGATCCTCAGATATAGTATCAGAAGACTGCGGAATATCAGGTGGCACATCAGGACTTGATAAATGTAGGGTGAGTGACACATCTGGACTATGAGTCACTTCATGGAATGGGGGTTCGGGCGAAAGTGCTGTGACTAGTAATGTGGACCCTTGGGGAAAGACTGTGATACCCCAACCTAGTTCAACAACCAATCAGCCATCCGACCGGGTCTAGCGATAAGAAGTAAAATAAGAAACAATATTAAAACTAGTACATAGCAGACATAAATGAAAAGAACTAAAATGTATGCTTACAACGGAAGTTGAATATTAAACTAAGGGTAAAGTGTATCTCAACAAACTGAATTCACAGAGCCACTAGATATAAAAAGAACCAAACTACTGAATGTCTGAAATATTACACAATGTCTGGTACTTATACAAATTCTTAAACATTACATGTATTCAAAATTAAACAGTATGGTACTAGAAGTAAAACAACAATTGAAAGGAAACAAACTATAGAAGCGACTCCACAAACACACTCATCCTAGGCGCAGTTTCCCACCTGGGTCCCCTGTAAAAACATGCCCAAACATGGGTCAGCCCAAATGGATAGTAAAAAAAACTATTTCTCCTAGTGACACTAAAATTATTTTAGAAGCTTGTTTGCATGCTTTGAAAATACTTTTGTGTTTTTAAAAAATTGTATGTTAGTGTATTATGCATGGTTTTCTAAAAAATAAAACTAGCAAAATAACTGATTGTTGTAAGTACTCATAATGTACGAAGTTTACTCAAGGTACGAATAATATGGTTAAGAGTTTCTAGGGTTCGGTCTACTGAATTATAATAAGCATTACTAAGCATGCTGTCTGATATGTCTATCTAGAAAAAATAAAGGTTTCTTACAGTAGTGTTACGACGCTCATACACCTGATGTGGCGGCATAGTTACTTCGGTCGCGTTTGATACTTCTAAAATCTCTTTCTAGCACTAGCGTTGAATGGTGCCACTCACTAATTGCTTGAAATTCAAAACATTTCTTAGTTAACAGGCTGGCATACTAGTTATAACCATCCTCCTAGTTATAACCATCCTCCTAAAATCTGATCTCATTAATTTGAGAAAGTATCTACCATAAAGGGTTGATACCTTACTCAAACAAAAACGGAACCCTACACCACAGACAAACCAAATTTCTGGAAGAAAGTTGTGAGGTAATTAGGTTCCTGAAATTGGAGACAGAGAAAAACCTAAGGTGACTAAACTTTTCCTTCAATGCTCACTAAAACAAGAAAAATCAGAGGAAAGAGAGTGAGAGCTATACCTGGCAAGTCGAGTGGAAAGCACTAAATGACTTTCTGTTCTGAGTCGAAAACCACGAGAGAACCAAAGGTTCTGTCTAGGTTTTCGGTTGGCTTTCAAAACAGGGGAACACTCCTCGACAAAACCTAACTGGACTGGGTCGATCTTGTGGTCAACAAGGAGGAGCCGTCCCTTCAGTGACGAAAACGAAGCCTGCAACTGGGTCAATGGCGGAGGGGGAACGATTTATCCTGGACCTCAACTCCGCGATCCACAGACGGGGAGGGAAACGGGGCCAACAACGCTTCTTCTTCTATCTGGAGAGCGTGCAGAGGATTTGCATGAAGGAGGGTTACGCTACAGGGGAGATTTGCGGGGTTTAAAACAGCGGCTATGCTCGAGCGGTTACAAAAACCGCTTGGGTGAGGGAAACATGTCACACATCGTAAGAAAACACTTAGGAGGAACTACACATTAGCACAATATTACCAGCTTGCCATCCCACAATGCTCCACCACTAGAGTTTGTGCTATGCCTTTGCTCAAATAATTTATCATGCGCCGAGCACAAATACAATAGCTAAATCTAATCCGACAATTAACGTACAAAGTTTAACTCCATTTAAATCGTACCTCGACAAGATAATTATTCGATTAACTCCACTCCCGATCAAACCCTGAAATTTAAATTTTATTCTCGAGTCAAAAGACGGATGTTACAAATCTGCCCTCCAAATAAGATTTTCGTCCTCGAAAATTACAACATACCTGATTTGAAGAGGAAAACATAGTCAGCATTGCTCCGAAACTCATCCTCTTTTTCCCAAATATATTCTGGTCGGCCACAATTCATACAAAGGACTTTCACAAACGGAATCTCTCGTCTCTGAGCTTTTGAATCTTGGAGTCCACTATTCTGACTGGTTTAATACTGATACTAAGATCTTAATTGATAGGTGGCTTCTTGGTACTGATAATCTGACTGGGATCTTTAACTGCTCTTCTCAGATAGGAGATGTGAAATACATCATGTATACAATTCATTTCCTCGTGTAAGGACAACCTATACACAACCTCACCAATGCGCCCTAGTACCTCGAAAGGGCCAACAAATATGTGACTTAATTTCTTCATCTGCTTAATTCGAGAGACTCCTCTAACTGGTCTGACCTTCAGATATACTTAATCTCCAACACTGAATTCCACTGACTTGTGCTTCTGGTCATAATACTTGGTCTGGCGATCCTGAGCTATCTTCATACATTTTTGAATGAGCTTGATACGATCAGTGGTCTTGTCAATCCATGATTCTCTGATGGTAGATCTTTCTTCACTTTCAGCTCAACACAACGGTGTCCGACAACGCCTACCCTAAAGAGTCTCGAACGTTGTCATCCCAATGCTTGCCTGATAACTGCTGTTGTAGGAGAACTCGACAAGAGTAACATATTTCTCCACTTCCCTCCAAAATCCAAGATGTACATCCGGAGCATATCTTCCAACGTTATATTCGTACGTTCAGTCTATTCATCTGTCTCGGGATGGAAGACGGTACTGAAATATAGCTTAGTGCCCAACCACTACTGAACGTATCTCCACTCCTTAGAAGTAAATCTGCCATCTCTGTCTGAAATTATGGTCTTAGGAACACCGTGAAGTTGAACAAACTCATCAACATACAACTGCGCCACCTGGGACTCTGATCTGACCTCCTATTGGGAATGAAAAGGGCCACTTTAGAGAGACGGTCAACTATAACCCATATGGAATCATTTCCAATGTGCGATCTGGGAAGGCCATGAACAAAATCCATCAAAATGTCCTCGAAATTCCACTTTGGGATGGGAAGTGGCTGCAACTTGCCTCCTGGCCTCTGAAGCTTTGACTAACTTGCAAGTTCGCACTGCCCTACATGCTCAGCAACGTCACCCTTCAAGCCTGGCCACCACACTATCTTCTTCAGATCAGCATACATCATTATGCTACCTGGATGTATCGAATATCTCGAATTATGAGCTTCAAACAGTATGTCCTCTTGAAGGTGGCTAACATTTGGGATGCACACCCTACCGCCGTGTAGTAGTAAATCCTCAAGTATACTGAACTTCTCCTTCTGACCTGCCTTAGTCAAAACCCAAATCTCTGACATCTTTAGATCTAAAGGTAGAGCTGTTCTGATCCTATCCTTGATGTCGCAAGTGATTTTCATCCAACTCAGCATTGCAGATCCCAAATAAAAGCGCGACACCACACTGATCTCTAGCCTCTCTATGTCTCACACCAGCTCCTCCTGCTTAGTAATGAGAAGATAACTCGATCCTCTCCGACTCTCCTTTCCTGGGTGGTACTGAATGTCCACCTCATAGTCTGACAAAAACTCTAACCATCTGCGTTGCCTTATATTGAGCTCTTGCTGGTCGAAGATGTACTTGAGACTTTTGTGATCAGTGAAAATCTCACAACAAACCCCATAAAGATAGTGTATCCAAATCTTCAGAGTGTGGATGACTGCTGCTAGCTCCAAGTCATGTACGAGATAGTTCTTCTCGTGGACCTTTAGCTGTCTGGAGGCGAAAACTATGACCTTACCATGCTGCATAAGCACACAGCTCAAACCTTGACCCGAAGCGTCGCTATATATCTGAAATCCATCCGACCCAGATGGTAAACTCAGAATCGGGGCGGTCATCAACCTGGTCTTCAACTCCTTAAACGCTAACTCGCACTCCATTGTCCAACTAAAAACTTTACTTCCTGGTGAGCGAAGTCAGTGGTAAAGCTAACTTCGAGAAGTCCTTTATAAATCTCATGTAATATCCTGCCAATCCCAAAAAGCTTCGAACCTCCGTAACTGCCTTCGGTCTCGGCAACTCCCTTATTGTTTCTATCTTCTTCGGGTCAATGGAAATGCCTCTCTAACTGATAATATGTCCTAAAAATGCAACCTCTGATAGCCAAAATTTGCACTTAGAAAATTTTGCATGCAAACGATTCTTTCTGAGTGTTCCCAATACAGTCCTGAGGTGAGAGACGTGATCGTCTGCACTCATGGAATACACTAAAATATCATATATGAAGACAATAACAAAACGGTTTAAGAATTCCCGAAAAACTATGTTTATCAGATCCATAAAGCGGACGGGGCATTGGTCAGCCCGAACGACATGACCACGAACTCATAGTGTCCGTATCTGACACTGAAAGCCGTCTTTTGGATGTCTGCTTCCCGAATCTTCAACTGATGATAGCCTGATCTGAGATCCAATTTAGAAAACGTGCAAGAACCTTCAAGCTGATCAAACAAGTCATCAATCCTGAGTATAGGGTACTTGTTCTTGACTTTCAACTTGTTCAACTCTCGGTAGTCAATGCACAGCCTCAGACTACCATCCTTATTCTTCACAAACAAAACTGACGCACTACAAGGCGAAGTGCTTGTGCAAATAAAGCCCAAGTTAAGCAATTCCTGCAACTGGACCTTCAACTTAGCAAGTTCTCTGAGAGCCATACGATAAGGGGACTTGGCCACTGGTACTGCTCTTGGTAAAAGATTGATCTGAAAATCAATCTCTCTAGTAGGAGGGGCACTAGGTAACTCCTCTGGAAAGAAATCAGTAAATTCATGAACCACTGGTACTTCCGACAAATCAGCCTTAGCTTCTACATTCATCAGCACTAGGAAGGTTTCACAACCTTTGCTAATGCATATAATAGCCTTAACAAATGAGATAATCAGCTTCGCGACTCCCTTCATGCCCTGGAAAGTGACAGCGATCTGGTTGGGTCCTTCAAACTGTATCAGCTTATTTCTGCAGTCTATCTTAGCGTTCACAGCCGATAACCAGTCCATTCCCACAATCAAATCGAAACCCGCGATAGGGAATAACAAGGCATCTACAATAATCTCTGCTTCTCCAAATTGCACTGGTACCATACACTTATCTCTGGTCTGTAAGAAGGATCCATTGAGCATCATGACCTCTAACGATAATGCCTCTGGACAGACTTCTAATCCCAGCCTATGTACTAGAGATTCTTCTATGAACGAGTGCAAAGCGCCCGTGTCAAAGAGAATCTTGGAGAGTACATTATATATCATAAGAATACCTACATGAATTATTGATCACAGAAATTTACAGTGTCACTAAGGAGGGTTTACCTAAAATTTCCCATAAGACAGTCATACTATAACACATACCTGTCACCACATCCTCCTGCTCCTTGGATTCCTGTAGGCCAAGGCCAGAAGCTCTAGGTTGCACTGATCCACGTCCCGGAGCTGGTCTCGTGTCAGCATCCATTGGTGTTTTTCCTTTGTCAGCTTTACTCGGGCCACCGATCTCAAATTTCGACTACAAGAGAGGATTACGCTAAATCAGGCTAGTGAAAAGGGTATGTATAGATAAGTAGCAATTCAACACTTATCTTAAATTACCTGATTTCCAGAAGCTCCCTGACAATAACGGGCTATGTGTCATGGTTGCTACATTTGTAACATACCCCCGCGGTAGCCAAACACTCTCCTAGATGGTGACGATAACACTTCGGGCAAAGAGGGTAATCCTTGATTCTGGTCCCAGTCTGATCACCTTTCTGGGCTCCTGACCTCTGCTTCTTGTTCCAATTTCTACCCTGGCTATTCTTACTATGCTGCTGCTGAGGCGTATCCTGAGGTCGCTTCGAACGGAAGCTGTTGCACTTGTGCACCTTCTGCTGATCAGCTTCTAACTTTCTAGCAGTGTCCACTAAAATCTTATAATATGCGTTCACCACCATCATCAACGACTGCCTAAGAGAATTGCGCAGTTCGTCCATAAAGCGACTACATTTCTCGTTCTCGTCCCCCTGCATCGTGCCCGCATAACGAGAAAATGGGTCAGCTCCCGTTCATAACTCACCATTGTCTCATCCCCCTGAATCAGCCTAAGGTACTTCTCCTAGAGGCTGCGACGCTCGGACGGTGGAACAAACCAGCTAGCTAGCGCCGACGAGAAGTCATTTCAGGTGAACATGTCTGCGGTACGACCTGACAACATGGGTAAACACAAGCCATTACGCTAAAAGAATAAAGAACGCTAGGTGAAGACAAATGTTACACTAAAGCACTTACGAGCGGGGCCGTCCGCCAATTGTCTGGTCCACCACTGATGGGCCTCTCCTTTCAGGAGAAAACCCGCTAACGGAACCTTCTTGTTCTCTGAGCACTCCACCTCAAGTAGTTTACGGGTCTTAATCAGCCAATCATCAGTCTCCATTGGCGTCTCTTCTCCAGTGAAGTTGGAGGGATGAAGATCGCGGAGATTCCTCAGATAGCGCTCCATCCCTAAATCCCCTGCAACTGGCACATGAAGTGCAGCTGGATCTGTAGCAGACAGTGCATTTCTGAATTCCACCATAGCTAAGGCCACCCTCCAAGCAATAATGACGGCCATATCTGCTGGGTCTGGCACTGCTGAAGCTGCTGGTGCTGGAGGCGCTGCTGGGGCACTATTATCATCCGTGGTTATCTCAGGTGTAGTATCCTGGCGAGAAGGCTCGCCAGCCTCACTGGTACGCGGTGCCTATAATACGAAGGATAAAAGAATTATTGATGTCTGAGAATAAAATTAAGGATCTACTAAGAAGAACAACACATACACATCTTGAAAACCAGATAGAACTTGATGGCTCTATTGTCGAAAGAGTAGTTAAGATGAAATCCTATGGCTCTGTGAATTTTCTGGGTCATGGGATCCTAAACCTCCCTCTGATACCGATTGTGACACCGCAACCTAGTTCAACAACCAATCAGCCGTCCGGACAGGTCCAGCGATAAGAAGTAAACTAAAAAACAGTATTAAAACTAGTACATAACATACATAAATGAAAAAAACTAAAATGTAAGCTTACAACGGAAGTTGAATATGAAACTAAGGGTAAAAGTGTATCCCAACAAGCTGAATTCACAGAGCTACTAGATAGAAAAAGAACCAAACCACTGAATATCTGAAATATTACACAGTCTGGTACATATACAAATTCTTAAACATTAATATTACATGTATCCAAAACTAAATAGTATGGTAATAGAAGTGAAACAACAACTGAAAGGAAACAAACTATAGGAGTGATTCCACAAACACGCTCATCCTAGGCGCAGTTTCCCACATCGGTCCCCTTTAAAAACATGCCCAAACATGGGTCAACTCAAAGAGAGAGTAAGAAAAATTATTCCTCCTAGTGACACTAAAATTGTTTTAGAAGAAATGTATGCATGCTTTGAAAATACTTTTGTACTATAAAAAAACTGTATGCTAGTGTGCTGTGCATGGTTTTCTAAAAATAAAATTAGCAAAATAACTGACTGTTCTAGGTACTCATAATGTACAAAGTTTACTCAAGGTCCGACTAATAATGTTAACTAAGAGTTTCTAGGGTTCGGTCTAAACTTGAGTTTTAAATTCACTTATGATTGTTCTTCGACAAAGTTCTAGACAGAGTAGCTTCTATCGCGCAACAATAGTCTAACGATCCGAGTCCTACTAACGAACTCCAGTGTTCTAGTGTCTCACAGACACAGACTCGAATTTACTGATCTTCTAAAACGGGATAACATATCCCAAATATCGAGACTAATAAGGTACTCTACAGTTCATGAGAAAGATAGCGCGCCTCTATCAAACACAGAAGAAGATCTCAACCGTGCCTACAAAACATTTTCTATCTAGTGAGATTTTGCTTGCGAACAAATATGTGTGATCAAGGAAATTCGCCATATTGTTTTAAACAACTAGAAACCACGTTCTTGATTTTAACGTTTCCTGCTCGTAAATCTACACGAGTGATTACATTGTTCGTATGATATAGCAGTTTGAGATGCGTTGGAAATTAATTACCTGCAACATATACTAGCTGTGTAATAATTGCATTACAAACCTCTAATGATAAAAGTGGTTTCATACAATGCATTAATTCTACTGAATTATAATAAGCATTACTAAGCATGCTATCTGATATGTCTATCTAGAAAGAATAAAGGTTTTTTACAGTGGTGTTACGACGCTCGTACACCTGACGTGGCAGCATAGTTGTTTCGGTCATGTTTGATACTTCTAAAATCTCTTTCTAGCACTAGCGTTGAATGACGCCAATCACTAATAGCTTGAAATTCAAAACAAGTCAACAGGCTGACATACTAGTTATAACCATCCTCCTAAAATCTGATCTCATTAATTTGAGAAAGTATCTAGCATAAAGGGTTGATACGTTGCTCAAACAAAAACGCAACCCTACACCGCAGACAAACCAAATTTCTGGAAGAAAGTAATGAGGTGATTACGTTCCTGAAATTGGTGACAGAGAAAAACCTAAGGTGACTAAATTTTTCCTTCAATGCTTAATAACACAAGGAAAATCAGAGGAAAGAGAGTTATACCTGACAAGTCGAGTGGAAAGCGCTAAATGACTTCCTGTTCTGAGTCAAAAGCCACGAAAGAACCAAAGGTTCTATCTAGGTTTCGGCTGGCTTTCAAAAACAGCGGAACACTCCCCGATAAAACCTAATTGGACTGGGTCGATCCTTGCGATCGACAAGGAGGAGCCGCCGACCCTTCAGTGACGAAAACGAAGCCTACAACTGGGTCGATGCCAGAGGGAGAACGATCTATCCTGGACCTCAACTCCGCGATCCACAGACGGGGAGGGAAACGGGGCCAACATCGCTTCTTCTATATGGAGAGCGTGCAGAGGATTTGCGTGAAGGAGGGTTACGCTACAGGGGAGATTTGCGGGGTTTAAAGCAGCGACTATGCTCGAGCGGTTACAGAAACCGCTTGGGTGTGTGAAACGGGTCGCACACCGTAAGAAAACACTTAGGAGGAACTATACATTGGCACAATATTACCAGTTTGCCATCCCACAATTCTCCACCACTAGAATTTGTGCACAAATACAATAGCTGAATCTAATCCAACAATTAACGTACAAAGTTTAACACTATTTAAATCGTACCTCGACAAGATAATTATTCGATTAACTTCACTCGCGATCAAACCCTGAAATTTAAATTATATTCTCGAGTCAAAAGACGGATGTTACAAAGACAATTATTTTGGGGAAGAAGAACAATCTTGTGTCCGTTGTGCTCGAAGGAATGCGAGTTCCTGGTGCCGTCGTGCATGACACGTCGATCGTGCTGCCAAGATCTCCCAAGAAGCATGTGACAGACATCCATAACAGCGACATGACATAATACCTTATCTGAGTACGTGCTCCCTATAGAAAACTCTACTAGACAATAGTGAGTGATGAACATAGACAAATGACTATTGACTCCTGATAAGCTGTATGGTTGTTCTAACGGATGCGTCTCAAGACCCAATATGTCGATCATGCACTGAGACACAAAATTCTACATGCTGCCACTATCGATAATAATGGAACAAAATTGTCCCTGGATGTGCGCAGTAGTGCAAAAAATATCATGCTTTCTATGGTCATCCTCAGAAGACTCGCTAGGGGTGATTAGGCTATATCGTAAGACGCAGACTAAGTGTTCGGCGTGTTCGCCTTCCACTTCTATGACATCCTCAGACGCATGCTCGTGCTCAGGCTCAGGGTGAGACTCATTAACGTAAACTCCATACTCAGACTCACGTCCATCAGGAGAATCGATAATAGCGACGAAGTGGCGTCGCGGACACTCAGGTAATTTGTGCCCCGCTCCATACACTTGAAGCATCAGAATTCTCCAGTGTTGGGCTTAGCCCCAATAATCTCCTTTCCCTTGGAGAGAATGGTGGGTGGCGTTGGAGTCCCGGAAGTGATGGGAGGGTGAGGGCACTCCAAACTCCTAGCAGTAGTGGTAGTGGTGACGCTCGTGGTAGATTTATCAGTAGATCTAACTCCGGATGACCGTTTTTATGAGGCCTCCACTCTCCGTGTACGACTCGATATTTCTCCTAAGTCTTTGTAATCAAATAACTCTAGCTGGTCTCGAATGGAATAGCGCAACTCGTTCAGATAACGGGATACAATCATGCCATCATCCTCTCGGAGGTCGAGACGAGACTGAAGGACTAGGAATTCGTTCATGTACTCATCCACCGTCAATTTGTCTTGTCGTAGGTTGTGGAACCTACGGTAGAGGGTTTGCAAGTAGTCCGTTGGGACATACCGCCATCGTAATTGAATTTTAAACTCATCCCAAGTGTTAATCAGAGACAATCCTAAATTGAATCTAGACCGCTCTAGCTGACCCCACCAAACTAAGGCGGAACCCTTCAACCTAAGGATAGCGTACTCGACTTGCCTAGCTTGGGGCAATTGCTTTCAAGCCAGAAAGCGATCCATTCAATCACACAAGTCTAGACAACCCTCGGACTCTAAATGTCCCTCAAAATCACCAACATCTAATTTGACTCCTACATCCCATCGGGGTGGATCCCTAATATTTTGGCGCTCTTGTGCAAGTTGTCGTGGATTAGGGTTGTCATTTCAGGTTGCGTAAAGTTAGGACCTTCTTCAATTTGGGGTGGGATAATTCCTAACTGTTGGTTGAACTCCAAGGTGTTTACACGCGTGCGTCCCATTTATCACTTGTCCCACATCTCGCATGTTTGCGGTAACATGCATGCTTAACGCTTCCATGGTTTTCATCAACTTTTAATTTGTGCTCTCAGATCGGCCACTCCATCCTCTAAATTGTCCACACGATTTTCCATTAAAATAATTTGAATTTTTAAAAAATTTAAAATAAAGATTTTTTTTAAAACAAATCTATTTTAAATACTTGTAATTTTATTCTTAAAATAAAGATTTTCCTGCAGTAGTTTGTGTATGCGTGGATAACTCCGCCCTCTCTTGCTTGATTATTGCGTACTTTTATGAAACACATAATTAATTTAAGCTTGCCTCGAACGTTCACACTAGTTAATTTTACCGCTTATCCATAAACCATTGCTTGTGATGTTTGTCGGTGGATGTACGGTCCTTGCGCTGATTTTAACTCGTTAGATTCTTGAGTACTTGTCTTGAATAAAGGTTAACTGCTTTTGACAGTCTATCGGTAAGAGCAGTTTTATCGCAAAAACCTCGAATTGGCCCGCTCGGCCTCTTTCTCAAATTTTAAAATAAACGTTCTTTTCGAAATCCAAATTTTATTTTATAACAAAACAAATTATTTTGCTTAAGAAAGTATTTTAATTTGAAACCCTAATTTTGAGTTTACATCAGTAAGACACGACTCCGCCTATCTTGATTGTTGAAGACGTCGAGGTGTTGATGAATGTCGATGACGAGTGTACATCTCACGAAGAGAATCTTCCTTTTGTTGACTTATCACTTGTGAAAGAGAGGTGATAAAAACTTGGTTTGCCTTCTCCCCTTCGATGAATCTATTAACTTTACTGATGAGGTCTCCATAGGACTTAGGTGGATCACAGTTCACTTCTAATTTAAACAACCCTTGTTGGAGGCCGCACATCAAAACAACTTGATACATGCTCTGATCAACGTCAACGATGTCCAAAATTTCTTCTTGAAATCCATCAATATAGTCACAAAGTGTCTCAAACTCCCCTTTCTTGATTTGGAAGAGTGCTTGGCGATCTATTTTTTGCTTCTTTGTGGTAGCAAACCTCAAGAGCAGTTCTCTTCGAAGATTCGCAAAACAAGTAACTGATTGAGGTGATAACTTGCAGAACTATTCCCTAGCTTGACTGTCAAAGGTTGTAGCCAACAACTCACATTTTATCCCATCTGAGACGATCCTCAAAGAGATAGCAGACTCGAAAGTTTGGAGATGGCTCATGGGGTCTTCCATTCCGGAGTAGACAGGAAGACGAGGCTCTCTAAACACATTGAGAACATGCTCCCAACGAACTTGATCTGAAAAGGGGGAAGGATCTTGCTCTTCTCCTGAAGGAAATGCTGGTTCACCAACTTGATTAGAGTAAGTACTCATTTTCACTTTATGGAGCTCGCGAGAAGGGGTGGAGAACTCATTTGCATCAGGTTGCAGCAAACAGTCGACATGATCTTTAGAAGGCTCGTCATTAATAGTTGTCACACCATTAAGCTGAGAATCAACTTGTTCCTTGAGAAGTTTGACCTTGGGTAGTAGGAGGTTAAAGTTGCTCCTTTGTACAAGCATTCCTGGATCATTGGAAGGGTATTTACGAGCCTTTGGAAAATTCATGGAAACAAGAATTGCCGAAAGAGAAAAATGATGGTAATTTCTAAATATAGTTGAATTTTTACATTTTGATAACGCTAAACGAACTCAAACCGGTAAACCCAGTTCGTCATTGAATGGAGGGCTCCGAGCTCATTCCGAAAGGCTATTATGGGTGAAAACGGACAACCAGATCAAAAGTTATGACTATTTTAAGTTTGACTGTAATTTTGAGTTAAATCTAGCATGTCAATTGCTAATCCATGTCCAAATGTTGTCCGCAAATAATACTTTTTAGAACTCGCTACTGTCAGTCTTTGCATTGAATAGTTTGCGAGTTCTATGCTAGATCTCGTCCAATCATGATGACTCGTTCACCAACCATCCGTATCCGAAGGTCGCTTGTTGAACTGTTGATGAAAAAATCCCCTAGCTCCACATAAATAAGACCACGAAAGGGTAGGGGGTTCTACAGATAGCTGGTTACTTAGAATCATGAGTGGTTGGGCGAGTGCATAGTAAGGTAACACGAGATGATGTGCGAGTTTTCTAGGAGTGGTGTTGCTTAATCCAGGAAAGGTGCTCGCATGAACCTTTTTTGGGTTATGCGAGTACTGGGGGCTCTTTGCCCGGATTTTTTGGTCCCCTTTCAACTACTGCTCATGCCTATTTATAGGCACAAGGGTTTGCCCGCGAGCATATTATGACAATTTGGGCTGCCCGCTCCTAGGGTATGACGAGTACTTTCCATAGGGGGAGGCGTGTACTCCAAGGCGAAGGCGAGTACTTGAAGGGGGAAGTGAGAGTACTCCAAGGGGGAGGCGAGTACTCCAAGGGGGAGGCGAGTGCTCGCCTTGGGGAATAGAATACTCCCCAGGAGGGAGGAGAGTACTCCCCAGGAAGAGAGTACCCCAGTAGGGAGGAGAGTACTCCCTAGATGGGAGGAGAGTACTCCCCAGAAGTGAGGAGAGTACTCTCCAGAATGGAGGATAATACTCCCCAGAAGGGAGGAGAGTACTCCACAGAAAGGAGTACTCCCTAAAAAGGGAGGCAAATTTTGCTGATATCCGACTTGTCTAGAAACAACGGTATGGTGGAAATGATACATACAATGCTGGCTTGAGAGACAACCATCCCTATAAGTTGAGGTGGGATTTCCCCAACACATCGCAATACTATCCTTCACTAGTTCATGAAGAAAAATTGTTACTTCCAATTTGCATAAATTATATTAAACCTATGTTTCATAGTTCTTGTGTTCCATCATTATACGACTTATTGGTTTGATTCTTCTTTAATTAGCACAATAAAAAATGGCAGCCCGGTGCACAAAGCATCCCCACGCAGCGAGGGTCCGGGGAAGGGTCCCACCATAAGGGTGAAATGTAGACAAACCTTACCCTGCATATTTGTAAGAAACTGCATCCGGTCTTTAATTAGCACAATTTTGAGCATAAATTTTATTCTTAAATATTGATACTATTGTGGTTCTTTTTTATTTCAATTTTTTTGGTATTCTCTTAGTGTTAAATTGCTTAAAAATCATGTTAATCAAGCCGTTCCAGTATGTTACAGTCCCGCCTTGGTCGAGCATGCCACAAACATTTTATCTACTTCTATTTTATGCTTATTATTATGCTTATTTTGATCCTCCGTGTCTAAGCTCAAGGAGGGGGCATTTGACTATTAATACCCGGTGTGGTGAACCTTGGAAAGGAAGCAAGAAGTAATTTTCATTTTGTTTTCTCTAACTCTCTCTAGTTCTCTCTCTCTACCGTGCTTATCCCGCCGGGTTGCCCTAGCCCGCTTCCGCCGACTCGCATGCAGGAAAATCGCGAAAACCGCGATTCTATTGTGCCGCCCCCTGCCGACTCCACGCCTCCAGCCGCCCGCCACCATAGCTCGTTGGAACCCCTCCTCCTCCTCCCTTGAGGACTTCCCTCCTCTTCCCCGGAGCACACGCTCGCAATCTCGAGCACATAACAACTTGGTATCAGAGGAAACGCTCCTCCCCACCGCCAAACTGCCGGATCTGCCCCGACAGAGCTCCGCCCCGTCCGACTCCGGCCAGCACAGCGCCGCTCCGGTCTCCTCCAGCCCGCACAACTCCTCCCCGACCTGCTGCGGATCGCACAACGCCGTTCCGACATTCTCCGGCCCGCACGACCCTTCTCCGACCTGCTGCGGCCTTTCCGGTCCCTTCCCGACCTCCCGCGGCTCGCACCGACCGCTCATCGCCGACCCCTCTTCCCCGCACATCCTTCTCGGCTCCTCCCTCGACGGGGCCCCCTTGCTCGCTGCCTCTAGCGGGCTACTTCCGCCGCCAGACTCTTCTTCCTCCGCTCTCTCCGGCGCCAACAACCCACCATTTTCGTCCTATGCAATGGCCGACCGGCCCTCCCTCTCACAAGTTTTTGAGTCTCTCGCCAAGCTCCTTACGGATAACAACAACGCCCTCATTACAGCCGTCACTACCCAACTCGCGGCTAACCGACCGACCCAACCGACAACGGGCTCCTCCAGTGAAGTGCCGATTCCGCCAACTCTGCCGGAAGTTTTTCCCCCGCGACACGAGGGCAACGGGGCGCCACGATACTTACAGTTGGATTTTCCCATATTCGACGGACACGAAGACCCCTTAGCCTGGCTTTCTCATTGTGAGCATGTTGGAACCCTACTTGTGATTTGGGCTAGGTTCAATATTAGGTTTGATGACCCACCATGTATAGTCTAGGGTCATATGTTAGTTTCACGGTTTTAGGTCAATCACTTAAGGGTTTAATCACTGAGACCTACCTTCAGAAGACTTCAGAGAACACAAGACTTAAGAGACAAGACAGTTTTAAAGATTACAGAAAATGTGTTCGACGATAGCTGAACTCATCTCGACGATCGTCGAACTCAGTTCAACGAACTCAGAGTTCCTTCTCTGAGTTGAGCTCGACGAAAGTCTAGCCAGGTTGACGAACTGTGAGCTTATATCAGAATCTCAGCTCGACGAAGTGCCTTCTCAGTTTGACGAACTTGAAGCTAAGTTTGACAAGTATATTTTCTGTTCGACGATTTTGGAGCTCAGCTTGACGAAGAAAAATTATCAGCTCGACGAACTTGAAGCTCAGGTCGACGGAAGCTTTACTGAGGTCGACTAACTCCATCCAGGTTCTGCTCGACTAATCTTCTCTGCAGTTTCTCAGTTCAACTAAGGCAATTTAAGTTCAGTAATTAAGAAAGTAATACTTTGATAATTAATGCTTATATTCTCAAGAATATAGCCGTTTTCCAGCAGCATTAATTAGGGATTTCACAGAGTTATTACTTAACATATTTACTGGGACAGTTGAGGAAATGCATTGAAGACAAAATCAGCCGTTCTATTTCCCAGAAAATATGCAGAGGACTTCAAAAAATTCGAATTTCAAATCAGCAATCAATATATAAAAGAGATTTTCAAAAGATTGAAAATGACAGTGAGCAAGCCTAACAGTCTGATACTCTTACAGAGAACAACAGTTAGTCAGGAAAAAAGAAGAAGAGAACATCTGCAACAAAGAACAAGAAACAGAGACACAAAACATCTTGTTTATCATTCTTCTTCTTTAAGCTTTTCTTCCAGCAAACAATCATCATTCTGAGATCAACTTCACAATCACTCTGATACATATACTGGAAGAAGAAGTATTCATATTTGAAGGCCTACACCCTGAAACAAAGTCTCATCTCCTGATCAGATCTATTACTCAGGGGAAACTTTGACAACATCACAAAATCCACTAGTCTTCTCACAGGATTGAGACAGAGAAGACAATATCAATTTTATTTTCCTTCACTGTGTACAAGGTTATAACTCCCTTCAAAAGTTAATCTTTTGGTTGTCAAGTCTCCTGATCAAAAGATTTGGTTTGGTTTTTGGGCACCTGATCAAAAGCTCAAAGGGTTGCTAAGATCTCCTTTGAAAATAGATCTTGTGGTGACAGAGCACCTGATCAAAAACTTGTGGTGACAGAGCAGCTGAACAAAAACCTGTGGTGGCAGGACAGCTAATCAACAACCTGTAGTGGATTTCTACCAAGGTGGTAGAAGAGTGGATGCACCCAGGTTTATTGGGGAAACACTATAAATTTCCTTATGCCGTCTGATTGTGCTCTGTTTTTATTTTGCTGTGCTGTGATATATTTTCTTTTCTCATATATATATATATCACCTATTTTAATCCGCTGTAAAATAACTCAAAGTTTTTTAAATACTCTATTCACCACCCCTCTAGAGTTAGTTAGATCAATCCCTCAACATCTGGGACATCACTTTCAGAGCAGTTCTTCGCCCACCAGCGCACCCCTTGGGAAGAATGACTCAATATTGCGGCCTTCCACCTGATGGGCCCCGCACAACTTTGGTTTTCCCAACTGCAACGAGAGAAACCACTACTATCTTGGGAAGATTTCAAGGTCAACTGCACCCTCCGCTTCGGCCCACCGCTCCACAACAATCCCTTAGGGGATCTCATTTCTTTCCAACAGACCGATCCGATCGACGAGTACCTTGAACATTTTCAAGTCCTCTTGGCCCGCACTACCATCGTCTTGCCGACACAGCAGGTGTCCATCTTCACGGCGGGACTCCATGAGCGCCTCCGCATGGACGTCGAATTTCAGGCACCCGCAGATCTGACCACTGCAATGAGTTTGGATCACATTTGCGAGAAGCGCCTGCTTTTGGACCGCCCTCATCTACATCACCAGGACACCGAGGGGTCCAAGCGTCCTCCGCGGCCTCCATCATCGACCACAGCCAGTCTCCTCGCCCCAGACCGCGTCGCCGATCGCCCAGCTACCATTCGACGACTGTCGCCACAGGAGATAAATGACCTCCATGCCAAGGGCCTATGTTACAGCTGCGACGAACCCTTTTTCCGCGGACATCGCTGTAAGCGCCTCTTCTGGTTGGAAGTCGACGACTCGGCTTCTGAACAGGATGCTGACACCGACATGGGAGATCCGACGTCCACCGTCATTACAGACCAAGCTTGAGGGCAAGCTTGTCGTCGGGTATGGTGGGGATGTTACAGTCCCGCCTTGGTCGAGCATGTCGCGGACATTTTATCTACTTCTATTTTATGCTTATTATTATGCGTATTTTGATCCTCCGTGTCTAAACCCAAGGAGGGCATTTGACTATTAATACCCAATGGGGTGAACCTTGGAAAGGAAGCAAGAAGTAATTTTCATTTTGTTTTCTCTAACTCTCTCTTTAGTTCTCTCTCTCTGCCGTGCTTATCCCGCCGGGTTGCCCTAGCCTGCTTCCGCCGACTCGCACACAGGAAAATCGCGAAAACCGCGATTCTACTGTGCTGCCCCCGCCGACTCGCCCGCCTCCAGCCGCCCGCCTCCTTAGCTCGTCGGAACCCCTCCTCCTCCCTTGAGGACTTCCCTCCTCTTCGCCGGAGCACACGCTCGCAATCTCGAACACGTAACACAGTACTCTCTAAAATCTCCAAATTTTAATACATGCCACTTATACCGAAAACCTTAAATTTATGTATCATTTATTTTGCTATGACTTCACGTTTTCTTTGTATTAGTCTATATTATATGCCTCGTTATTTTATTCATTGTATTCCTTCAGAAAAATTTCCTCCTTAAAAGTCTTATTTTTGACATTTAAAAATAGCATCTTTATGTTAAATGATTTTTTATCTTTAATTGAGATTATATTACTCACTTCTAATGCATCTAACATTCTACTTTATCAAAGTCTTTGGATTTTGACAAATGATAAACTGTGAAAGTGGATCATAAGAAATGCAAACCCTAGGTGCAGTATTGGGAAATGATTCCTATGTAGACTTAGGATGATGCACACATGCAATTAGTAGTCTAACAAAAGATTGCAAGTAAGGATAAAAAAACTCACGCAGTTAATGCAATGGGAAATTAAACAAATTAGAAGAGATATTAGATTCAGCTTTCCTCCCGCAAGAGAGTCGTTAATTATGGGCGTTGATATTTATTGACCTATTTTGGCTATTCATACCCCCAACATTTAAAACTTAAACCTTTTTATCACTAAAAAATAGCTAATCGTACCCCCTCATACCCCACGCCCGAAACAACCTTCCCTCACCGAAACCCGCAACCCTCTTCGTGAAAAATGTATGGATGACGCCCTCCCTCTGCGATTCCGGCAGACAAGCAACACCTCCGTTCATCTCTCCAGTGGCGGCCTTAAGTTAGACCGACGAGCCCAAATTCCATGAATCAAATTCTATTCAACTACCAATATTTTTTTTTCAAATAAAAGTTTGTATCTTATGAGCAATCTAACTATACGTTTTTCTTCCCGTCTAGTGCACCCAATGGAGACAGCATCGACCTCCTCTGTTTTCCGACAAACAATTGTATTGTCCGCCGCGCAATCAGAAGCCACATCTGCATTACCTTCTTCTCCTTCCCCTTGTGGATCGCCGAAGGCCTATCCCCCCGATGCCCATCTCTTCTTTTATCCTCGGAACCGCTCCCGCGATATCGATTCGCGAACATCGACAGAGTTTCCACTTTCATGATCGAACCTCCTACTCGACATCACACTGAGCATCTCAGAGTTGACACTAATCAAGTCAGCGGAGTTGAAGCCGCTCTACCTACTCCAGAACACGACATCGAATACGATTATCCCGTGCTTATAGTTGTGCACCTTCCTTGACGTTGAGTCGTCAGGGGCGCCGTGATCTCGCTTGATGTAGAGCTCGACGATAGAATCACTTTTCTGTTCCATAGGACCGGGTGTGAGTCCGCTTGATGTGTCTTCGTGGAGGTGGTCCATTGTGTGATGGTCCACGCTCAAAGTGTGATACTCATCTAATTTCCTCTCGTCATACTTGCTGTTATATTTACACATGCACATATCTTGTTTCCCCTACTTTTGTACCAAGTTTGTTATATAAATACAAATATATCTCTTGGTTGTTTTGTTACACATTTTGTAAGAATTCTAGGTTATGTATAATCATTAATAAGGTTCGATAGTACTTACTTTTGACACTGTTTAGAAGTATATTTGATTAGCAATAATCTTTTGTACATCCTCGCTATATTATCAGTCTCCTTTCAATATTTTTTTTATTTCCATACTCTCATAAATTTCTAATCTAATAGTAATGGAACTAGCCATTTTTTCTCGACATTAGATTGTTTAGGCTGCTGTTATGGGCAGACCAATTCCAGCTATGGCCAGATCAAGGCTAATGACAGATGAAAATAAAAAGGCATAGAGATTTGTGAACCCGTAAAACCTCGGTCTGCCCATAGCCGTTCTTGCAGTTTTCTTTATAGCGCGGTCTGCCCATAGCCGTTATAGGTCTACCCATTTAAATCATCATTGTTTAAACTAAAGAACTACAATTTTTCTCCCCTAACTTATTTTGAAAGAAAAAAATTTCAGCATTTCAAAATTAATCCTTAAATTCGAAGGAAATTATTATTTTGATTGTTTCTTTATACTTCTAATATGTGCATCCATAACTGTTACCCTAAATTTTTTTTTTGGTCGAACTCTTCTAAATGACCTTTCTATCTTTCAGTATAATTTTTCTTTACTTCTAAGTAAAAGTAGGTCTATTTGTGATTTGGCGACTTCATTTCATAGTATATTGTTCTTATTTCATAAATGATAAGTTTATATTTATAAGATCATAGGTTAATGTGAAATCAAGTATTCACTTCTCGTTACATTTTCTCTCTCTTATTAATACTCACCATTGATTCTCTCCTATTCTTTCTAGAACATACATGCTCAATTGAGGTGAATCAAATGACCTTTTTTTACGTTTTCTAGAGAAACAGACTAATTTACCCATGTTACACAAACAAATATTCATCACTTCCCTCAAATTGGTAATAGATGCTCAACGTATTACACAGTTAATTGTGGCACCCTTCAACGTGTTAATCACCAGGTCAGTTAGCTGATAATTTTAATTAATAAAGGATATGAAAATCTTTTTGGACTCGATTTTTGATTGGTGTTGTAGTCAATTTCAATACATTTCATCCTTACATGAAACAGATGATCATATCAAGTACACTTTGCAACTTGATTAACATGAAAGTGCTTCATGGTCTCTTCCTGAGGGGATTCATGCTTAGTATGAAGTTTCTTTATCCATATCAACTCAAATGTAGTTGCAACCATAACTCTATATTCAACCTCGACACTCCACATTACCTAAATTATCTGTTTATTGTTTTCTGTAAAATCAAATTTCCTCCAAGATACAATACTCAGATGCGATCGTTTACCGGGGATCCCGCCAAATCTCCATTGCTATATCAAATTTACTGATTATTTCAATTATGAAACAATAGTCCCTGTCCATGGCACCTTTCGAGTATCATTGGATTCAAATTATAATCTCAATGCTCCTCAAATGGTGAAATGAGGAATTGACTGCAATAAAATAAAATATCTAAACGACTGAAATTTAATTTAGTTTCCCGACTAATGTTGATACCATCATGGATCAACATAAGGTCCCATCTGTCCAAGTATGAGCTTGAGTATCAGATCCATGGGTATGGCAAATAATTTTGAACCAAGCATGTCATCTTCTTCCAATATATTCAGAACATACTTCCTTTGAGAGTTGACGTTTCTCTTTGTTTTAGCCACTCTAGTTTTAAGGAAATGGTTTCAAAATGTTGGTGTAGATATCCCTTGAGTTATCACTACCATTTTCATCATCATTTGTGGAAATTATGTAATCAAATGATCAATAAAACTAGTTTTCCCGACTCATACATGTGATGAAAAATAAATTGTTCAGAAGAACTACAAATTGTGCCGAAGTATAGAAGTAGTGAGCTGAATTTACTAAATCTGCAATGAGTCTTAAAAAATGCTAATGGGTGATCATCATCAATGTATAGTGTAGAGCGGGTAAGGGGATAAAATTTTCAACAACATCGACCAGAATGATTGATTGGCACGCATGGGTTTGAAGATGTTATCGTGATATCCTCTGACTTATAATACTATTTTGGTTGTATACTTGATCAAATTGTATATTTTCAACATTATGGACATTGGAGCAACAACGTAAGTTGGAATCAGGTGAACCTCAATGATAAACTTTGACAACTAAGGAGGCGAGTCAAAGAATGATATATGCTCAAAGTTAAAGTTGGATCAGATGAAATCACAATGAAGAGCAAGATAATAACAAGAATATCCTAGAAAGGCACAAAAGGGATTTTAGTAATAATTTATACCGGGAGATAACAAAACACGTGCACCCAAACACTCGAGCGAATAACAAATGGGAAGGGTCCTGAAGAAAAATGATAGAAAAAGGAATCTGACGGTGCAAAATGGAGGTCCTGCCTGTAATTTATGAGATAATATGGTGCTAAGATCACATTATCCCAAAGTTGAGATGGAATATTCAAATGATTGATGAGAATGTAGGTTGTCTCAAACAAATGTTTATTATTGCATTCAAAAACCCTCTTTGTTTGGGGTGCGCGGGTGCTAAATGATTGGTGAATCATACTTTGACAGGGCACAAATATTTGTAAATCTGAGAAATTATTTCCTTACATAATTACATTATCAAAAGTAAGTTATCAATACAAGTAATTTGGTTGTTATTTTAGAATCAAAAGATTAAAAAAGATGAACAACTTTGTACAATCCTAACAATGAACAATCAGACATCCTCGAATATTCATCAATGAAGGTGATAAAATAGATAAAATCAAACTTACTCTAATATGATCCCACACCTTTCAATGAACTAAAGAAAATGATGTAGACATATGTTTAATAACACTTCTAGGGGACTTGATATAATGGTGCTTACCTAGTTGGCAAGATTCACACTATGGACTCCAAAGATGAGATAAAGAAAGGAATATGTTTGGCAAGCTTAGTAACCCGGGATGTCCCAAGTTACTGTGAATTCACAGAAATGAGCCGATGGCAGTACGAGCAAACAATGGAGAAGAATTGTGGTCGACACTTTTGGCTTCAATCCCACACCAATCACTTGTGGGATCTTCGAATTCATAGTGCATACTGAAGAAATAGTAAATGTAACATATGATTTGGCTGGTAAGTATATGAATAAAGATGAGATTTTTGGGGCACAAAGCATAGTTTGTGGAGGTAGAAAAGGTGTCGAATGGACATTACCAGTGCTTGGTATTGTGGGGGTTCGTCAATCAGCAAGTAACATTATTAGTGAAAATAGGTTTCTGAAAATGAGTTAATAGAGTTAATATTAGATAAATGATCAAATGCGCCTTAATCAAATGTCCATATGTGAGGAGAAACTAGAAAGTGATGACTAGTGTGGAAGAGTATGCTTAATGTCTAGAGTAGTCTAAGTGAAATACTAATCACTGAAAAATGTGTATGATTACTCACCCTGCTACAAATCTTGTTAGTTGAAAGTAGATGTCATATGATCTTGAGTGAGAAATCATGAAGACTGTAGCAAGAGTTTTTGGCATGCCTATCCTGACACAGTGGTATACTTGGGATGTCCAGCACAATAACGGCAGCCCGGTGCACAAAACATCCCCACACTGCGAGGGTTCCGGGAAAGGGTCCCACCATAAGGGTGCAATGTAGGCAAACCTTGCACTACATTTTTGCAAGAGGCAAACCTTATCCTGTCACAATGGGTACACTTGGGATGTTCAATACAATGTCCAAGTATAATTGTAATAGAAGAGATTATAGTAACTCATGACGATAAGTGATGAAAATAGCTTTCTTCTGCGGGAAATAACAACGGCTTGATTGCAGGAGTGGAGTTGTACAAGAAAGGATTACGATTTTCTACTATACAAGACAAAGATGACAACGGTTGTGACTCTCAACTGTATGAGAAGATAGACAACATGAGACGCCATGGTAGCGGTCAGTGTTTTGCTGTTGAAAAGGTGGCCTTTTGGATGAATTTTCACTTGACTATGTTAAAGGATGGACTGCACCTCACTGGGAAGGTGATGATAGATGGGGGGAGTTGTGATGTCATGGAAGATGCTTATCCACCCCAATTACAGAGGAAGAACTTAGAATCGAGATTCTGCAACCTAGACTTCTCATTGATAAGAGAAAACTGGCGAGCTGCCGGTTTCAGGGAGCGACTAGCTACAGTCATCAAGAGCAAATTTACTGAGTAGAGGGGTGAACTTCCATGATCAGGAAGATGAGCTCTAGGACTATAATGATACATACTCTGCTGCAGTCAAATGAAGAAAAAGGTTTGCGACTTCTTATGTGATCATAAAAAAAATTTGATGGAGATCAAAGACAAAGAAAGTCGATCTATGATCTGCGAATGAGAAGTTACGATGACACAGATGTTCAATAGTAATGACAGATATCGGGCGAAGGAGCACACTATATGGTTGCTCGAGGGAGAAGCTGTCTACACAATGGAGGATCAAAGGAGACTGATGAGAAGCGACGGAGCTTGCGCTATGATATCATATTGGAGTGAATGAATAGTTTTTTTTTCATTCTCAATGTGGTTATATTTAACATCTTTAAGGTTTCTAGAGAAAAAAGACTAAAATACCTTGTATACACATACAAATATTCAACAATTTAATTCATCACCAATAAATATTTTTCTTCTCTAGGTATGCATTGTAAAAGGTCATTTATCTCCCAATATTAATCACTAATCTAACTATATATATAGGGTTATTTATCGGAACCTCCCCTCGAAGTTTGTCTAATTGCAGCTTGCATCCCTCTGACTTTCAAAATTACAATTAACCCCTCAGTGTTTACATTTCATAACATCCATGCACAAAAAACCCACTCGAGGATTTACTCCAAGGTGATACTTTTGTGCATGGATGTTATGAAATATAAACATTGAGGAGTGGTTTTTATAATTTCGAAAGTTAGAGGGGTGCAAGCCATAATTACGCAAACTTTGAGGGGAAGTCTCAGTAAATAATCCTATATATACTTATTATCCTAAAGATGATTAATTTTAATAGCCACTTTTCACGAAACTTGTTCACCTTAAAAAATGATCATTCAACCCAACTATTCACCACTATCCCAACGTTCTTTTTGTGAGCCTTTCCTGCGTACAATAACTTCTAACCTTAATGTTTTTAGTATGTTCTTTTTATTTAGTTTCTTGTAAGCTAGTAATATTTTCTTCTTCTTCTACTATTAATTGTGTTGGTAAAAATTTTGAAGTCCCTAAATTATATGCACCATATCCTATCCTAATCATCTCAAGCTGTCTGCTACTGGCTTCGTTTGGCGCGGCGTTTTTGCCCTGGTGAGTTTAGACAAAAACACCACTATCATAGAATGTATGTTTGGTATGACAATGGTTATGACTGCCACCATGAAAAAAACTATTTTCGAACATAACAGTGAATGAAGTTTCTTAGGTGAGGTTTGACGTTCATGAATGACGGTTCGTAACCACCACGTTCACGACCGCTACCGCCGTGCCAATCGGAACCTTCATTAAATTTTCCTAGTATCGTGGTGGTTTAGTGGCCACATTTTGGAACCATGGAAAGTTTTTTTTATATACCACTTTTAAGCATTATACTCGAAGTGCAAATGGTTGTGTCAAGTGCAAATATTCAGCTCTTTATTCTAATGATGCGTTCTTTTCTTGCTTGAGCTTAATATTATTCTTTTTTCTTACTAGAACTTTTTGTCCTAATGCCCTAAATTTATAACCAGGTGAAGGATCCATCAGGCAATCAAATTCATGATTTTCGTGACAAGACGAGCGAGAAGTTTGAATTCATGGTTCGCAAGAAAGGTCTCCATCGCTTTTGCTTTACCAACAAGTCTCCATACCATGAAACAGTAGATTTTGATGTTCATATTGGCCACTTCACATATTTCGACCAGCATGCAAAGGATGGTAAGCCTTGCATGAATCTCCCGGTTTCATATTTCAGCAATTTTTATCTTACGCCGTGCTCAAAACAAAAACAATTTTTTTTTTGCAGAGCACATTTCTCCTCTCCTTGAACAAATTAACAAATTGGAAGAGTCTCTCTACAACATTCAGTTTGAGCAGCATTGGTTGGAGGCTCAGACGGAACGCCAGGCTATTGGTAAATCACGCTGCTACTAACGAGATTGTTTTTAATGCAAAAGATCTTCACACTACTGAAGAGAATATTTTATTCACAGTAAATGAAGGCATGAGCAGAAGGGCAATCCACAAGGCACTTTTTGAATCAGCAGCACTGATCGGTGCTAGCGTGCTACAAGTCTATCTCCTCCGCCGCCTTTTTGAGCGAAAGCTTGGAACCTCTAGAGTTTAGGAAGCATTCATCAGCAGCTTTTCATCAGATATTTACTCTGTCCTCATATCTTTGCAACTTAATTTAGTGGACTTTCAATGGAATCCTCATTAAACATTGGAATCAATCTTTTTTTTGGCTTGTCTCGAAGATTCTCCGACTAGGTACTGATCTAACCACTTCCCCTTAGCCATTAAAAAATGATGTCCATACCCAGACACCAGTTTCTTTATCAGATAGTTGTTCTCGTAATGCTTTTGTCTGGGGAGTTGTTGATCGTTTCAACTTTTAAGTGAACTTTAACCCCAGATGTTTGACTTTAGATTCACAAAATTGTAGACTTGCAAGGAGCTATGCTTTGGTTTTGAACTATTTGTTAAGAGAGAAATTTGGGTGTATAGTTGTCACAACCCGCATTTTTCCGCATTTAAATGATATATCAGAGTAAGAGAAAACCCGCGTCATGATGCCACGCCGTGCAGGGGATAACTGCAGGCGTTCAGACAAGAAACTGAACCTAACACTTTATATGAAATCCTGAAGTTTATTATGAAGAAAACTGTAATTTAAGTTAAGTTTTGATGGCCGTATCCCTCAGCTCAGTGGATCAACTAGTTCACAAGTGAAAATATGAATATACGTTGCGAAAAATACATTGTTTATATAGATTAACATCCTACATGAGCATATACATCCAAATAGGACAACTCATGAGATGCATACCTCTAGATTTAGTATAAATATATAAATGATTTTTTTACGTTTGTTAAAATATAGTGACTTTGGTTTAAAACAATGTTATGAATGAGATAGTCATAAAGATACTTTTTATACTTAAAATAACTAATATGTAATCCTAGTATAAAACCTTCCCAGATGGCAAGTAAAACAACCAGTCATCTAGAAGAGACTAAACAACTAGCAAGTGACTTAACAATATAGGAACTCTAGTGGGCGTCAACAACCTGACACGAACCCACCAAAAAGACATGTATGTCTGAACTAATCAACAAAACAACAACACTACCTCACAAAAGTGAGGAAATGATGACTGCAACAACTGCAGAATACCAGCAACCATCAACTCTAGCCGCTTAACCGGCTACTGCTCCAAACCTGAGGCATTTCAAAGAAAAGAATATCTCAGCAAGAATATACAAGTGACAAATGAAGATCAGTTTCAAATGAAAGTAAAGGAGTCAGAGGGTTACCAACCCAAACATAAAAACTGAAAGGAAAGCATCAACATTTAATCATAAGGTAAAAAGTGAGAAAGAACTCACATGGGTTAAACATCCAAAGTTGCACCAAGTGCGATAAAAATCTAAGCTTTATAAATATATGCATAAGTAAGTACATATATAAAAGTGGCAACTCATCATAGAATGAGCATAAACACTGGCAAAATTCGGCACCTACGCTGGTGGGAACCTACCCAACACACCAACAGTAAAACTTCACAAGGGCCCAAAGAAAGGTGGTCTCATTTATTGATACACCCATTACCGGGGAAAAACCGGCACCCGAGGTGGTGGGAACCTACCCAACACACAAACAGTCACAAGCCCACACCGGGTAAACCCACTAGGGCAAGGACTCAAAAACAAGTTACTGTGGCGGTGACACATTCCACTAACACCCACTTCCCCAAATAGTCCAAACATCCACGAAACCGATAAAAACCTCAACCAAAACACAGGCTTACTCCAAAGAAAATAAGGAAGAAAACCCCAAAAATCACCCTAAGGCCACACTCAACGAATTGGACTCAATTCGGCAAGAAAAAAACTAAGTCCACACTGATTCGTCGAGTATACTCGACGGATACAGTAGACACTCGACGAAACATACTTAGCAAATTAACCATCTTAACGATACTCGACGAATCAGCGAAATAACTCAAGTCCACGAAAAATTCGTCGAGTATACTCGACGCCTAGCTGAGTCCACTCAGCGCACTCGATGCCAAAGGCATTAACACTCAAAGTACTCAACGCCTTCTGGTTCACACGACGCTCTCGACGCCAAACTGCCAATACTCGACGAATTCATCGAGATTACACGACGCATTTTACTTAGACTCACAGATCATTCGACGCTCTCGACGCCAAGCCAAATTCACTCAACGCCAAGACTGATACTCGACGAACTCGACGCTTAAACTCAACTAATGTGGAATCACTCAACGCCGAGACTGTTACTTGACGAATTCGTCGAGATTACTCGACGAATCTGACTTAGCCTCACCGACACTCAACGCTCTCAACGCCAAAACCCAATCACTCAACGCCAAGCCTGATATTCGACGAATTCGTCGAGATTACTCGACAAATCAGACTTTACTCAACGCCTAGACTATTCGACGATTTTGACTTAGTCCAAAATCCATACTTCACGAATTTCACTCAGGCTCCACCCCCACCGTATTCGACGAATTTAGCCTAAGCTAACTGTCATATACGACGAATTTTACTTAGGCCTAATGTCACCTAATCGACAGGTTTGCTTAGGCTAACTGCCCTATAATCAACAGATTTGCTTAGGTTAACTGCCACATAATCGACAGATTTTACCTAGACTAACTGCCCTCAAAACGGCGGATTGCCCTATAATTGGAAATCCAACACTATGCAGCAGATCGGCCTAGTCCGAACCCTACACTAGTCCTAAATGCTAAGGAGGGAAAAAAGCAACAAGAAATACACACAGGAGACATAACATGGGGAAGAAATCACCACTTGCCTCAAATTGCCCGAAATCCGTCCGCGCAAGCGCTCCTCCTCCAGGATCTGGCCGCAAGAACACCTAGACAGCGATTCCTGAAACTTTTCGGGACAAACGAGGGTCAAAAATGAATTTCCTACGCCCAAAAATTCAAGAAACAGAAAAAATTCACCGTACGAACGTCGATCTCGACGAGAGCTATCCGAATCTACCCTCCGATGATGATTTCGTGCACCAGAGCTCCTACAATCGACGACCGAAAGCTCTGTAATGACCACCGCTTTCCCTCTTTCGCAAAACGGTTGACGACTTCGGGAGAGACAATGAATAGGGTTTCCGTCTTATCGTAAGACTATCTATACTTATAATATTCTATTATTATTATTATTATTATTATAATAAACGTCCAAATGATTGAAAAATCCAATCAACTTGGATTTCAACGAAATTCACACCGAAGCTAAATATCGATGCTACGATTCCAATGACGAAGTCGAAATCAAAATCCGACAAACCAAACTCGGGTAAGAACTCCCTGAAGTCAAAACACTAAACATCCCAAAAAGGTTCCACCGAGTTCCAAAACAAGCCCGTCTTGCAAGAGAAATTTCAAAAACACACTAGAAACTAGTGAAGCTAATATTATAAGTCAAAACCTCGGATACCAATAAGCAAAAGTCACGCACCAGCAACGGTACCCGTCAACTACGCGTCAACGTAACGCCCTGACGTCAAAAGTACGCCACTAAATGAATTAAAATAAATATCGAAAAACCGGGGGCGTTACAACCACCCCCCCTAAAAGAAAGTTTCGTCCCAAAACTTGAAACACAGCTGAATCCACCAACGAAGGAAAAATAACCAAGGGTTATTGAATAGAAACACTTACCCAAAAGAAACTAGGAGAACAGATGAGGATGAGCCTCTCTCATAGCTGACTCCAACTCCCAAGTCACGCTCTCCACGTCTTGGTTCCGTGAAAATTGCAATAGCATTAAGGTAAAAAAGAAGTACAACGGAGGGGGAACATGAGAACAAAAAACAACAAAAACGAAAATCAGCCACCATCAAGGCCCCGACATTCATCCGCCACCATTCCGAGGAATGTCTCATCCGCGCCATCACCGTGTTCCCAAATAAAATCTCCCTCGATGGCCAACCGTGCACAATGATCAGCCGCCCGGTTGGCTCGACGGTCAACTTGCTGAAAGCGAACAACCGCGGAGTCAGAGAGAAAGGAGAGATCGGCATCCCCCGGATAAGTGGTCAAGCGAGCGGAACCCGAGGCAGCCTTGCAGCAGAAATCCAGCACATTCGCAGCATCCCCCTCAATGATAATGCCCGTAGCCTCCAGCATCGTAGGAAGAGTCATGCGGCGGACAGCCAGGATAGCTTCGAGCTCCGCGCGGCCCGGATCCCAATGGTGCCAAGTAAAACCAGCCGCAATAATGACGAAACCGTCTTCCGAACGGGCAACAACTCCAAGCCCGGCACTTCCAGAAGGCAGTAGAGAACCATCCACATTGACCTTGATCCATCCGGGCGGTGGTGGGCACCAAAAAAAAACGGGTAAGCCCCAAGGGGCGATTGATGCTCCAACATCCCAGCTTGCGACCATGATCAAATAATGTCATATTCTCTAATATAGTGGCAGCAATAACGACTGGCGTGCCATCCTCCCGGTTGTGCATTTTAGCATTCCGCGCCCTCCAGCATTGGTAGATAGCATAACACAAAAGGCGGACCGAAGGGAGCGCAGCCTCTCCACCGTGGGTGACAAACGTCTGGACCTCATCCCATTTCCATCCAACAGGCAGCCGCATTCCCCAGCGGCCAAGCTCATGGCCAACAGCCGCAATCCTGAGACACCCACCAACCAGGTGGTCCCGATCCTCAGCCACTCCACAGTCCCACGGGCAAAGAGGGGACTCCGCCAAACCGCGTCGATGGAGCCAAGCCCGGGTGGGTAACGCTTCCCAAAAAAGGCGCCAGCAAAAGAAATTCTCACGGGGATGGAGACGAAGCCGCCTGAGCCAGCTCACATCCCTATCCGGACGGGACATGATCGAGTGGGGGTAAGCCATCGCAGAAATTCCCCTGCCGCTGAACTGCTGTAAGAGATCCGGGACATCCTCCCCCCAGCAACGTCGAGACGTAGGATTATGCACCCCAACTCCGGCCCAAAAATCTGGCCAATGAGGTCCGCACGCCAATGTCCCTCATTAATAAGATCAGCCACCTGAAAGCCGTCTAACGCCGCAGCGTCCACAAATGTAGGCCACCGGATGAGCGGAGTATCAAAGAGCCACACATCCCGCAAGGCATCCACCCGTCTTCCATTACCGATCCGCCACCGAATAATAGGAGCAAGACTCGACAATCCATGCTGTATAGTCGACCAAGCCGGGGAGTCTGATCGGAACATCGAGTCTGAGCCGATACGTGAGCCGTACTTCGCCTGTAAGATGGACCCAAAGAGTGAGCCCGGGACCTTCAGCAGATCCCACGCAACCCGCGCCCGCAAGGGGCCTTCCCATCCACGCAATTGGCGGAGGCCCAAACCTCCAGCTTTTTCCGACGAGCAAATAGTATCCCATCTGACATAGTGAAGCCCCCTAGAAGCCGCATTCTTTTGCCACAAAAAACGCCGGGCCAGCTGCTCCACCTCGTCCAAAATCGCCCGGGGGATCGCGGAGTGGGTCAAGAGGAAAACCGGACCCGCAAGAAAAGAGAAACGGATAAGGGCAACCCGTCCGACAAGGGAAAGATGCCTATTCCCCCATTGTCGAATCCGAGTTTGCCACTTGATGAACGTGGTAGCGAAGTTGGATTTGGTGAGTTTCCGCATAGCAAGCTTCACCCCCAGGTAGTCAAAATATTCAACCCTCCGAAAACCGGTCAGGCGCGCTAGCCGATTCGCCTTCCATCGGGCCATTTTTTTACTAGCCATCAGCATAGATTTGGCACAATTGATACGCTGCCCAGTCCAGCTGCAATAGGACTGCAACAATCTCGAGCACACCCTGACCGTTCCAACGTTTGCACGAAGAAACAATAGCACATCGTCAGCATAGGGAAGATGGGACAGGAGAGGGCCCCCATCAGAAAGCGGAAACCCCAAGGGAAGAAGGCTGTCATGAATCGCGGAGGACAGAAGCTCAGAACAAAGAATAAAAAGATACGGGGACAGCGGGCATCCCTGACGAAAGTCGCAGCCGCCCTCTATCCAATTGGAGCGGTGCCCGTTGATCAGCAGAGTGAACGCAGGGGCCTGGACACATTGGAGGACCCAATTGGCAAATCGAGGAGGGAACCCAAAGAGTCTAAGTACTTGATGAAGCGTAGTCCAACTCATACGGTCGTAAGCCTGCTCCATGTCGACCTTAACCGCAAGGAAACCTTCCTTTGACGTCGAAACCCGAAGTTTGTTGATGGCCTCTTGCGCGAGAAGGCATTGGTGAGAAATGCTACGGCCGGGAACAAAAGCTCCTTGCTCAGGGGAAACAAGTAGGGGTAGGAGACCCTTCATACGTCCCACCAGGATTTTTGCCGCAACTTTGTAAATGGTCGAACAGAGGCTAATAGGTCGGAACTTTTCCGGTCGGTCCGCATTAGGAACCTTAGGGATAAGCACAACCACAGTCTTTTTCCAGTCCTTTGGCATGATTCCCGAAATAAAGAATTCACAGATAGCCCTGCAAACATCAGCCCCAACTATATCCCAAAAATTTTGGAAGAAAGAAGCAGACATACCATCAAGACCCGGGGCCCGGTTAGGCTTGAGAGAACGAACCACCGCCCAGATTTCCGCCTCCGTAACGTCGCGAAGCAGCTCCATCGCATGTTGAGAAACAATCTCAGCCCGATGGCCGAAAGACGGCCAGCCATCCAGCACCGGCGTAGCACACTGCCACTTCTGTTCGAAGAACTGACAGAACGTACTTTGAATGACGTCCGGGTCCTCCGAAATCGTCAACTCGGACAGTTCAACCTGGGAGATACGGTTTTGACGACGTCGGGCCGAAGCCATAGAGTGAAAATAGGAGGTGTTAGCATCGCCCTGCTGAATCCAACGCACTTTCGCTCTTTGTTTCCACCAGGTGTTTAAATGGGAGAGGGTAGCCAATAGGCTTTTCACCTTACTAATGAGAGTGGTAGCATGAGATTCGGACCAACCAATTCGTTGGCTCTCCAAGGACTGAAGTTCAGCCACCTCAGCTTCCAAAGAAGTCTTAAGGGCTTCTAGATCCACCAACCTGTTTCGACTCTAAAAGAATAACGCCCTCAACGTCCGTGAGCACTTCTTTTGCAGCACATCCGAAGAGCCCCCCTCCACCGATCGGGCCCAGTTTTTCAGCACGATTTTCCTTGCTGCAGGGTAGGAGAGCCAAGTGTCCTCAAACCGGAGGTATGTTGAGCGCTGGTGAAGCTCCGGTCCAATGAGGGGAAGGAGGACCGGGCAATGATCCGATTCAACACGGTTAAGGTGCCAGACACGGGCCATGAGGAGAAGAGCCCAGCCCTCCGAATTAGAGAGGACCCGATCAAGCCTAATCCAAATACGGTCTCCACCCGGCTGGTTGTTGCACCAAGTGAAACGAGGTCCGGTGAAGTCAACTTCCCGTAGGTCGGCTCCCATGAAGGCATCATCCATTTCGCGCGCGCCCGCCGAATAAACAAATTCCTTACCCCCCATCTTATCCTCAGGCCTCAAGATGCAGTTGAAATCCCCGCCAACGAAAGAGGGACAAGAGTCAACCAACCAGCTCCCCAAAGCCTGCCAAATCTCCCGCCGAACGTACAGATCTTTGTTAGCATAGATGAAGGCGACGAGAATGCGGGGGAGGCCTAGGAAATCAGCCCAGCCTACCACCCACTGCGGTCCCGACGTAATCACCTAAAAACTAACCGCTGCAGATTTCCAGAGAACCAGGATACCCCCCGCCTTTCCAACCGCAGGCTGATGAAAAAAATCCCATCCCCTTCCCGCAATTTTGTCCACCTCCGAGCGAAGCACTTCCTCCACCTTAGTCTTCAGCAGGCCCACCAGACCCAGTTTATGTTGAAGGATGAGGTCACGAAGATAGTTACGCGTTCCCTTCTTGCGCGCACCCCGGCAGTTCCAAAAAAGGATGCTAGACATTAGGAACAGAAGAGGACGCGTCCCCGCCGCGCACGGAACCCCCACCCTGCCCCGAGTGCCGAGCTATTGCACCACCCCGCCAGGCCTTAAAATTGGAAGCATTCCTTCGTTTTTCCTGCTCAAGCCTAGCCGCCTTAGCAAACAGACGGGCTCTCCCCAGAGGCTTACGTCCTCTCTTCAGTCCCGACCCATCCCCATCCGCCGCACCTTTCAAGGCGTCCAGAGAACCCCCAGTCGAAGTATCAAAGACAGTATCTCCCCTAGCCAACACCACCTTCTCAGGGGGTAGTCGTCCCGGCTGGTCCAATCCCAGATGCTGATGGCCGGTTGGTGACAGCAAGTCAGTACTAGGACCAGCAAGGTCCTCACCATCCGGATCAACATTAGCTTCCTCTTCCATCAGGCCCTCATCCGCCAGCTGTGCAAGTATCCCAAAGCTATTGGTGCTATCAGGCCCAGTTGGCCCAGGAAGGTCCTTAGAAAACTCATCAACTCGGTTGCCTCCAGCCCGGCCTCCTTCACCATGCTGCAGTTGCAATTTGTCCCCTATCCCCCTCACGCTTGGCCCACCTCCTGGGCTCATCATCCCCCCCCCCATCCAAGGGCGATCCAGAGGGATTCCCTGACCCCTTATCTAAGGCCACCAAAGACCCATCAACCTTTCTAACTGCGCCTCCACCACGTCCACCTCGGCCCCGACGTCTTCTCCCACGCCCATTGGAGGACCCACCCACAGGGTCGTAAAGGTTTTGATTCTGCTCACCCACAACCCTTATTTCTTTCAAGTCAGGGCCCTCGATGTCCTTTGGTCTGGGTCTTCGTTGGACAAGAGTCCATGGGCCATAGCCCATTTCATCCACCGCCGTGCCTGAGACAGAACACGTGGCCAGCCCATCGCTAACCCCAGAATTGACAGCTACCGAAGTCGGAAGAGGGGCAGCAGGTGCCAGGACCGTCATGTCGACAACCGGTTGAGGCGCCGGAGGAGCCTCCGCACCGACACAAGTCCCCACGGGGGAGGCGCTTGAGGACGCGGCCTTTGCCGTACATTCCTCCGCCCGATGACCAACACAACCACACTGGAAACACAGGATTTTCAAGCCTTCATACTCCACTTTCTGAAAGAAGTTTTGGAATCGACTCTTCACCCGAACACCCGTAGGCAGCGGTTTAGCAAGGTTGACCTTTACACAGACCCGTGCATATTCAATTCGGCCAAGAGAGTTGGTCATCCCATCGAGCCATAGAGGCTCCCCCACCTTAGCAACAATACGACAGATACTTGAAGGGTCCCAGAAAGGGAGGGGAAGATTGGGTAGGCGAATCCAGATAGGTGAAGTAATTTCAGGTAGCCGATTGGGATGAAAAGCTGGGGTCCACACATCCAGCCCCAGAATGAAACCTCCAATCTGCCACGGACCATTACGCAGAACTTCGTCCCGAATCAGCGTGGACTCGAACACACAGAGAAAGCATTCCGCGCTTACCACCGTTAATCTGAACTGTCCATATTTATCCCATCGTTGACGCAGTTCGAATGCGAGGACATGGGGTGGAATTTTTCGCCCTAGGAGCCTACCAACGACGGCGCATTCGAACTGCGTGATGAAACTTTCAGCGAGCGAATCATTCATTATCACAGCATCCTCCGCATCATAAAAATCTGTCCTTTCATCCACGTCTTGGTTCCGCCGCATAACTTTGACCATGTATATTGTCTTCCTTTGCAACACCAGATCTTGAGTATCTAGAATACGAACAAGCATCTCAACATAAGAAAGGTTATACTGCAACTGGGGCACCGAATCAAGAACATGCCGGTCGCTAAACACACATTTCCGCAACTGGCTCACATGAAACACATCGTGCACACCCGAAAAATTTGCGGGCAAATCCAGCCTATAAGCTGACACTCCGATGCGTTCAACAACTTGGAAAGGTTCCACATACCTGTGATCCAACTTGTGGTTCCTTCCAAACCTCTTAACACCAGATATCAAAGAGACCTTGAGGAAAACCATGTCCCCAACTGCAAATTCCAAATCAATCATTCGCCGATCGACGTTTTTCTCATAACGCTCATGAGCTATACGAAGCTTCTCTCGAATATGCGTCACGAAGCTTCTCTCGAATATGCGTCATGAAGCTTCTCTCGAATATGCGTCACGAAGCTTCTTTCAAGGCTTCCAGACCCAACAACGGTCCTTCACCAACTTCGGCGCAAAACAAGGGAGTCCGGCAACGTCTCCCGTACAAAACCTCAAATGGGGTCATCTGCAAGCTCTCCTGATAACTGTTATTATAGAAAAATTCCATCAATCTCAGCCGCTCGTTCCACGCTCCCCCGCGGTCTAATATGTAACATTTTATCATATTTTTCAAAATCTGATTTACTTTCTCCGTCTGACCATTGGTCTGTGGATGATAAGCAGTTGAATATCTGAGGTCGGTTCTCAACCCTTCTTGTAAATTTTTCCAAAAACGAGCCGTAAAACTAGAATCTCGATCTGATACAATACTAACCGGTACTCCATGTAGTCTGATGACCTCATCCAAATATAACTCTGCTATTTTCTTCATGGAGTAATCGATCTTAAACGACACAAAGTGGACACACTTTGTTAGTCTGTCAACTATGACCCACACTGAATCATGTCCTCGGGGAGATCTCGACAAACCAATAATAAAGTCCATAGAAATACTCTCTCACTTCCAACTTGAAATCTCCAAAGGCGTCAGTTTGCCGCCAGACCTTCTATGATCTTCCTTAACACGCTTGCATGTGAAACACTCTGACACAAACTTGGCTATATTATTTTTCATTCCATACCACCAAACGATCTGCTTCAGATCTCTATACATTTTAGTAGAACCAGTGTGGTAGACAACACTAGAACCATGCCCCTCACTGCACAACTTGGCTCGAATATCCTCAACAACGGGGATACAATATCTACCGCGGTACTTTAAAGTACCCGCATCATCAATTGAAAAGTCTGGTAGTTCCCCTTTCTCAGTTCTACCACGAAGGTGCTGCAATTCAGGGTCATCCTTTTGATGTAGCCTTGTAAGCATAATTCATGAAAACTCTGCTACTTCCAAACTGCCCGGCGAGTCGCTACTTCCGACCGAGATACCCATTAACAGAAACTCTTCCACTAAGGATTCCACCGAAAGCCCAAAGATCTGCGCGGTCTTTTTACTCAAGACATTGCCTACCACATTAGCTTTGCCCGGATGATATATAATATCGACATCATAATCCACGTCATACTCCAACCATCTACACTGACCAAAATTCAGCTCCTTCTGAGTGAAGACATACTTCAAGCTCTTACGGTCCTTGTAAATCTTGCACAACGCGCCATACAACAGATGTCTCTACAACTTCATGACATAAATCACTGCCGCAAACTCCAAATCATGAGTAGGGTAATTCCTTTCATGTATCTTTAATTGCCTCGACCCATACGTAATTACCTTGCCTTTTTGCATCAAGACACATCCAAGCCCAACGTGCGATGCATCCACATAAACAGTATACTCCAATCCTTTGGTAGGCAAAGTCAACACTGGAGCATTAGTTATGAATGAACTGTTACAATATATATCACATAATTAATACTAAAGTCTCTTCATTATTATCGGGGTTTTTTTTAATAAATTGCACAAGTACTAAACATATTTTTAAAAAATTCATTGGCCTTCTTTTAAGTTAGTTTTTCTATAGGCTTTGCTCCTGAAAAATATGTTGGAATAATGTGGTGAGTTTTAATGAAATTGAGCGGACTATCAAACTTTAAGGAACAAATAAATGCAAAGAGAATTAAATTAGTCGTGCATTCATGGTGCATTCAATTGGTGAAATGAAAAATTGTTTGGGATGCAAATTTCGATTCTCGTTTTTGGCCTGCAAAGTTCTTGTTTGAATGTATTTTTGGTAGAATATGCTTCGCATTATTAACATTGTACGCTCATAAAACATGTTTACATAGCGAACCGTTTGTTTAAAAACCCCTACAAGAGTATTCCGCATCATAACTCTTTGTATCAATTGTCACAATTCATTGCTTATCAACATCTTTTTATCGTGTGTTCTACCTACTATATCTTGGTCATACCTTGCCTCATCTCCAACCATTAAACCATCAATCGTCGAACGACACGCCCAATGTCACTCCTGTGACCTGGGGCGTGACCGCCGCGTTTTCAGCTGCAATGTCAAAATCTCCAGTCAATTCACGGCCGCCATTTGAACAGTGTCAACACGCCCCCTGACACGCCCGTGTCAGAGGGCGTGTACTTTGAAATTTTTTCTATAAATTCCCAGCTGCTGTATGAGTTCAGGGTTCCAGTTTTTGAACCACTTTGCTTATGTTAGGGCTGTTCTTGGGGGCTGTTTATGCATTGTAAGGGAATTTTCTCTCCCCCTTTTTTATGTATTTATTTTATGTTTATTGTAACCCTTTTTTACTTAATAGAAATGTTCATTTTCTCCTCTATGATGTATGAAAATCTGCCCAAGTGTCCTACCTTAAGTAATTTTTCGTTTCCTTTTTTGTGCTTTTTATGTTTTTCCTTAACTTTTGTAACTAGTTTAACTTAGTAATTTATCAAGTTTCTAGCCGTCGGATTTGAGTGTTTTGATCCTCTATGATGTATGAAAGTCTGCCAATAGCGTGAGTTCGAAAATAGGGAGAAAATAGGTGGCCGTCGGATTTGAGTGTTTTGATCGCGAGCCGTGAATCTTGGGCTGCAAATATCATTTTGGGTCTGCAAATAAAAAAAATCCCAAAAAACACAAACCATCTCTCTCCTGAAACGCGATTCCCTCATCCCCTCCCCGCCGAATTCAGGCCCTTCTCCACCGCCGCCGGCGGCGTCGCCACCGGCCTGACCGGAGACCCCCGTCGGGTTCGTCGGGAGGTTCGCGGGGGGTATTCCGATGGCCCTCCGGCGGGGCCACCGCCGACGGTGGCTCTGCCGGAGGGCCACCGGATCACCGTCGGCGGGTTTCGCCTGCCCCCGGCGAACCCTACGGGGGTCTCTGGTCAGGCCGGCGGCGGTGCCGCCGGCGGCGGTGAGGGAGGCCGTGAATTCGCGGGTGGTGGGGGGGTGGTGGGTGGGCGGAGCCTGCCGGGGGTGGTGGGGCGGGCGAAGCCCGTTGTCGGCGGGCAGATACTGTGGCGCGTACCCATCGGGCCGGAGGCCCGTGCCTGCGATTACATATATATATATATATATTTATATATTTGCCAAACCCACTTTATATATATCTTTTTATATAATACAATATGCATATTTGGATCACACCATGAAACTCATCTGGACCGTCCGATCAAGCTCCATCAAATACGGGCCGTTGGATTCAAAGCACAAGGCCTGCCAATAACCAAATCCTTCTTTCAAGCACTGTTCACTTTCAGCATTTCCCCCCGATACCATCCCGCGCCTCTCTCCCCCTCACAACGTCACCCCCGCCGCCGCCGGCGGCCTGCCCGGGGCCCACCGGCGGGTTCGCCGACCTCCGGCAAACCCACCGGGGGTTGTCCGGACGGCAAGCGGGCAGGGCCACCGCCGGCGGTGGCCCTGCCCGCTCGCCGCCGACAACCCCCGGCGGGTTCGCCGGAGGCCGGCGAACCCGCCGGTGGGCCCCGGGCAGGCCGCCGGCGGCGGGGGTGAGCCCGTGAGGGGGCGGGAGCGCACCAGGGATTGGGTCTTTTTTTTATTTTTTCTTTTTTTATTTAATAATTAATTTAATAATTAAAATGATTTTAAATAAAATAATTAATATGTTTTTAAAATTAATAAAATAATTAAAATGCTTTTAAATATTTTTATAATTAGGCTTCTCTAGCCGGGGGGCGGGCGAAGCCCGCCGGGGGTCAAGCGGGCGAAGCCCGCTTGATTGCGGGCGAAGCCCGCAGCGACGCATCGAGAACGGGCTTCGGCGGACGAAGCCCCCGGCCGGGGGGTCAAGCGGGCGAAGCCCGCTTGATTGCGGGCGAAGCCCGCAGCGACGCATCGAGAACGGGCTTCGGCGGGCGAAGCCCGCCGGGGGGTCAAGCGGGCGAAGCCCGCTTGATTGCGGGCGAAGCCCGCAGAGACGCATCGAGAACGGGCGAAGCCCGTTCGAAGATGCTAGTATATATATTTTATATAATCAATATTAAATATAGTTCTTTTCCATCCGCTACAATACATGTGTAAATCGGTCACATATTTATAATATATCTTAAACTAATATATAAGAAAATGTTCAGGTTCTACAGTGAGAAACGCGTAGGTTGCATTGGATTTTCCGGTTTTGCCCTTGAGCTCTGCCATTTTTTTTAAAAAATTTGGATTTCCGTCGGCCGCCGCCGCGGAGGCGGCAGCCGCTCACCGGACCCCACTGCCGGGTCGTCGGTCCCGGCGACACCGGGGAGTAGGCCGAGGCTAACCAGAGGGCCGCCAGCGGGGGCCCTGCCGTTTCGCCTTCCGGCCTACTCCCACCATTAAAAAAATGGATTTCGACGTTTGTCGAACAGAGATCGACGTTCGTCGGCCGAGCTCCGCATTTTTAAAAAAAATGGATTTTGACGTTCGTCGAACAGAGATTGCATAGTCCCAACTTAAGCTCCGCCATTTTAAAAAATGGATTTCGACGTTCGTCGAATAGAGATCGAGGTCGATCTCTGTTCGACAAACGTCGATATAAATTAGTGTAAGATATAAAATTTTATAGTTTTATTTTGTTCGACGAACGTCGAACGTCGATGTAAGTAATAAAAAATTTAAATTATAAAAACAATTCAAAATTACAAATTTATAAATTCAATAGTTTATCTGTTCGACTTAATTATAAAAATTCAAATTTATAAAATAATTCAAAATTATAAATTTATATAAAACATATAGTTTAATAGTAAAAAAAACTACATATATAAATTTAAATAATTATTTATTATATTATATATAATATATATATATATATATATATATATATATATATTTATATATATATATATATATATATTAATACGAGCATCTTACGCACTGGCTTACGCCCGTGCTCGATGCTCTTCGGGCGGCCTTTGGCCGCAAACATGCGGATTTCGCCCGTCTGCGCACGTGCGCAATGCTTCGGGTGGTCTTCGCCGCATAGAAGCGGGCTTCGCCCGCTTCCACGCAATCCACCATCTCGGCGCCGCACCCGCACGTGCGCAGGCGGGCGAAGCCCTCCTGTTGCGGCCGAAGGCCGGCCGAGAGCATCGAGCACGACCGTAGCCCTTGCGAAAATTGCTCGTATATAATATTTTTTTGTATGTTATTTTACTGTTAAACTATATAATATATATTATTATATATATATAATATATTATATTTTTTATTCTAATTATATATATATATCTTATTTATATATAATAGTCTATATTTGGATCACACCATGAAAAGCATCTGGACCGTCCGATCTACAGAAAATGAATTCTGGCCATTGGATTCATCAAGTGTGGCCTGCAATTAAAAAAATCCCCAAAGCTGTTACTGTTCATCCCCCGATTTTTCCCGATACCCTCGTTTTCGCAGTGCTTCTCCCGCGCCCTCCTGCTCTGCCTCTGCCGCCGGCGTCCTGCCCGGCGCCCACACCGGCGGGTTCGCCGGCCTCCGGCGAACCCCCGGGGGTTACCGGCGGTGGCCCTGCCCGCTCCGCCGCCGGCGACATGGGAATTGAGGCACGCACGGGAAGACGGAACGGGGGCATCGGTGGGATATTTTGGATTTTTTTATTTTGTTTTATAAAAAATAATAAGTTATTATTTATGAATTATTAAATTATAAATTGATTTAAATAATAAGTTAATATTAACTGATTTAATTATTTATTAAATTATTTATTAAAATAATAAATTATTATTTCAGAGACGGACGAAGCCCACCGGAGGGGACGGGCTTCACCCGTCGGGGGGCGGTGAAGCGCGCCGGGGGGCGGGCGAAGCCCGCCGGGGGGTCAAGCGGTCGAAGCCCGCTTGATTGCGTGCAAAGCCCGCAGCGACGCATCGAGAACGGGCGAATGTCCGACGGGGTGCGGGCGAAGCCGCCGGGAGGTCAAGCGGCGAAGCCCGCTTGATTGCGGGCGAGGCCCGCCGGGAGGTCAAGCGGGCGAAGCCCGCTGATTGCGGGCGAAGCCCGCAGCGACGCATCGAGAGCGGCGGCGAGCCCGTTCGACGATGCTATAGTATATATAAATAATTATTTTTGTAGTTTTTTTAACTATTAAACTATATGTTTTTATATAAATTTGTAATTTGAATTGTTTTTATAATTTTGAATTTTTTTATTTAATCAAAAAGATAAACTATTAGAATTTAATAAATTTGTAATTGTGAATTGTTTTTAAATTTTGAATTTTTATAACTTACATCGACGTTCGACGTTCGTCGAACAAATAAACTATAAAATTTTATATCTTATACTAATTTAGATCGACGTTCGTCGAACAAGATCGACGTCGATCTCTTTTCGACGAACGTCAATCTCTGTTCGACGAACGTCGAAATCCATTTTTTTTAAATGGCGGAGCCCAAGTTGGGACTATGCGATCTCTGTTCGACGAACGTCAAAATCCATTTTTTTTAAAATGGCGGAGCTCGGCCGACCAACGTCGATCTCTGTTCGACAAACGTCAAATCCATTTTTTAAATGGCGGGAGTAGGCCAGAGGCGAACCGGCAGGCCCACACCATCGCGACCTGCTGGTTAGCCTCCGGCCTACTCCCGCCGTGTCGTCGGGGACCGACCACCCAGCAGTGGGGTCCGGTGAGGCGGCTGCCGCCGATCCGGCGGCGGCGGCGCAGGCCAGCAAGCCAATTTTTTTTTAAAAAATGGCAGAGCTCAAGGCAAAACCGAAAATCCAATGCACCCTACGCGTTTCTCACTGTAGAACCCGAACATTTTCTTAATATATTAGTTATAAAAATATTTTATATAATATGTGACCGATTTTACACATATATTGTAACGGATGGAAAGAACTTTATTTAATATAGATATATCTAAACTTATAAATATATATATATATATAAAGTGGGTTTGGCAAATATATAAATATATATATGTAGTTGCAGGCACGGGCCTCCGACCCGATGACTACGCGCCACAGTATCTGACCGCCGACGGCGGGCTTCGCCCGCCCCACCACCCCCGGCAGGCTCCGCCCCCCCCACCCCCCCACCCCCCCCCCCCCCCCCCCAACCCACCCCCCCCCCCCCCCCCCCCCCCCCCCCCCCCCCCCCCCCCCCGCGGGCTCCGCCCGCCCCTGGGACGCCATGACAACTTTTTTATAATTTTTTTATATTATTTAATTTTTTAAATATTTTCTATATTATATAAAATATATTTTTTATATAATAATTTTATAAAAACATTTTAGTTTATATATATATTTTATATATTGATAATTTTTTTAATTTTTATATTTTACGTTTTTTATATATAAATATATATATTAATGTTTTAATATTTATATTAAAAAAAGAGAAAAATCCCCCCCCCCCCACGAATTCACGGCCTCCTCACCGCCGCCGCCGGCCTGACCGGAGACCCCCGTCGGGTTCGACGGGGGCAGGCGAACCCGCCGGCGGTGATCGGTGGCCCCCGGCGGGGCCGCCGGCGGCGGTGGCCCCGCCGGAGGGCCACCGGAATACCCTGGCGGGTTCGCGGCTCCCGTCGAACCCGATGGGGTCTCCGGTCAGGCCGGCGACGGCGGTGGAGAAGGGCGTGAATTCGGCGGGGAGGGGGGATGAGGGAATCGTTTTAGGAGAGAGATGGTTTGTGTTTTTGGGTTTTTTTATTTGCAGACCCAAAATGATATTTGCAGCCCAAGATCAACGGCTCTGAATCAAAACACTCAAATCCGACGGCCACCTATTTTCTCCATATCTCATTTATTTTCGAACTCACGCTATTTGCAGACCACTATATATCTTTTTAAGATAGTATAGATAGATATATATTATATAGTTTAACAGTAAAATAAACATACAAAAACAATATTATATATACAAGCATCTTCGTAGGGCTACGCCCGTGCTCGATGCTCTCGGGCGGCCTTTGGCCGCAACAAGAGGGCTTCGCCCGCCTGCGCACGTGCGGGTGTGGCGACGAGATGGTGGATTGCGTGGAAGCAGGAGAAGCCCGCTTCTATGCGGCCGAAGACCACCCGAAGCATTGCACACCTGCGCAGACGGGCGAAACCCGCCTGTTGCGGCCGAAGCCGCCCGAGAGCATCAAGCACGGGCGTAGCCCGTGCGGAGATGCTCGTATATATATATCACAAAATAAAATAATACAAATACATAAATTGCATAATGACAATGCAAAACTCAGGGCCGATAATGGTCCGGACTGGTGCGGCGTCGGACACGTTTGTGCTGACATGATCGGGGTTGGTCTCCACCAACTTTCCCCCTCTCGAAATCACTTATATCTGGTGAGTGCTCCGAGTGGTAGTGCCGTAGAAGATCAATATCCATGCGTTCTAACTCCTCAGCCATGACACACCTGGTCTCGGTCTCTGGTCTGCCATACCAACGAACCAAATATCTCTGAACACCACCATCAGCAGTGGTCACTGTCTCGTCATCCAATAGCTGCTCGGGACAAAAGATCTGTTGCGGAAGTTTGTCAGTGGCTCTGGGAATCGCTAAAGAAGAATCACCTAGCGTCTCATGCTTAGCCTGAAAACTGTCAATAGAAAACAGAAGATCTGCTAGTGGTGTATCAATAACTGAATGAGTATCGGTGTGTCCTGAATGTGACTCCTCACTGTCACTCATCAACCAAGCAGAATCAAATGGAGGAGAAGGCTTGGGAAAATCTATAGACTCATGCGAGTAATCGTGGAATAAAGTCAGACCGGATACATTAAAAACCGGATTTGCTCCCCAAACGGAAGACACCTCAAGTTCATACGCATTTTGCCCTATCTGCTTTACTACTCGAAAGGGTCGGCTAGCTTCTTTACAGTACCCGAAAGTAACCGTTCCAGATTTAGTCGAACCATCACCAAGTCATCCACTTTCAAACTATTAGCTCTTTTATGCTTGTTAGCTTGAGTTGCATATAAGTCATAAGTACTATGCAATTTCCGCTCAAAATGTTTATGCAAATCATACAAATGCAAAGATGAACTACTAACACGACTACCTCCACAAACCAGAGGTTTTAGATACTAAAAGCAACTCCTGAGATAGGTACATGATCATGAGGCTCGGAAGGTGGATCATAAAAAAGTTTATCACGGGGGCAATGAATACTCAAGTGACAATCAGAGACATCAGTGATAAGATGTGTCATCATGGTGTGCGAACTGTCTCTGCAAGTGGATGTGATAAGATATAATATCCACGAATCAATGAGTGCACCCTCAAACTCGACTGTGCTACTAAGGATTGATACATCCCAAATATGCATTGAACCCATATGTGGTTCAACTAGGGGTTCACCGGGAGGTGTATAATAAAATTCGTCACAAATGTGATTAGTACTGGTGGAGGCTCCAAAAACATATGAAGTGTTCTCATATAAACGATAAAACACGTTAAGTGTGACAATCGTGATAAATTTATAAAGTGAGTGTTAGGCATCAAGAGGCTCTCCAAGTGGGGCATATGAAAATTCATCGCGAATACGATGGTCTTCAAAGTGATATCCATATTCACTGATAATAAGACGCGACTCTAGAATGAAGTGAGTACCCGTCATAAGAAAAAACGTATTTGATGGGTCAATGGGTGGTACGTCTCATAACTCATCTAGAGTGCGAGTGACTAGATGACTGCGATCAAGCGCCACTATATGGATGCCACACTCAAAATCCTCTCTCTTGAACGCTATCGACATCAGGGGTGATCATGGAAAATGTATCCATGTCTTAAATTTCACAAGTGTGTTACTTCAATCTCATCCACATTAGGATGAGGTGGCTCATCTGGAGGCTAAATAGGAGGGTCGTCAAAGAACCCATCAGTAGAGTGATGGTCATCTAAAAGCAAACCATCAGAAGGGGTCGTGCTCCAGGAAAGTAGAGGGGTGGCAACCTCGAGATCACTACAAAACTCTAGGCTCCTGATCGTGATGTGACTCGGTGCGCTATCAGGTGAAGTGTGCGAAAATTTTTCACTCAATAGAGAATCTAGAATCTCGGGTGTAGTGGGCAAAAAGTCTTCATTCAATGTAGATATAAAATCTAGGAAAGCTTCACTAAGTGGATCAAACTCTCGTGAGAGTTTGACTCCACACATCATGTATTAGGATATAAGACAGAGTGAGTGAAGTTTCCCTGCTTTGGGAGGAGTGCTCTAGCCAACCCTTAATGACCACCGTCATGTTTGTTTTCGAGAGTGACCTCTACATTATTCTTAAGGGTCATCGTGACGATCGTCCATAACATAATCATGTCGTGCTCGTTGGTGGACGTGAGTTCTACAATTGTATGGTGGTGGTCGCATATATACAGACTCAAGTTTCTCATATAGAGAAGACGTGTAGTGTCGATGACTGAAGTGAGACTGAACTCTATCATCATAATATTGTATCGAAGGACTAATATGATCCATTAGAATGAGCGGATAAGAATGACGACAATCATCATACTGATCGTCTCTAGAATAATGAAATTGTATCGGTGGATCAACACGTTCTCTGAAAGTGATGTACTGTGATGGAGGATAATCATTGAAGTATCGTAAAGATCTCCTTGATGAGGCTCTATGGGAGTGAGTGTAAGTGAATTCGTAATCCTCAAATAGAGGATTCCTCCTAAGTGTAGACCTTTCTAAGTAGTAGTGTGGGGTTTTGTGATGGAGTCTAACAGAATGCTCATCTCAAATTGGAGGTGACATTAAATCTCGAGGGGAAACTTCTAGACTATTCACCATAACACTAAGATTTTCAAACCCTTCTCGCGCTTGATGTATACTTTCAGCTAACGCCGCCATGTGATGGGCAAAAAGGTAAAAACCACTGGGGTGGTTCATTCCCTTTGTTCACACGACTCGATTGACCACGTCCAACTTGATGCATCTTAGAGTTTTACCTCTTGAGGGTGTTCAAGTGGTGAAGATGAGTGAACTCATACTCAATAACCTACCTGTACAACCCGTATTCGTCGAGAGTGGGTCCTACCACAGCCAGGTCAGCATAATTCAAGGTCAACAAGTCAAGACAGAAGTCAAAGTCAGCATTCAAGATCGCGGAAGGCCTGAGCGAGTATAGGCGAGTTCCCCTCGCATACTCGGCAGGTAGGCGACTAGGCGAGATACTCGCCTAGTATTGCAATATGGAGGTCGGGCGGTCTGTCGCTGTTCGGAGACCGGGCGGGTCTACCGATTTATTCGGGCCGGTCTGTCTGCCGGGTTGTTGCTGTTTGGTATCCCAGCGGTCTGGCGATTTGTCTCAGACGACTTGGAGACCGGGCGGTCTAGCGATCTCCTGCGACGGCTTGATCTTTGTGGCGCTTGTTCTCTCCTCTTGTTGGTTGCCGGGCGGTTAGCCGACTTGTCTAACCGCCCGGCCTGTCCGGTTTATTTTTTGTAAAGCCGCATATACTTGTAAATTTTTAGTCCCACATTGCTTAATTGTAATATCTCTCATCTCCTCTATTCTATAAAATGGAGGCTATACCATTGTAATTAATACCTTTATTTTGGATAATAAAGTGTACATTACTCCAATTTTTCGGTCTGCTCTTTTCTGTTCGCACATGGTATCAGAGCACTCGTTCCTTTCCTCCTGACTGAGCTCTATCTGCGCGTGCGGCTTGTTTCTTCTTTCCGCGACCTGTTCTCGCGGCTTGATTCCTTCTCTAACAGTTGTCATGTTCGCGCGACTTGTTTTCTCTTCTGACCACTGCCCGGTTCGCGCTGCTTGTTTCTCCCTGTTTGCGGCCTCTTCTAACCCTTTGTGTTGCGGCCTCTTGCTTCTTCTTTTCTAGCCGCTCTCCTCTTCTTTGTCGCCGCGACCTGTCCTTAAGTCGCCGCAACCTGTTCTAGCCGCTCTCCTCTTCTTTGTCGCTTCGATCTGTCCTTAAGTCGCTGCGGCCTGTTCTAGCCTCTCTCCTCTTCTTTGTCGCCGCAACCTGCCCTTAAGTCGTCGCGACCTGTTCTAGAGACTTCTCCTTCTTGTCACGACTTGTTTCTCCCGCTGCTCTCTTCTATGGCCTCCATCTCCTCCACGCAGTCCGCCTCGGTGGTCACATCTTTTGGTAGTGCCCACGTTGTTACTCACGGCAGATGGTTGATCGACTATGGTGCTAGCAATCATATGACAGACAATCCTCAGTGTTTTTCTCATCTAGAAACACATGATCGGTTGTCTCCGGTCTTTGTTGCGGACGGCTCTTCATCTCCAGTCAATGAGACGGGGGTGGTTCAAGTCACTCCATCTCTTTGTCTAGCAGATACCCTCTATGTGCCCATGCTCCCTTGCAATTTATTACCGGTTACTTCTCTATGCAAGCAACTACGGTGTTCCGTCACATTCACTCCTACTTCGTGTTCTTTTCAGGATTCAGACTTCCAACAGACGATTGCTACTGGGACTGAGAGCGGCGACCTCTATTTCCTCGACAATGTTTCCGCTCTATCCGCCTTCTCCTCCTCCTCTACAGATCTTCTCCAATGACATCTTCGCCTTGGACATGCTCCTCCCAGGCTTCTGCGCCAGCTTCTGCCCCACCTCCCTCCTCATCATCCACCTCTAAACTGTGATGCATGTCAACTCGGAGAGCATCATCGCTCATCCTTCCCACCAACGCAAAGTCGTGGCTCTTTCTCGTCCGTTCGACCTCGTTCACTCTGACGTGTGAGGACCTGCTCCTACCCTCACCATCGGTCGGGGTAGTTCATATTTTGTCACATTTATTGATGATTTCTCTAGGTGTACGCAGGTGTATCTTCTCAAGGATCGCTCCGAACTGTTCTCTGTCTGGACATCGTTTTATTCTATGATCAAGACTCAGTTTGATACATCTATTAAAATCATTCGTTCTGACAATGCTAAGGAGTATCTTAGCCATGATTTCTCTTCCTTCTGTCTGCATCATGGTGTTATTCATCAAAATAGTTGTGTCTACACCTCACAACAAAATGGGGTGGCGGAACGCAAAAACCATCACCTCCTTGATGTCGCTCGCACTCTGCTGACCCAAATGCATGTTCCTCGCTCCTATTGGGGCTATGCTGTCCTCCTCTCATGTTTTCTCATTCAATCGCACTCTCTCCACAGTTCTCCGGGTGCCACCCTTATTCTTATTCTTTATCCCACAAGAATCCTTTTCCTCTTACTATGCACATCTTTGGGTGCACCGCCTTTGTGCACTCTCCCGCTGCCACCCATGACAAACTCTCACCACGGGCACTAAATGTGTCTTTCTAGGGTACTCTACCACTCAGAAATGCTATTGTTGCTTTGACCCCGTTACATGCAAGCAGTTTGTCTCTGCGGATGTTACGTTCTTTGAAAATGCATCTTACTTCTCTCTCGCTTCCTCTCTACTCCTACTGATCCTACTTCTCAAACCAACCCATCTCTTCCCTCTGCTCCTCCTGACGTTCCACCACCTCCACCGTCTCTACCATCTCCACCATCTCCACCATCTCCGCCATCTCCATCATCTCCACCCTCTCCACCATCTCACACCTCTCCGCAGTCGTCTCTCTACTCCCGGGCCAGCTCTCTCCACCACGGACGCTCCGGATACTGCGGAACCAGCTGCCCTGGATCTCCCCATTGCCCTTCGCAAAGGGGTTCGGTCATGTACCCAACACCCGTTTGCTGCAGTTTTCTTATGATCGTCTTACCCTTCTCGCAGAGCTTTTGCACTGGCTATCTCGGCCACTGCACCCCCTGTTCCTACCAGGAGGCCCTTACTATTCTCATTGGAAAGCTGCCATGGATGAGGAGATTGCTACTCTCACTGAACGAGATACCTGGACCCTGGTTCCTCCTCCTTTCGGTACAGATGTGTTGGCTGTCGCTGGGTCTTTGCGTGAAATTCCTTCCCGACGCAGTGTGGATCGTTACAAGGCTCGGCTTGTTGCCAAGGGTTTTACCCAAACTTATGAGGTTGATTACTTTGACACTTTCTCTCAGTTGCTCGTCTCAGTACTATTAGGGTCCTTCTCTCTGTGGCTGTCAACAGGATTGGC